>CM059290.1:11290000-11730000 GCA_030340665.1 Neosalanx taihuensis | reverse complement strand
GGGACCTGAGCTGTAGTCCTCAGCCAGGAGTCGGTTATCTTATCTCCGCCACACAGAGCCTCCGGGTCTTATCACGCACATCCGTCCCTCTCTGACACGTATCTGAACGTGCTCCGCTGTGCCCCCCCCCCCCCCCCCGGGCCCCCACCCCCCCCTCCCCCTCCAACTGCTTTCACTGTAGGTATCACCAAGGTCAGGTGATCAAGGGCAGACATCACTGTTTATTGATTGTTCTGATCAGACGTGCTAGAGACGGGTCACATCCTGGAAACATCCCTGAGGGAAGAAACACGATTTACCCCACGCGCCCTTTACCCAGGCTTCCTTGCATTGCCTAGTGTCTGCAGGAGTTATTGCCATAGAAACCCACCCTCAGCCAAGTTTCCCTACCTACTCTGTCCCCAGGGACCGCCCCCACCCCCCTCCCCCCCTTCCACTCCTCTCTCCCTCCAGACTATTTTTGTTTCTCCCTGTTGCCACCTCCTCCCCGCCATGCTCTTCTGATCTCTCAGTGTCTGTCTCTGCCGAGCCCTCCTCTACTCCTCTACCTCTTCCTACATGTCTCCACAACTTCCCAGCCCCGCACTGTCCCCCCCCCCCCCAACCCCCCCCCCCAGTCTTCTGCAGCCTGTCTCCAGCCTCTCCATTCCCTCCAGCCTCTGCTTCCGTCCTCCCCCGGTCCCCCCACCCCTCCGGCTCCCCGGAGGCTGATAAATCACGGTGAGCATCTGCAGGAGGAGGAACGCTGCAGTCTCCAGAGTCGATAGTTTTGTGGAGAACGTTCCATCTCGTCTCCTTTCTTCTCTCCACAGACATCTACTTCTGCCTGGGCTTGCGTGGCCTTTCAACGCTTGACATAGTGAAGGGCAAGCCTGCATGTCGTGTGAATATTTCAGATATGTTTTATAAAAGTCTGTGTCTCCCTTGGTGACTATAATGGAGCGTGTGTGTGCTTGTATGTACATATATACTGTAGAAATAATGTGTGTGTGTGTGTGTGTATGCAGGTGCATACCTCGTGCTGCAGTTGAATGGTTACACTCCATCATGCTTAATAAGCAAAAAGTTTCTCTCCACACTCAAGGGACCTTCCTCTTCCTTGGAGACATGAGCCGTGCATCCCTGCTACCTCTCCCAGGGCCGCCAACGACTCAGGGAATCGGGTTTTAACATCTTAGATGAATCAGAAACACTAGTCTTTCTTATACAGGACAGGAAGTACAGTCTCTTGGTACAGGAAAGATAGCCAGAACACCCAGCTCAGGAAAGACGTATTACTGGGAGGAAATTGCATGTATCTTCACGAGAGACACATTCATGTGGACGAGTGGTAAAGATGGATGATTTTTGGGGGGCTTTCATCCGAAAACTGAAGACGTTTCACATGCTATCGTAGTAGAGATGATAGCAGAGACACTGCAAACAGGTGATCATCTCCTGGACCAGTCGGGTTTTCCTGTCTGAGCCAATTCCACGAAAAACATCTACATTCCTGTCCTTCCTATTTAATCTCGTTCCCTTCTCTCCATATGCTCTCCTCCCTCTCCCCCTCTTCCTCCTGCCCTTTGCTTTGTGTCGCCATATGCCGTATCGCTTCCTCTCCCTCTTCCCCTCTATCTCCCTCCATCTGTAACCTTCTCCATGTCGCTTTCACCTAAATAGACTTTCCCTCAGTTCAGAATTCTCTCCCTGCCATCCCTCACTTTAAACATGAACTATGTCTATCTTCATGTTTCTATGCTATCGTTTTCCCCTGGACCTCCAACCTCACCCATTGCCTCTCCATCCTCACCTCTCCATCCTTACCCCTCCATCCCCAACCCTCCATCCCCATCTCTTCATCCCTAACTCTCCATCCCACCCTCTGGCCTTTCAAAATGCTCCTTAAAAACAGATTCAGTTGGTCTGGAAGAGATATTTTGTTCCTCTGTTTCCCTGAATACCAATTTAGACAACATCTTGATTGCTCAGTAGGTCTTCCAGCATCTCCTGGTTCCTTCATCTCTGGGTGTTCAAGCCACGAAGAGACAATCTATGTGAGTTTCCTGATTGATCTTCTGCAAGGCAGCATTGGCAGAAGCTACAGCCATTCAGAAGCAACAGGATACGTCTCATGGATTCAGGGTCAATTGCATTCTGCTGTAACGGCTTCATTGAAGACATGCTACAGTCTGATTTTTAAACAAACCCATTATGTTCCTATATTTCCATTTAGTCCATTTAGGAGATGCTCTTATCCAGAGCAACTTACAGCAAGTACAGGGACATTCCCCCTGAGGCAAGTAGGGTGAAGTGCATTGCCCAAAAACAAAACATAATTTGGCATGGACGGGGTTCGAACCAGCGACGTTATGGTTACCAGCCAGACCCCTCAGCCACCTGCCTCCCACTACTTACTACTTATGAGGAATGTATTTTCTGTGTTTTCACATTTTAATTGGCTGGAGAGACAAATTACCCATACAGGTACGCATTGTAAGCTCCAGATCAGAAAGCCATGTAGTAACTGGAGACCTGACATTAGTCAATATGACTAAGCAATCCAAAAAAGGAGGCACATACGCTGTTCTTTGTGGGCCACGCATGGACGTTACAGAAGTCATCCGCCCAGGCGGAAGAGTCGGTCCTAGCCTCCTACGTACCAGTGTTTTATGGGTCTGTGTATTTGGCTAGCAGCCTCTCCCTTTTCAGCTCCAACTGTTTCCATCCCTCCATCCCTCTGGTCCATGATGGTCTCTCTCCTCTCTAATTCCCCCATCTGTTACACCTCATGGCTTTTAATGACTTAATCTCTCTTCACTATTTCTCATCTGGTCCTGCCCTGTCCCTACATCTGTGAGAGCACACGGCTCAAATTCCACTCTTCCCTGCCATCTCTCTCTCTCTCTTTTCTTTCCCCTCTCTCTCCTGAGCCAATCCCCCCTCTGTAGTCCCAGACTCTCATTGACTCAACCCGTCTGTTAGACTCAATTAAAACAGGGAAAAAAGAGATTAACAACCGACACTTCTTACCCACAATGCCCAGGGGGCTCTATTTATCTAGAGGAATTCACAGAGCTGTAAGAGAGAGGGTGATTGACATCCCTAACCTTCATTGGGATGTAATCTTCATCTTTAGCACAGCGCGATCTAATTAATTAGAGCAATCTCATTTCCTCTCTAATGCAACTGGACAGAGAAGTGATGGAAGAGGGACGGAGAGAGGGAAGCGCGAGGAGAGAGGGGCAGTGGCGGCGAAGGAAGAGTTGGCGGAGAAAGTATGGATGGAGAGAACAGGAGAACGAGATTAGAGCAAGCAGGGAGCGGGAGAAAAGGAAGGAATTGGAGGAAGTGAGGGGAGAGGTCTATATCGGCAACCATACACTTGCATACACACACACACACACACACACTCGCACACCACACAGCCACACACACACATACACAGACAGACACACACACATCACACTCATGCCCTTTTAAGAGAAAGAGAGGCACGAGAGTATGAATTAGAGTGTAAATGTGTCTGGATAGATGACAGACCAGTTTGACCTATTTCTCTGGGATGTTAATTGACCTTATATAAAATTTCACCTCTGTTCAAATGGATGGCGATTCAGTCCTCTCTCTCTACTCTGTTCCTCTCTTTATTAGGTCAGTTAGACCTTCTCCATAGCACAGACACCCAGTTTAGAGAAAGACAAGAGTATCTCCACACACATTACCATTAGGTCAACCTGATGAAATTGTTGTTATTGGTAAATCTGAGCCCTACATGAATAGGCTTGTGAGACAAAATGTACATTTATCAGACGCGTTCATCTAAAGCGACTCACAGTAAGTACAGGGACATTCTCTCTGAGGCAAGTCGGGTGAAGTGCCTTGCCCAAGGACACAATGTCACATAGCCACGGGCGGGGCTCGATCTCACAACCTTCCGATCATGAGGCCAACGCCTTAACCGTTGAGCCATCTGACTCCCATCGCAACATTCAGGTTTATCCCTGTCTGGTGAACTCATAGGAAGATGAGGTAGAAGATCGACAGAAAAAAGTGAAAAGATATAGCAGTAATGACCAGAATACAAAAGTGAGGGCTTTGTTCATTAAGGTTCCAGGTTTTGTGCCATACGGAACAATTACACGTACATTATAATGATTTGGGTCTCCTTCTCTTCACGGTTTCCAGGCAGCCTATGATAAATAATAAAAACTTATCATGAATAGGTCATAATACTACATCAGCTACTACTATCAACAGTGTTATGTGTAATTTAAATAAAAAATGGAAAACTGCAACGATGAATAATTCAACATTCTAGAATAACCTGACAAGAAGAGTGACTGTTGGGCTGGCAGTCGGCTGAAGATGGAGTTCAGAGTAGGACAGAGCGGGAGATTAGGCAGAGGGAGACAAGAGTGAAGGCTGGGGTTGAGCTATCCACCACCGTCTCTCCTCTCCTCTATCATGTTCTCTCCTCCCTGCCCCATTTCCTCTCTCCTCCCCTCTCTGTTCTCACTCCTTCTCTCCCTCACCTCTGTCCTCCCTTCTCCTGCCTCCCTCATCCTCCCACTCCCAGGCCTCTCCCCTCTCACCTGTCTCCCCTCTTCTCTCATCCCTCTCCTCCCACTCCCAGGCCTCTCCCCTCTCACCTGTCTCCCCTCTTCTCTCATCCCTCTCCTCCCACTCCCAGGCCTCTCCCCTCTCACCTGTCTCCCCTCTTCTCTCACTCCTCTCCTCCCCGGCACAAGGCACAACTCCACATCGTAATAGGTGAACGAAAGAGAGTTTATAAACTGAAGTGCATATCAGATCATCCGTAATGAAATGTTATCAATTGACGCCCTGCGCTGTAGTATTTGCATATAGATGACATAATATAATAACTCCGACGGAGAGTAGTAAATATTCTTCTGTCTGCTTTGTCTGGTCGCTGCCACGCCAAAACCCAGCCGCTAATTGAGGAGAGGAAAGCATCTTTATGTGGCGACTGACATTCAATTACGTCTGAGGGATCAGATTAGGACGCCGGTTGGAAAACAGCATTTTGCCGTCAACAGAGTGGGGAGTGGCAGGGTCTGTAAATTGAATGGCTGTATGAGTCTAGGGGTGAACGGCTCTGCTCTGAATAAAATCACCGCACTACGACCTGGGAGTAATTGGATGTCCAGAGTGCGGGGATGATGAGGAGAAAGAGGAGGGGGGCGCTGGTGGAGAGAGAAAAAGACAGACAGAGTTAGAGATGGTGGAGAGAGAGAAAAAGACAGACAGAGTTAGAGATAGTAGAAGAGGAAGGGGAAGACGGAGAAAGGAATGAGGGAGATAGAGAGGGAAGGAGGGAGGGAGGGAGGGAGTGGGAAAGGACAGCAGAATAAATGAATTCCGGGGTTATCCTTTATCAAAGCACACAGACCCTCATGCAACCAAATAAGCTGTTATGAAGAACAGACTTATTTTAATGTGTTGAACAGCAAAAGAACAGTTCTGCAGCAATTAGGCTGAGTTCTGGTAACTTGATTTTCGTTATGTCAAATTTGAGAAGATATTCTAGAAAGGTCACATATGCAATGTTATTATTGTACTGCACAGTGCTTCAAAGGAAAATATGTGGGGGAGATACTGTTATTTGTATAGATTCACAATCACTACCTGTACCTATCTCACCAAATATAAACTCCCTGCTGGTATATAAACATACGTTAGCAACACAGGCGCATCCAACATGGCTGACGTGAACATTGCCCAAAATGCACTTCTTGTTAGGAGTTTTGTTCTTAATGAGTTTTGATGAACATTGTTTGCTGGCAGATAAATGGCTTTCACTGGCATTCCGGTCCAATTTGTTGGGGCACACACACGTACACACACAAGGTCACACACAAACACACGTTAGCACACACTCACTGAGAACAAACAATGTACATGGCCAGGATCCCTTCATTAGAATCTGAGGTAGCAGGAGTGTAGGTGGGTGACCTCTGAACCCCATGTGGAGAGGCCACTGATTGGACAACATCCACTCTCTGTTCTCTCCCTGTTTCACCTGCATGAGATGGAAGGGGAGGGGCAGCGGGGTGGCTGGATCTATCGATTGGCTGTCATTAGCAGTGACATGTGCCAGATTGGCCAGGGGGGAATTAGAGAGCTAGAGAGTCTGACCATTATTAACAATCTGTCCAGTCCACTTACAGCTATACCAGCACCACACAAACAAACACACCAACACACATATATTACAATAAACATATATACCAATAAACAAATACACTCACACAAATATTCATCCACGAACAAATGCAAACAAATACACATTTTCATAATCACACATCCTGATAAACAAACACACACACAAGCACGCACAAATGTACACACACTTTGTATACATGAATGCCTTTAGACTTTACAGAGGTAGGATAACACAGGGAGGAGGAGAAGGAAGAGAAAGGAGAGAAGAGGAGAAGGAGGAAGAGTTGCCAGAGAAAGTAAGGGTAGCGTGACTAGGAGAAATAAAAGACAAGAGAGAGAGAAAGAGAGAGAGAGATTAGAGTCACACTTCACAGCCACGCATAATGGATTTAGGACACAGTATTTTAGCGTTTTATGTAATTCCACGTCAATACCACTTGCTGTTCTCTCCTGTTCATTATCTTGACATCGTCACCGCCTCTCCGCTGCTCCTCGCTGCCTCTCGAATGTGCCGTGACATGCTCAGTTTAACACTTGCTGGGGGTTTCGGCAAGAGGACACCGCCTAATTTACCAGCGGTACGTGCCTCTGAGATGTGTCCTATGGATGCATAAGCAACAACATGCACACACACACAGAAACACACAACACCTTCACACCCTCACTCCGCATCCACACAGCCACACACACTGCCCCACGCACTTTCTGCCCGTCATTCAGAAGCGCGTGGGCAAGGAGAGGAGAGAAGTATTTCGGCATTGTAATAGGGGCGACCTCCGGTTGACCTCTGATCAGGCTTCCGGAGGAATCCGAGGATTTAATGAAAAGAGAGAGGAGAGACCGGCTGGGCTGTAGAGCCAGTCTACATCCACACCAACAAGCACATATACACGAATACACACTCTTAACACACACTCTTAACACGCACGTAAATGTAGCACAAACTCATGCAGTGAAACGCATTCAGAATATTGACTTTGACCAAATCATCTGAAGAGCTACCTGTGCCCAGCACGTCCATTGTGAATGCAGACAGCGATTTGCGCACACGCTCCGATCACGGACATGATGGGAATAATTACGCCTGAAAGAAGCGCAAGCTTTTACATTACCATGTAGTAGGTGACGGATCATTCCTTTAAATTGACCTGCTTGAATATAAGGTCAATGTATTCTTTGTACTCTCAAGCTGTATTTGAACCAAATGAGATACAAGGCTTTACAATCACGATCATTAGGAACTGTTTAACTGCCACCTAATTACGCAATACATAACCATGTCGGCAAAGTGCACTTTGAAATTACTCAACTTGCTTATATGGGTCTGATTCATTGTGTGTATTTAAAGGGGGGTAAGTGTGAGCGTGTGAGCGTGTGTGTGGGTGTGTTCGTGCCTGTGTGCGTGTGCGTCTGACTGTGTGTGTGTGTGTGTGTGTGTGTGGATAGCAAACCAGGCTGCAAATCTTCTCTGCCTCGCTCTGTCTCGCTTTCCTTGTTAATCAGTCTAAATCATCTGCCTCTCTGCCTCGGTCTGCCTCCCTCTACCTGTTTCTCGGTGGACACCATCGGCCTATCACCCACCCACACTTTGGCTTTCCAGGTACTGATGACTTTGGACAGAAACTAGGTGAGCCGTGGCAACACGGTTGACTGTGAAGAACATTAATCACCCTAAAACCCAGCAGAGGGGGGAACGAGTCAAACACCACACACAGACACGCTCGCACATCAACACGCACACACGCAAACACACACACACACACACACACACACACACACAGAACAAACATGAGCACTAAATGGTCATTCTCTCACATGACTCTGACAGACAGGTAGCATTACTCACATATTGTGTCTGTCATACCCTCACACAGCAGCTGTCATCATCCACAGCAGAGCCAGTGACGCTAGGCAACGTCTGTCAGGAGATGCAGCACAATGCCTTCTACAATACCGTTCACAGCTACGCAACCATCCGGAAAACACAAAACGCACGCGTTCTCTCATTTTGATAACGTAACCTGAAAAAAATGATCGTTTGACTCGAGGCCCTGATGCATTGCGTTGCGGTGGCCGACACCATGGAGGTAAAAGTCTGCGTTTGTCAGTCAGGCAGACCGGCGGGCTGTGTGAAGATCAAGGGAGATGAGATCTCTTAGTCAGTGTCGGGGAGGGGGGGGGCGAGGAGCGAGCTCACCCCATCACAGCCCTGGGAAAATGTCCCCCATCAAGCACCAATATTAGCTGTCAGAAATTATAGTCCATTGATCCGGAAAGAGTCAGAAGAACAGAGCGAGAGAGTTGGAGAACGGCGAGGGAGAAAGAAAGGACCGAGATTGCGAAGAAAAAGAAGGAGAAAAAAAGGGCCGGAACGTGAACGACGGAGCAGAGTGGGGGTCTGCCACAAAGTGGGGAGAAAAACAGACTGGGGAAATAAATGTGCATATCAAGACGGAATTTTACGCCTGAGACGAGAGGCGCTGGAGGGAAAATCAACTTGATTTCAATGTGACAAAATTGATTTTCCAATTTTCTCTGGATTGCCCAAGGCTCCCTAGGGTGGGCTGGGTGTCTATCTAAATACACAGGCTCAGTCTGAATCACATCAATACTGATGGAGGGTGGAGGGGACAAGGTTGCTCATCCTGCGCCTAAAAAAGCCATTTGTTGGCTCAGACAGATAAATGTACCAGAGGATACATACTTATGGGAGTTTCTTGGACAAACTGTGACAAACAGCAGGGACTGTTGCAGGATAGAGACGGAAAGCAAAGCTAACACGCCTGTATTGCTCTATTAGCCTTTAACCGGCCATAAACCATGAACTTGTGCATCCTTGATTCTGGCTCCGACAAAGATTGGACGCTCACGCAACGCTAACACAAGGCGCGTGTACACTTTCGCGCACACGCGTGTGTATTCACACTCACGGGTGTCAACAGCAGGGGTGACAACGGCAGAGGCATGGCTGCCGCTGGATCGTTCCACGGATGGAAATCTCTCACGACTCGATGACATAGCCGGAAAACCAACCAGCTCTGTGCCATCCCTGGGGCAAATCCCCCCACTGCATTCTGGGTAAGCGGGGCCAGTGACAGATGAATCATCTATTAAGGATGCACAGAGAACCAGTCAGCCTTGCCATTGTGTGCTAGTGATTTCTGATTCCTCAGGTTCCGGCTGAAGGGTTTTCTTGGTCGGTGCTTGTTGGACACAGCTAGTGCAGGCGCATGATTGTGTATCACCTCAATTAAACCAGGCTCTAAGTGTCTGACAACAGCTAATATTCCTCCTTCCCCAGCGAGCCCAATCGATGTTCTGGCATTCGTCACTCCGCTGGAAAAGCAATCATGGTGTTGTCTCCGCTCTCGTTCGCGTCAGCGACTGGAGGTCTCTGCCTCCTCTGGCTCATTAGAATGCACGACTGAGATACACTCAAATACGCTTGGCGGTATGTACACATAACACACACACAACACACACATAACACACACACACACTGTGACCATCCTGGCCCAGAACCAACACAAGTTTACCAGTATCTCACCATGGTTTCCCTAGACACTAAAAAACTATTCATTGTTGTCCTGCTTTCTCTTGGTTTCAATTACTACGGACCCCCAGCTAGGGGTCAGCAAGGAGCCAGGCAGGGGCTCAGCAGGGGTCAGCCAGGAGCTAAATAGAGGCCAGGCAGAGACCAGCCAGTGATCAGGGAGAGAACCTGACAATTGGACCAATCCTGAACCCAGAGAGTACTGCAGACCAACAGTAGACATCAAACAACAGTACACAGAGCAGACAGGCAGAGTAAAGCCAGATGTTACCCACCTCCCTGTCCAGGAGGCTTGGAGAGATGACGGTGACGATGTCTCCCCGCTCAGGGTCAATGTAGAACATGTTGGGCGATGGCTTGTCCGGAGACTGCCTCACAATGTTGTAGCGAAGGACGGCATTGTCGGTGTTGGGGTCGTCAGCGTCCAACGCTGTCATCGTCATGACGATGGTTCCTAAGGAAGCAGAAACGGTTTGAAAATGTTATCGAAACTCCGCTGACTAGCTGGGAAGTCACTTAAAGACCAAATTAAAAACACCAGAATGGAAAACGGTTACATTTTACTGGAGTACATGTAAACTGGAGTATATGGAGTACATCCATAAACCTCTTTTATTTGGGGGGCGGACAGTCTCGCTGTTCTTTCTGGTTTGTTACAGCCTGAGTGAGTGTGTTCAGATTGTCTTTCTGTGCTCGAGTAGTCTCCCTTAACGGCCCCTCTCATCCACCTCCCTATCTCCACAGCACGTTGCCTCTGATTCGCTGCCTTCTGCTGACTCCTAAACACCAATAACCATCTAAATAAGCTCAGAGCACTTCAGAGCGAGCGTGCGTTTCCCCGGGCTGACGACCAGACGACCAGCAGGGGGTAATGGAGGGCAAGGAGGGGAGGGTTTTATCCCCTGGTATTTGCATTTCAAGGTGAACTATTAGCGGTGAGTAAACGGCTAATCCTGTTCTGCTAGGCTAATTACAGTTCCTATCTCCTTCGTTACAGGCTCTCAGTTCCACTTCACACCTCCAGCCCAGGCAGTTATAGGTGAATCAAAGCAGAAATGTGCCGACTTAATGCGCACACACGCGCAGGAGAAGTCATTACACACGCCGTCACACACACACACTCTCTCACACACACACTCTCTCTCTCTCACTCACTCGCGCTCGCTTACTCTCACACACACACACACACACACACACACACACACACACACACACACACACACACACACACACACACACACACACACACACACTGACTGATGCACTGCTGTGTTCTCCCTCGCCTGGAGGGAGGATAGCCGGTCTTCACACACACTAGCGGAGCTAACGGGAGGCCCGTCTTGCCGGTTATCGTATTATTCTTGAACGTTCTAGGGCCTCGTTCTGGAAAAGACTCTGAGATCACTGTCAGTCTTTTCTGACAGTTCAATAATAATATAACAGTTTTGAGCCTCGTATTTCCTCTGCTGATGTGAACTCCATTTTAGGATTTTCAGGACCGTATCCTAGGCTGAAAAAAAGCACGACCATCTGGACAGCTTTTCATCTATCGGTTAAAACAATTCTCTCTCTAAGAAAACAATGAGGGGAGTGCATGTGTGTGTGTGTGTGAGAGGGAGGTAGGGGTGGGGCGTTTGACATGTAAGCTAACTCAACGTTTAACCTCTCCAGTTCATTCGGTCGGGGGGGGGGGGGAACGTTTATGCGCATTCGCTTAAAAGTCTGTCACGCAGAACTTGCGGGCTCCACTCTGACGGGATATCACTTACCAAGAGCAGACTTCTGCGACACCCTGCGATACGCTAACCCAGTACGATGACGAGGGACTGCAGAAAATACAGTCAAACCCTGCTCCCAACATGGCAGCGATGAAAGACTCCAGCAAGAGAGTCTGCAACAGCACGCACTCTGAACGCCCATTCCAGCCATGGCATGATCACCCTTATTGTCCCGCGCCACTTAACATCCCGGCCTTTGACAAGTGCATTATGGGACTATTATAGGAGCGTTTATGTAGGCTTATCCCCTATCAATAGGCTCAAGCGGAAAGATGATCAACTCCAATCACGGAGACGCGGCAACACGTCAAGCCTCTTTAATGGGATAATAGGGACAGATGGAGAGCCTCTGCTGATGTCCAGCATGTAATCACAAACCAATTACGTCTGAGTGGCCTCATTGAGATGTGGTCGACGTCCGGCCCTCGCGCCGTCCTCGCGGCCCTGAGTCCAGGCTGAATCCGCGGTAACGAGCTGGGCTTCCGATGGTTTGGCATGAAGGGGACGTAGCGAATGCACAACTCCCCCCCCCCCCCCCCCCCCCCTCCCAGTGGCTGAATATGCGCTTGAGCCGATGCGCGCGGGCGCGTGTTCGAGCGAGCGAGCGAATCCCCCACCGGGGGCCGCTCCGACTGCAGCTGCAGAACAGTGCGAGCCAATCAAAGAATCAGAGAAAACCACACCGCGGAGTAGGGGGGGAAGGCGATAAGCCCTGTGGACACACACACACAAACACACACAGATACACACCGACACACACACTCACAGACACACTTGTGTGCTCACAGACACACAATCAGGGCCAACAGATCAAGTTTGAGGACATAACTGTGTAGCCCACCGCTTCTTTATCACAACCACCAGGGGAAATCAATAGAGCCTGAAGGGGTTCACACACACACACACACACACACACACACACACACACACCTGGGAACAGGACAGTGGAGAGGAAGGGAACAGACCTGTACCGGATATAATGATGCGTGTGTGTGTGTGTGAGCGAGCTGGAGTGTGTGCATGTAAATGTCTGTCAGTTTGTCTGCCTGTCTGTCTGTGTAGATGCAGGAATGGATAGGTGAACGTAGATATATATCTCAGATGTTTCCACAGAGATATGTTTGACTGACTGGCCTGGAACATCAATAGTTTAGTACATCTAATGACAGATCCTGACAGCCTTACTTTTAGACTTAAGACATTTCAAAGGCATATCCAATGAATGTCATCTGAGGCATGGTTAAAACCAATAACTAGGCACTATTCAGAATCCGACACACGATTAGAGACAAGAGAGGAGAGAGGGAGAGTTAGACAGAGAGAAGGAAAGAGAGAGAGAGAGAGACAGGTGACAGACACAGAAAGGAAGTAGGAGGGAGACCAGTCAGAAAGAGACAGGTAAGATTGTTCCATTTTCCGTTTTTCACAGCTCCTCCCATGGTGCTTTGCAGGGTACAACTAAGGTTGAGGTTTTCACTATCTTCAGCACAGGGACAAAAGAGAGAGAGCGAGAGAGAGAGAGCGAGAGAGAGAGAGAGAGAGAGAGAGAGAGAGAGAGAGAGAGAGAGAGGAGAGAGAGAGAGAGAGAGAGAGAGAGAGGAATACAGGCAGGTAGGCAGTCAGGCAGGCAGACAAATGACTTCTCGGCTGTTCAAGCAGCAATGCTTCCTGAATGCCATGTACACGATGTGTACCCTGATCACCTGACACCATCTTGCTTTGTTTCTTCTTTTTGCTTGTTTTCTACTGTATTTATATGTTCCATTGTACGTAAATGTTTTTGTTTGGAGAAAAAAAAAAGAAAATAGCTCATGCTATTCTAATTACGACACTGAAACTGATCAACAGCAATGTTTTCATAGGCAAAGGTCTTCCTAATACACCATAAACACACTGAACAGCAGACGACCATCTTGGATGGTTTTAATTAAGCGTGATGAATAACGCTGAGCCGGGAAGATGCCGTGATTAAAGGTTAATCCTCTTTATTTTAGGGGTCGACAGAGGACAGTATTTAGGAGTTTTCCAGGTACCAAACACACTTTCCAATGTGCTCAAAAAGTTTTTACCATTTATAAGTCATACACTCTTGGGCGTTTTCAACACGTTACTGGTTGTACGTTAGTGCAGTTAGAGAAGGTGAGAGGAGAGCCATGGATGATAATGGGTTGAGGATGAGGATGGTCATGGATGAGGATGAGGATGGTTGTGGATGAGGATGGTTGTGGATGAGGATGGTTGTGGATGAGGATGGTTGTGGATGAGGATGAGGATGGTTGAGGATGGTTGTGGATGAGGATGGTTGTGGATGAGGATGAGGATGGTTGAGGATGGTTGTGGATGAGGATGGTTGTGGATGAGGATGGTTGTGGATGAGGATGGTTGAGGATGAGGATGGTTGTGGATGAGGATGGTTGAGGATGAGAGGGAATGCACCACGGAAGCGCCACAGGAAGTCATTCCTACCTGTGGCCATCAAACTTTACAATTCCTCACACCATTAGCATGTAAGCTAACTGTATATTCTGTGACATAGCATAACATCCAGTGATATAATAATGGACATTAGGCAATAGTCTGACACAACTTTCTGTAACATAACAATGCATATTTGGCAATATTCTGGTACAACTGTAATATAACTATGTATATTCTGCTAAAAAACTGTAAATCCTGTATATCCTGACATAACACTGTATATTCAGCAAGACCAATACTTGCATAATTGTAATTGAATTGTATAGACTATAACTGTATAGTCTGTAACCTGCACTCTATCCTGTACATCCTGTATATTCTGCTGTATATTCTGCAAACAAAAACTGTAAATCCCGTACATCCTGATATAATACTGTATATTCTACAAGACCAATACTTGTATAATTGTAATCGTATAATCTGTACATAATCATTTATCCAAGCCTCTGCCCACCCCACCCCCCCTCCCTCCCCTCCCTGTGTGGAGTCACCTCACCTCATCTACCGTTTTTACTTATTGTAATTGCCCCCACCCCCCTATCCCTGTGTACACTTTCTAATCTTTTACCTCACACCCTTACCCTTGTGTGCTTTGCGAGACAGGCCCTCGGGTTAAATAAAGTATTCTGAATCTGAATGGAATGTGGATCAGGCAGAACAGCGATGGATGGTTGTGGGTAAAGAGGGCAGAGTTTCGGGGCGGTATAGCTCATACTCATTAGGACTGAACAAGTTCTGCTTTAACAGTGAAGAGAATGTACTGGAATTCTGGATTTTGGCTTTGGTAAAGATATAGGATGTCATGCAGGCTTGTACCTCGACTGTTTTTCTCAGTTTGAATGAAAGCTGAAAAAGAGGTCCAGAAGATCTCCACTCCAACTTTAATACGTTGGACAATATCTCCCGCTCTCTACGCCTTCCTCTTACACTCCCTCTCTCTCCCCCTTTCCCTTATCTCCAATTTTCTACCTGTCTCTCCCTCTCTTTTCTCCCCTCCCTCCCTCTCTCCCTCTTTCACTCTTATCTCCACTCCTCTCTCCTTTCAGAGAATACCAAACAGATACAAAGATAAAACCACTCCAGTCTCCTCTCACATGGTGTTCCGGGATGTTCCATGAGGTCAGTGCTCTTCAGAAGCGTGTGACTGGCAGCAGCAATAGAGCGGGTGGCTCCTTTCATCTATTTCAATTACAGAGAACAAATAACACACAACCGCTAATGAAGACCAGGCCCGTCCCCCAGGGGGGGGGGGGAGGGGGGGGGGGGGGGACCTGTGCACAATAACAATTAACGCAGGCTAATGAAATCAAAGGCAATTCCCTTAATTGGAAAAACACATTAATAATCATATTTCTGAAACGGATGAAATGAATACCTTTTGGTTTCCTGAGTGGCTTGTACTGAGTCGGTAGCTTTATTTGTTACACAGGATTTAGAGGGTAATTTGATTTCCAGTGGGCTGTGGAAGCGGAATTAATGTTGTATTTATTCCATTAGATGTAAGGTAATGTATTGGTATCTGGCCTTAATGTGTGATTAGGCTACCGGTCTGCTTCATAGGGAGAGAGAACGAAGTACAAACTGAAGAAGAAAAAAAGGATTTTAACTCTGCCTTCTGTCGGCGTGACCTTTCGCTGGAGCTGGGCAGCATATGAACACTGTATATTCTTTGTATTTAGTGAAGCAGCAAAGGTTAAAAAAAATCCAATAGTAAGTTGAACAGACACACAAAAGAGAGCAAATTAACTGTGTTTCTATTCACCGGGCTGCATATCTATTTGAATACATGATCACGATGTCTATGAGCTGTGACCCTTTTAACAGCAACAAAAGCGAAAATATGCAACGCATCGCTTTCCCATGCTAGGCGATGACTTGGGCAGGTTAAGCGGCTCAAAGGTTGTCAGCGTCGTTGATGCGTGCCGTGCTGGGCTGATGTGGGTTGTTGGTTGAAGTTGGGGGCAGTTATGGAGGTCAAGGCTGGGCAGGGAGGGTCAAGGCTTAGCAGGAAGGGTCAAGGCTTGGCAGGGAGGGTCAAGGCTGGGCAGGGAGGGTTAAGGCTGGACAGGGAGGGCAAAGGCTGGGCAGGGAGGGTCAAGGCTGGGCAGGGAGGGTCAAGGCTGGGCAGGGAGTGTCAAGGCTGAGCAGGGAGGGTCAAGGCTGGGCAGGGAGGGTCAAGGCTGGGCAGGGAGGGCCAAGGCTGCACAGGGAGGGGGTAGGCTGGGAGGGTCAAGGCTGGGCAGGAAGGGTCAAGGCTGGGCAGGGAGGGCCAAGGCTGCACAGGGAGGGTCAAGGCTGGGCAGGGAGGGTCAAGGCTGGACAGGGAGGGTCA
Organism: Neosalanx taihuensis; assembly: GCA_030340665.1. NCBI lineage: Eukaryota > Metazoa > Chordata > Actinopteri > Osmeriformes > Salangidae > Neosalanx > Neosalanx taihuensis. The sequence goes on along the minus strand of CM059290.1, from coordinate 11,713,694 downwards.
AGGCACATCATTTGGGATGTGACTGCAGTGCGTGACTGCTGCACATGGTGGCAGGCATGTTGCTGACCCTGTCACTGTCTCGTCTCTCATTGCATTCATGTGGCCAGTCTGGGAGAAGCTTCTAAGCATATCTTCAGGATGTCTTAGATTATGTTTAACATAGATTGAAGACATTTCCCACCTGCAACCTCTGGGGTGCAGCCTTTAAAACCCCTTCCCTTTACAAAACATTCCACACACAGGCACACACACGCATGCACGCATGCACACACACACACACACACACACATACACACACACACACACACACACACAGAGATAATCAACATCTGAAACAGCATATTATAAAGGCTAGCAGGAGAGCAATCAGGGTCTTTTGTTATCGCCATTCTTCTCTCTCTCTCTCTCCTTCCCTCTCTCCTCCCCTCCTCCCTCTCCCTTCTCCTCCTCCCTCTCTCCTCTCCTCCTTCCTCTCTCCTCGTACCGTTCATGGCTGCAACTGGCCTCCTATATTCCAGACCTTCTGTAAACTGCATGTTTGAACATTTCTCGAATTTTCCCCTTATTTCCTCCACTCCCTTCCCCCCCTCCCCCCCCCCCCCCCCCGTAACTCTCTTCCAGTTTCCTGTAACACAAAATCCCTGAGTTTCAGAAGTGCCACACTGTGCTGCCTCTAATGGCTGCCTCAGAGCTGCCACGTGGTCCTGCCTCAGAACTGCCAGGGATAGGAGAAAGCCAGAGAGTTGGAGAGGATAATAAAGAACAGTACAGCCTCTTATCTCCAGCCATACAATATATTTGCTTTCTTAAAACAAAACATTTATCAGTGTTCTTCAATGAGATTACTGATTAAGAAAATGAGGCGGGGACACAGCACAGCATCACTGTTACTAAATCCAATTTCTCCCACAGATATGACACCTTTTAATGTACTATGTTTTAATGTTTCGCTGAAGTGAGTATCCAGAAGCTCATTTGAAAAACAAGTCATTAATCTGAGGACGCAGGGCATGACAGATGATTGCTTTACCTCTCTTCAGTTTAATGAATCATTCAAGCTCCGATTCAGACAGCCGATAGAATCTGGATCGGCTCTCGGTGGGTTCTCTGTGCTCGCGTCGGGGTCCCTGGCCCAGTTCCGGTCCAGCTGGAGCAGGGAGGGGGGGGGGGGGGGATATCTAGAGATCCCCAGCTGAAGAGACTTTGCACAGCCAAGCCACTTATGCTGTTTACTTTTTCCCCACATTTAATAGCGGAATACGCACAATCTGGTCAGGGGAGGCGCAGGAACCCTGCTCCCCCCCACCACACCAACCCCATACCCCCCAACCCCACCCCCAGGTGTTGCCACGGAGACCTGTCACATCTAGATGTGAACGTAGAGCCTTCGCCGGTGGCAACATCAAGCCACCGACAGTGGAACTCAGATTGGCTATAGGCTACCGTTGATGACAGTAACGCGATTATGTGAATGTCCGCGGGCCCAAAAATGTGGGCGTCTTCAAAAATAAACAGGCTGCAATAGTGAATAAACGAAATAACTGTGAAAGGTGACCGTGCGGACCTTGTTAGGGTCTGATGTCTGATGCTTCAATTCACGGAACATCGGATTTGGGAGACCTTTCAGAGTGCAATCTCTTTAATAAGCCTTCGCTACCCTCCGAGGTGTTTGGAGAACGCTTGAATCGAACTATGATTAAAGGTTATGTACCAGCAGAGGCGTGTGGGTGTCTAATACAGTAGCTTGGAAGAGATTGAGAATGTGAAAAACAAACAGAGAGAAACACTGGGAATGGAAGAGAGTGAGAGTGTCAGTGTGTGTGTGTGCGTGCAGGTGGCGGTCCCTCCCGCTGGTGCCAAGCAGCAGCGAGGTGAGGAGGCAGAGCTGACGAGTTGTTCCCGCGAGCAGCTGCAACTGGGAGCGCTGCCTGGAACACCCTCCAACTCTACACACACACACACGCTTGAGGCACATGCATGCACGCTTCGATACGTATGGAGACACGCACGCACATTCTCCCTCGCTTTCGCGCGGTTTAACGTGGTATGATCTGCGTTACGATGAGTCTTCGGTGTGTTTCGCCCTCAGGATCAGCCGGTGCTGCGTCGCCGCGGAGCAGAGATGACAGGAAGGCGATCCTTTCAGATCCGGAGACACCCAGAGACAGACGGGCCGACAGACGGGCCGACAGACAGCTAGACGAACGTGAGAAGGAACTGCGGGAAAGGGCGAGGGGGGGAAGGAGGGGGAGGAATCGAGGGAGGTAACGGGTGGGAGAGACATGTAGAGATGGAGGGAGGCGGGAGGAAGGCAGCAGGGAGCTAACGGGAAGGAAAGAAAGGGGGGAAGGGGGGGGGGGGGGCTGTGGCTTAAGATCGAGGGTCGAATATGCGGGGGGGGGGACGCGGTCTGTTTCTCCTTAGATAAATTCGAATACCCATAATGCCCTGCCAGAGTGAGGTCAGACAGAGTGTGACGTTAACAAGGCTGTAAAGCGATGCAACACACCTGCCTCATGAGTCATGGGGACCGGCGGACACTGTTCCTGAATGGGACTTGACCAGTATCAATCACAGCCCAACTACACACTGTTTACTTTCCCCTCAGCCTACACAGATTTATGGAGAGCGTCTCTGGTTCAAGGGCAAACGCATTCCCTTTGATATAGCGGCAAGGAAAATGCCGAAACAAAAAAACGTTCAAGCACCTACGCGCGCAAACAAACTGACTGACTGATGCGCTGACAAAATTAGTTTTAATTAGATTTGATGGAAAATAACTCAAAGAAAACATCCCAGCATGCGGTCGAGATTCCAACAACAAGCAGCTGCAAGGTGACATTCTGTCAGTCAGGCTGCCACGGCTGTTTACGTAATAAACACACTGGTTTGTCCTTCCTGTTCATCGTCTCAATGAGAACTCATTTATCCTCCTCCGGAACATTCCAGGCTTGGCCTCTCACCCAGCCTCTCGTAGTATCATTCTTTTTTGGGGACTGTTTGTTCCGCGTGTCACGTAAAGGGAGAGAAGACAGTTTAACTCCCATAGACAGATTGGGCAACTGCTGGTTGAATCGTTATCTCCATCTTTGATAGGATCCCCTTCATCTTGTACTTTGTGTTTTTATACTTAAACCTGTTATTCTGAGTACTGTACTGTACCCTGTTGCTGTTGCAAAATGCAATTTCCCCACTGCGGGACAAATAAAGGATTATCTTATCTTAAGCCCTCTTTCAATGGCCCACCTTTCTAGAACTGTAGAGCCATAATACGTCTGGTATTTTTTTTATTGTGTCGATCAAGAGGTAAACACTTGGTTGCTGGGCGAGTTGGGGCAGAGGGGTAGAGGGGTAAAGGGGTAAAGGGGCAGAGGGGCAGCCTCCGTCTCAAGAGGGGAGCTCTGACACAGGCTCACCGGTCGCACCATCCACAACCCTATCTTCAGACCAAACTAACAGAGCTCCGATGAGGGGCATGGTTGGATTCCGTGCCTTCCTCTCTTCTCTTCCTCTCTTCTCCAGAGTTCCAGTCCACAGCTGCAGGGTAATTTGGTGACTTACATTTACATTTTACATTTACTGTAGAGGCGAGCGTGTCAGAGAAGCAGAGAAGCAACCTTTGCTCAGAACAAGGAGCGACAAGAGGCGAGGCCTTTGAAGTCCGGGAAACGTTGCAGAGCGCATTTTAGACAGAAAACAATACGTCTGGAGCTTGGCTTTCATATAGCCACCCATGTCAGGGAACAAAGAACATATCGAAAAGTTTATTCATAAATACATTCATTTTCTGTAACGCGCATGTCTATTATTTCGATGGTTTCAGCTCGAGATAGCCATCTTATTGTGCGTGTTGAGTGACTGTGCACTCCAGTGTGTACAAGACCACTGTTCAGAGAGCGCAATTAGCTGAAGTAAGATGTAATTAAATAAATCACATGGGATGCTGTGTTGGTTGGAGGAAAACGTTGGTTCTGTTGAGTTAAGTAGGGCGTAGAACGGTGCAGCCCTATAAAGGGAAGTGTTTAAGCCCCTATGGTAAATACACCAGAAATTAGCGACCGATTAAAACGAGTGCACTTGAAGTCTGTCTGAATAAGCCTTTCCTTAATGCCTAGTCGAAACACGTCTGTTACTGAGGTCTGTCTGGACGCCCTCTCACTGCCTCTAACATGGTTCCTCATCTGCGGAGGTCATCTTCGGTGAGCTCTCTAAATACCCGGCGATCCATCTTCAACTGAGGCTTGTCTGAACCTGCCTGCCTCTTCTTCGAGGTCTTCCAGCTCTCCCCAGTAACGTCTCTCGCCGCCTCACTTCCAAACAAGGTGCTGCCTCTCGGAGGAACAGGACGCATGGCAGTTCATCCACAGCTCACAGTTAACTAACCCCCTGATGCCATGAATGTGTTTCGGTAGCAATGAGACATGAGGCTGGCAGCCTCCCGCCCCCCCCCCCCAGAACGAGCCAGATCTAGTCAGACGGAGAAGCTCTCCTGCTACCCCTGACTACCGGTGCCATGGGAACAGCGCAGGTGAGACGACAACATACCCCGCTCGCTTCAGGATGCCAAAAACGGAACGTCTCGTTACGACAGGACGCTCGAGAAACCTCCTCAGAAGACACGAGCAGCACTCGAGTTCCTTTTGATCCCTTCTTTTCTGGTAAACGGATTCACTTTCCCTTTCTAAAAGGTCACTGTCGCCTTCTTCTCTCTCTCCGTTCGATGGAAGCCTTACCAACCCAATTAGACGAGCCACACGGAGCCTTCGAAATGGAACGATCTCCTTTTAAAACAAAAAACACAAAGAGCAACACCTGATCCTGAACGGCTACATCAAAGCTGAATTAGCGCTTCACAAAAAGAATGCTCTATCAAAGCCAGCTTAGCACCCTTTAAAAAAAAGAACAACCTGTTATCGTGAATAAAAACAATTTCACCGACCCTGGCTGCGTCCTTTAGAAACACCCTATTGCCCCTGATGCAATCAGAGGAAAGCGCAGAGAGCCAATGTGTGCAGAAAACACATCAGGAGTTCACAATAAGCCATACAAAGGAAAGAATAGGGAGGCAGGTGGCTGAGGAGTGAGAGTGTCGGGCTGGTAATCAGAAGGTCCCTGGTTTGAACCCCGGCTGTGCTTACATGACATAGTGTCCTTGGGCAAGGCACTTCATCCTACTTGCCTCAGGGGGGAGTGTCCCTGTACTTGCTGTAAGTCAATCTGGATAAAAGAGTCTGCTAATGGGGGGGTCAATTCCCCACCACACTTCTTCCTTGGCGACCCTTTCAAACAAAGTAACACATTCTTCATTATTCCATAGAAAGATGTGCATAGAACTGTGAAGATTTCATTTCTCCAAGGTTCCACTTGCGAGTATAAAGTGTAGAATTGGAACAGGAATTATATTCACTGCTTTGTTTACTTACTTTCGCTTAATTAACTACCCAAGCAAGATAACACAGTCGTGATTGATTTCTCCATGATGCTAAAGCTATGAGAGTCCTTTAACAAACTCCAGTGTCGTCTTTTCACATGACTTGTGTACTGTAACTTGTCTGTATGACAGTGTTAGTGAGCTATGGCTACACCAGGCTACCGGGGGAACGCCGGCCGCTGGTTTGCAGCCTGCTCTGGTGATCTGGCAGAGATGACACGCTTCACAGGGGACTGCTGTGTTTTGAATTCTAACAGGGGCAGCAACAGCCATAGTTTACTACTAGAGCCACAGATGCTACACATGATCGTTCACTTGGAGCAGAGCAAACGGAATTGGCTCGCTGCTAGATGTTGTTTTTTTATGACAAACGCTGTGACTTGGGCTTTTGGGTTTTTATGGTGTTTTCATCGAGAGAATGTTCCCAGACTCAAAAGAGACCATTCTGCCATTTGTCTTGTTTTCACTTCATAGTTTGACGTTGCTGTGAGAGTGAAAGAAGATAAAGAGTTTGAGAAAATTAAAGAGAAACAAAGACGGGTCTTAAATGGTTAATGTTTAATAATATGTTAATTCTAAGACACATAAAGCAGATATAAAAAGCTGGTATGTTGTAATGTTTTTATTTATTAGCAGACTCTGAGAGGGTTTATGTATACCAGTTTATGTATATAGACACTGCAACATGAGAGCAGAAAGACTGGCCCAGTCAGACTGGCACCACAGTACGTCCAATTTGACTGTGTGGTGAGTGCACACGACACACACGCACACACACACAATGCCAACCCCCTGCCAAGTCCAAAGCAAGGACAGGAATCTCATTAACATCAACTCGATTGCCAAGATAAAATGTCACTCACAAATACACCAGTTATTTCGGACAGACCGCTTTCAGACACATAAAGCTGTGAAACAAATTATAGCTTTCCCCATGTGTCCAACTGCTTTGGATTGTTTTTGTCCGGTAGACATACCGGTAGATAAATGATATTCCGCATTGAGCAATAATTGTAAATGTAGCTCCTGCAGTTCTTGGGATTAAACTGAAAACACAGAGAACCGTATATCCTTTGGATGATTTGCAAGGGAGTAATAACTGTGATTTGGACGCCGGCAGACTTGGAACTAATCAGAACGTGTATGCTTTGACATTGCCACTCCTGAACAGACGCATCCTAGCAGGCGCAGGCCGACCGTATGCCGTCTCAGAGCGCAGATAAATGATTTAAATGCTGGTTTAAGTGGCTCAAGTGTCTATTTGCACTTCCACCTCATCCCGCTTCCATCTCACCGGGGTCTGGATCCCAGCAAGGTCTCTGCAAGTCCTCCCACTCACTCGGTAATATGGCCACAGGAGCAAAAGGGCTGAAACTTGCTGACGAACCACACCATGCATAATTCAGCCTTCATGGCAATGCTGGAAGAGGTGACAGAAGTTCATGGTTCAAATGAGAGTCAGACCCTGGAGAACACATCCAGGTAACGCTACCTTCAACTCAGGGAACTGCGGGTTGCAGAAGTTAATCAAGGTTCTTTCCTGTTTCCGCGAGCACCGCAGGGATAATGCACCACTTCCACAATCAGGGCAGTTAGAGAGGTGTTGTCATCAAGGTCTAAAGGGCAGGGTTTCACTTAATAAAGCCTGTCAATTCAGATGGTTTTGCACAAGCGGATGACCCCGTTTTTGGGCTGTTCACTGAAACAACTAAGAATATGCAGTTGCATATGGAATACAGGTGACAAATATTGACCTACAATACGATTTGGCTACAGTTGTCGCTCTGGATAATGGTTTCTTCAGATTATTCAAATAATATATATTTGACATTATGTACTGAAGGGTACAGGGATACCATATATAACAATGGGCTTGTTTACTAATCCTGACTATGTACAAGCAGCCTACATGTGTCGGTAATGTATGAAAATCTTTCATGAACAGTCTTTAAACAGCTGAGATTTAGCCAGCAATCACACAGAGTAACCAGCTCTCAGGGGAGTCTGGCCTGCTGATGCATACGGCCACCGACAAACTCATCAAAGTAATGAAGAGTTTCTGTCACTTATGTGTAAAACTTTACTGCCACACTTGTGTTTTCTCAAGGGTCCAAAACTAACTGGTGCACTTTTAACAAAAGCTGGAAGAAAAAACAGCAATTATAAATAAAAACAACAAAAGCAAAAAAACAGAATAAAATCTGAAAAATCCTATTAAGACAGAACCCTACATACACGCCTTTTTTCATTATTTTCAGAGGAGAGAATTGTTTTTAGTAAAAAAAAAAAATATATATATCTTTTTTTTTTTCAAGCTGTCACTAAGGAAATGGATTGCGTACAGAAAATATATGGAAAAGTCTGTATTTTGTGTTCACCCACATTAATCCATCTACAGCCCCTGTTCCCACTGGAATGACACAAAATACTAGAAATAGACAGATTGACAGCAACTCATTCGAAACAATACTGGAATTCGACGTTGCAGGTGTATCATATGTTTCAAATGACGTGATACACATTGATGGGCATTTTAATGAAATGCCCATCAATGTTGCCACTCCGAAATTCTCCAAATCTCAGGTATCGTGGTGCAGTGTCTGGTGCTTTATTTAATATAGATAGAGATCTTAACGTTCTGTCTGGCAAAATCAGTTTAAAATAAGTCCCCCCCCCCCGTCCACTCAAACCAACCCTACTCTGCTGCAGTGATGTTAAGCTGGACATGGGGTCCGTGTCTCTGGAGGACACCAGCAGTGTTGAGCCTCTTTAGCCCTGAGTTCTGTGCACGTCTTCTTGTCTGAAACCGTCAGGGATCGATACTCAATCACAAGGTCCCTCTGGGCCCCCTACTGACTGGGGCCTGTGGTGACAGGAGCAGGGCAGCATGGGGCACAGCGGGGGGGGGGGGGGGGCGCAGGAGGACTCAGGAGGGTACAGCAGGGGGGCGTGCTCCGACGCTGGGTCCCCATCACGCGCGCGCACACATTTGCAAAGTCCAGACACCGTCATATTGATGTAATTCCAGGTTTGTTTATTCAATCCAGCAGCTTCGAGTGTAGAATCAAACCAGCACACAGCCCAGTCAAACCGCTTGTACACCGTTTACTGCAACCTGAAGAATGAACACACCATATACTGCAAAAGAGCAAACGGAACATTCTAGCACGGGAGGTATAGGCACTGCTAATGTAGTGATAATAGGGGATGGGGATGGGGATGAAGTACTGTTTGCTATGGTAGAAGAGTACACTGATGAGGTACTGATAATGTAATCTTGCGCCTAGTGATGGAAAGTTGGTTTAACACGGTAGCACGATGGTGGAGATAATGACTAAGATGATGTTGATGAACAAACCTCAGCTGATTACACCCATTCTGCGGTGTCCTTGGGTAAATCGTCCTTGTCTATAAATACTTAATGTTTTTTTTTTGGTTTTTCTTTCTCCAATTACGCTTCCCCTTGCAATCGGCAGCTCTAATTAGCCGCTAGATATTCCTACCCAGAATCAAACAGGACCGCACAGAAGCTGAAACAACAGCAGAGAGTTCTGCACTTCACACAGACAAACTATCACTCTCTGGGAATAATTCCAGTCTGGAGACTTAGATCTGTTTGGATTTAACTCAAATAGCCCGACTGGCTAGGGAATCGAAATACTTTGAAGGTGAAGGTTGTTTGTATCCAAGTGCGATGCAAGCGGGAGTGTGTGTGCATGTGAATGTGAGCGCCTCGCAACCATTCAAATGTACCATGAGAAGGAAGAAGAATACATCACTTCAGAAGAGTTTAGGAATATTATTCCCTGACCAGACACTCAGGGACACCCCCGGAGCCTATTGACTTGACTTCATTAACATTAGCTATGAACCGGAACCATTTCTCCTCCTAACGTGAACCCTCCTCAGAGTCCCTTTTAGAACACATGCTGTCCGTGTTCTATCAGTGTTCCATAGACTCCCAGCCTGGGAGCAGAGTTATTCAGGTCTGAGAATTCTCAATGAACAGAGGTTATGTACATTGAAGAGAGAGAGAGAGCGAGAGAGAGAGAGAGAGAGTGAGAGAGAGAGAGAGAGAGGGCAAGCAAGGGGATGGTGAGAGGAACAGTATAGAGAAGAGGACTGAGATGGAACATGTGAGGAGATGGAGAGATATGGACTAGTCTGCTGCGACGTGGTCTCTCTCTCCCCAGGCAGGGCTGGGCCAGGCTGACAGAGTCAGACGGAGGTCCCTACAGTCGCACAGAGAACGACAGATAATCAAGCCTCAGTTGGTGAGGGACCAAGCACTGGGATGGAGGAGAATAAAAACTCTTTAATAGATTAGCCACGTTCATGTAGTGGAACCGGGGAACCGATCGCCAGGGACAACGGGTCTGAGTGGAACCGGTGCTCCTTAGACCCGCATGGGCCTGATCCACAGTGGAACCCTGCGATACTGAGATCTCATCTGCATAAAACTACTCAGCCATAGAACGGAGAGACAGAGAGAGAGAGAGAGAGAGAGAGAGAGAGAGAGAGAGAGAGAGAAGAGGAGAGAGAGAGAGAGAGAGAGAGAGAGAGGAGGGAGAGAGAGAGAGAGAGAGAGAGAGAGAGAGAGAGAGAGAGAGAGAGAGAGGGAAGAGAGAGAGAGGGCAAGCAAGGGGATGGTGAGAGGAACAGTATAGAGAAGAGGGTTTGAGAAGAGAAAATGCATAGCTTAGCGTACGCTGATGCAATTTAGTTCATGCAATTCAGACGCAGGCAGCCACATCAGCCGCTAAAACAGTGATATGATTTACCACAAATCACACACATTTATTGAAATAAAGCCCCCCATTCGCATGTATTCAGATCGAATCGAAGTGAGAATAATACCCATTTGAAATGAGATTTTTTTCCCCTTTCTGTGGGGCAATCGCTCCCCATGGTAATTCAAAAGAAGATAGCTCAGTTAAGAAGGCAGAGGCAAATCAATGTGCTCTTTGAAGGGACAGAGACACATAAATGACTGAATAAACCGTGAGATGCATGGCGGCCTGCATTTCCTTCAGCCATCCGTAGGCGAGCCCACCTCTAAGGGCCTATTACTGCACATTACGCCCACATCTGCACACTTTCACATTCCAGCCACATCGTATCTGACGGAGATGTTATGTTTTATGATTGAACAACGTTTCATAACCACAGGAATAGAGCAAAACAACAACATTATTTTACATGTTAATCTCGGCTCTACTTAATCCTACGATTAGTACGATTCGTTGAATGGTGTAAGATGGTGTTTCACTTCCGTACTGTGGGAGGGGGGGTGGGGGGGAGGAAGGGAGGGGTGGGAAGGGTGGGTGGATAGGTAGGAGGGGACTCCACCGTCAGAGGCAAGCTTCCGTTCATCCGCTCCCTGGATCATTCTGGGAGTATGAGACCCTCCACCCTCCCAGCCCTGCCTGTCTCACTCCAGAGACTCCAGCCTCCTCACTGTGCCTCTCCGTTCCTGTCCCTCTATCCCTTCCTGCCCCCTCTCTCTCCCTCATCCATCTGTCTGTCTCACATTTGTGTGGGCCCCTAGGCTCCCACTATTCTCTTTCACTCAGTCCCCCCCTCTCTCTTTTCCCCCCATCATTTATCCTATCCTTCTCTCTCTTCCTTTCATCCCTCCCTCAGCCCCATTTGTCTTTTATATTTCTATATTTCCCTTAGCCTTCTCTCTCCTCTTTCTCTCTCTCTTTCTCACTCTGTCTATCCCTTCCAGCACTCCATAGCTCTCTACTGGGGCCTGTCTTGACAATTAGGTATTGATTTTGTTTGCCTTTTATTTTCGGAGCCTGTTGACGCTCCAGTTCTGACTGGTCTGAGCACTGGGGTGCTGCAGCACTGTTCTGGGGATGCTCTCACACACACACACACACACACACATACACGCACGCGCACACGGACACATAAATGAACACAAAAACACACACACAAACACATGCCCTCCCAGTCAGCTGCCATGTACACAGACATAAGTGGTAGTTTGTCTAAGCGCGTGTGCAAAGATTGGCAAATACACAAAAGTGTGTGTCTTTGTGTGTGAGAGACAGAGCCCGAGAGAGAGAGAGAGAGAGAGACATAGGGGGAGAGAGAGAGAAATAGAGGGAGAGAGGGAGAGATAGAGCATGGATTGAGTTGTGGACAGGAAAAAAAACAGAAGAATCCCACATGTCTGCTTTCACAGCATGAGTCTTGGTCATAATTAGCACTTACGGAGACTGAAATTAGATAGTAACACCACAACCCAAACCCGATTATGAGTAATAGGTTCACTTATGCTCCATTATGTTCCATTACAGGAGAGGAAACTCTCAAGCGCTTTCCTAATCGTTTTGAGGTTTCTGAGGATTAACAGCAATGACAAAAATAAAGCACGTTAACCACAAGGCTCTGTAAACAACATCAGGAAGACGAGAATGCTAGACTTCCATCCTGGGTCATGCAGCCAAGAATTCCTCCGTGAGGCTAAACTATTGCGCCTGACAGACAGCGAGAGAGAGAGAGATAGAGAGGGAGAGCGGGGGGGAAAAAACGCAAGAGTGAGAGGGAGAGAAACAGAAAGTAACAGAGATACCAATAGACAGGTTGGTTCTGTATGTGGAAACAGCCTTTGGGAATGCGGTGCATGAGGGGAGAGAGGGAGGGATGAAGAGAGAGAGAGAGAGAGAGCAGGAAGAAAGAGTAAAAGGGAGAGCAAGAAAGCAAATAGAAGGTAGAAAGACCTGCCAGGAAAGCTCAGCTTTGGCTCAAACTGTTATCTGTTTGCACAGAAATGTCAGAGCTGTGTGACATTCTTCCCACTGGTTCCCCTTGCAGGCCCCCCCCAACACATACACACACACAAACACAAACACACCCACACATATACTTGTGTACACACACATACGCCCAGATGCATTGAAGCACAGACATGGTGGCGCACACGCATGAATGCACAGACATGGAAAAGGAAAAGGCTGAAGACTTCTTTAGCCGACATCACACATACAGAGCCCCAAACAGACGACTGCTTTAGAGCTGTCACTTTTCAATCCTAATCCTAATCTGTGTTTAATAATATATTCCATAACTACGAAGCAGCAGTGGTGTGACTGTAGCGTAAACAAGGTTCATGCCTCCAATGAGGAGAGAGGATCAAACAGCCGTACAAATTCCATCCCTGTTTTATGTTCAATGTGGTTCCTGACTGTGTAATACAGTTAAACCCTACTGAACTGTGGATGTGACTATTAGGTGGGTTCTCTCATTAACTTGGATATGGACCAATAAGAATGAAGCATGATTATTACTGGTCTTGTAGCCCGTGCAGACTGGCGGGTCAGGGGTCACGGTGTTGGCATTTAGGGGCTTGGGGGAAAAAACACAGGTTCACTTCCAAAAGTCCTGTTCTTCTCTGACTGGAATAAAGTAGCATAGATGGAGTGTTTAAGGATGAATTCACTTTGAAATCAGACAGGCTCATGTGTATTAGCAGTGTGTGTCTATGAATAGAGCAAAATCTATTACATTTGTCCAAGCTTTGTACAAATCATCCCGGGAATTGACAAGAGAGCTCATGTCAAATCAACTGGTATTGGCTAACAGTGTCTGCAAGGCTGACCTTCCCGCTCCTAGCACTGGAGAACGAGGTCAAAGGGCACATTTCCTGTTTCATGTCCCCGCATGTGACTGACAGATGCTGCTACTCTCCTGTTCTCTTACCGCCCCCCCCCACCCCCGTCTCTGAGAGATCACCATGGAGATGAGGCTGTCCGCACACGCTGCTGTCGGAACGATATATTTCGGAGTGTGAACCGACCGGCGTGCGGTAGGGAGGACCGCGATTTTCAGGTGCTAAAGGAAAATGGCTATGTGGGAAAAAAAAGAAAAAAAAGAACGGAAATTGAAGTTGCGTGAACACCAGCGGTTTTGGATCATCTTTTTGATGTAGCCAAAGATTAAACCGCTGTCTCTGTGCAGCGGTGGGCCCGACGCTTCATCTCGCACTCAATTCCAATTTACCATGGCAACCGCTTCCCCAGATGGGGGGCCGGATTCAGACCCACAGAGAGAACGAATTAGGGACAGGAAAGAAGTAACACATAATTGCAGGTAAAACAGATCAGATCAAGTCACAGGAGGGCGTACGCCGGGATGGATGAAATCAAAACCACACCGCGGAATCCAGATGAATTTTCGGGGGGGGGGGGGGGGGGCGTTTCATAATGGAGCTTGACTGTGCTGACGCTGTGAAGAAGTCTGAATCGATGCGTCTGCGTAATGATCGTATGAGAAGACGGGACTCGAATAAACGTCAATTCATTGCCTTTTTTCGGCCCGAGTCTGGCTAAAACCAATAAGAGGGTGGCCTTGGGGGTATTTGTCATATTCCTGAGCCTTCCAATTTGCTGGGAGGCTGAGAACCTCTGCTCACAACTGCAGGGAGCTCTGATTCTATCATCTAGCTAGCCCTATGGCAGCTAAAAGAATCCTCTTTCATTTAACAGTGTTAGTTTAAAACATTCATCCGAGAGGCTTGTTGTCACTACTGTTACGGTATGCTAGTCTACAAAGTATGAAACTGAAAGGACAGTAAAGAGAGTTTAAGAATGAGTAAATGACTCAGGGGACAGGAAGTGACTGTGATTTAGCTCTTTCTTATAAAGCAGAAAGCTTAGAGCTCGCTTTCCAGGACTGCAGATCTAGAAAGAGTCGTCAAACATACTCGAAACATACACGAAAGTATGACTTCATCTTAAACAAGCTCTGATCCAAGAAGGAAGCTTAAGCGTACCAACGCAACCACCCCATGAGCGCCTGCTAGCATCGTTAGCCTAGCGGTAGCCATCTGCGTAGAGCACCACACTTGTGCATTACGGTCACCATGGGGTACAGCACTGAGGCATGCTGGGTGCCGGGTGAACCTCGTTTCTCTGTTTGCCTGCTGACTCCACCCCCCCTGTCTGCGCAAAGCTGGTGGATATGAGAATTGATGTCTGTTTGTTCATGTGTTATTGATGGGAGCACTGTAGGGCTCATTATACAGAAGAGGGGCCAGTATGATGCTGGTTCTGTCCTCAAACTCACAGGAAGAATGTATACGAACACGCATGCAGGCATGCGTCACACACATGCACACGTGTGATCACACGCGGGGGTTTCAAACACACACACACACACACGCAAACACACACACTCAAGACCAAACCCCTGGCCTCATGCCCTCTCACACACACGCACGCACAAACACAAAGATATTCCCCAAAGGCCACCAGGGATTGGTGGGAGTGGGACAAGGGAGGAGGACATATTCTGAGGGAAAACGAAATGGAACTCGACCCAGAAGTGAGCGTCTCGTCTGCCAGGGGGCCGCAGAGGAAATGTGACACGGGAAGTGGGTCCGAACCCCCCCCCCCCCCCCCCCCCCCCAAATCCCCCGGAATCCCCCCAGGACTCAACTCTGTCTGTCAAGCTCTGCTCTGGTCCACACCACTCTCTCTCTGCCTGTCCACCTGTCTCATTCACTGGCTTTCTCATTTATTTTTTTGCAGCGCAGGAAAGCGTAAAGGGAAGAGAGAGAAGAGAGCAAATCTCATCCCCCTTCCCTCCCCTATGGCCCACTTCCTGGCTGAATCACTGGGCATCAATAACAACACAACAATGGGTCTATAGACCCAGGACAGGGAATAGAAAGCCCTTCAAGAGAGGCTGCCTGTGTGCAATCATAAAGCATGGAGCTCTGTATTAATGCTATTGTATGCATCGATTGTGAGGGGAACCTTCTAGGGCTCATTATGGCAGCAAAGAAAATTCAACATCCTAGTCTCTGAACCTGAATTAAAAAGAGACTTCCTTCCCCCGTTCTTTAGCTCAGACAATGACATCAGTCCATGCGTGTATGATGTCATAAACCGCTGGATCGTAGGCACTCAGCAACTTATCAACTAATTTTTCATTTCATCGCAAAAAGAACCAGGTTGGACTCCCGGGAGACCTGGAGCGGCACAGCAGTGCAACAGCAAGCCCTACCTGTGGGGGAACCTTCCAGAACCTCTCCCGCGTAGCGCGTCTCCTTAAAGATGGGCCGGTTGTCGTTCTGGTCGATGATGGTCACCGTGAAGTTCACCGGGCCTTCCACCAGGTTCCCGCTCAGGTCTGTGGTGGACACTTGCAGCTGTGGGGGGGGGGGGGGGGGCAAAGGTCAGAGGTCAGAGGGGATGAACTTCTGAGAGAGAACTGTGATGGAGATCTGCCGTGAGAAGCGGAGGAGCGATTAAGGGGAGGGGGGGGGGGGGTCAGGGGTTACGAGGTCATGGATCGGATTGGACGCTCAGGTTATAGGTCATCAGCAGAGGGTCAGGGGAGTGACAGTCGAAAGTTTATTAGGATTCTGTATTTGACAAGATGACTGCTGAGATAAGAGCGGAGAAGTGGAGGTGGAAGGACACTTAAACTCGGACGCGCAATGAGCTCCATGTTCTAACGTGAGCCCATTATGCCAGACCGCAGTGTTCTGCTTTCTGACAGAGCCTCGAAGAGCAGCCTGCATAATGGGCGAGAGGGACGGAGATGAAACCTAACGACTGACACATCCACACACCCACCCCTAACACCTCCCCCCCCCCCCCCCTCCGCCGCCCCCCACCCTCTAAATTATGATGCCTGTGGCACTCGGAGGCTGACGGCTTAGTGCTCGGTCTCAAGAGCTAAGCACTGTGGGTAACTGGGGGGTTATTAGCCTGCCTTTTTCTTGCCACGGTAATTAGCTTGGGACGACCGGTGAGTCTGACAGTTGCACAGACGGGAGAATCACTTCCTGATAGGAACAGGCCTCGGCCATCCCACCTCACGGGAAGTCGAAGGAGGATCAGGAGGAGGAAGGAGGGGAAAGGAGAAGCGGGGATGGTGGGAAGGAAGAAGCTGACGGGGAGTGGAGCGGAGGCGCAGGAAGAACTCCACCACCCCCTGTGACCTCTCGCTGGGGAAGTGGAGATCGACCGGGGGAGGGACGCAACTGAGGTGAACAGCATCTCGATGTCAGCAGCCTTCCAAGTCAGCGCTTACAGCTGCTGATCGGTGAACCCCCCCTACACACACCTCTCTCTCTCTGTCTCTGTCTCTCTCTCTCTCTCTGTCTCTCTCTCTCTCTGTGTCTCTCTCTCTGTGTGTCTCTCTGTGTCTCTCTCTCTCTCTCGCTCTCTCTCTTTCACAGACACTCGCACCCTCTACACACACGCAGCCGCACCGTGTACCTCCCCCCTCATCCCTCCTTCACGACTGCTCCCCTGCTGTTGTTACCCCTCCAGGCACCATTGCACAGCTGCTTGCAGTTTTATTGCAGTGTGCCTACCAGGCCGTCCCACTAGGGAGACCAGATCAGCTTACAGTAGCAGAGAACTGGCACAAACACACAGGAGGGGATATCCTGCTGGAATACACCAGAGAGAGTTAAGGCCCACATCTATAAAGAAAGAAACGGTTTTGCCCTTTACAGAGTTGCATCTTCTATGGTCATCTATGACTTGACACACTGCTGTCATCCCTCTGTAAATAGCACCTACAGGAGAAATAATGACATCACTTCTTCTCTGAGTCCAGTGGCCATGGATAATGAGACCACCCTTCAACCCTTATTACAATGAAAATCGACTGCCATCACAGCAGGGACAAGGATAGAGGGAGTGGGTAGAGGGAAAGGAGAGAGAGAGGAGAGAGAATCAGGGAGAGAACGAGAGAGAGAGAGCTACAGATACCAACCCTCTTTTATGCAGCCCATTACCAGATCTCTAGATGTCTTCACTATCAGTAATGCATGACATCATTGCCTTTATATCACACAGGTCAGCCGCTCTCCCCATCATATTCTGGCTCTCCCTCCAACTCTCCCTTCCATCTCTCCCTCCACCTCTCCGGATCTCTCCATCAGGGCAGTGTTCCTGGGGCAGGACCAGAGGAGTAATGGCAGGGGGGACAGAGATGCGGCTGAACCGAGCTTGTTGAGGGTTAGAGGGCTAATGGATTCATACATCATCCTCTCCTCCTGCGGCACGCACGCAGACACGCGCATGCACGCGAATGCATGCACAGGCGCACGCACGCACACCCAAACATACCTGCACATGCGCACCCACACAAACACACACGCACGCACACACACACACACTACTGTAGAAGAGGTGCTCTCTCCTCCTATGTCCATCCGCAGAACTGCTGACTCGCAACTGCTGCTAGCTTCCATCTCTGTCCCTCTCTCACTCATCCCCTGCCTCTCACTCTCCTCCTCTAACTTTCTTTCTCTCTGGCTGAAAGCGTGACATATATACCCTATCGGCAGGGACCCACTGCATTGTCCTTTTGAAAATACACACTTGTGCACTCCGCAAACTCATTGACTCTGTTATATTACCTTAAATACTTCTTAGAGAAACACACACAGACACACACACATACACACACAGCAATGATTGATCTATGCCCTAGCAGCTAAATGAGATATAATGCATTCATTTGGAGATATTTAAGGACACAAAAGACTGCCTTTAGAGGGGAAGATTTATATACAGCCCTCCTGGGATCTCTTTGGAAATTCTTCCTGAGACACACACACTCTCTCTCTCACATGCGCACACGCAACCACACACACACACACACACAAGGAGCCCAAGCAGTGCAGCGTGCCTGAGCTCGAAAGATAACGTTAGTTAGGCAGCTGGGATCAGATGGTGTGAGTACGTACGGTAGCCGATCAAGAAAGGCGTCATCTGCATGGCTGATAAAGGAGCCTGGTTACGTAAGCCTGCATTCAAGTCTTGCTCCTAACCCCACCTCCCTTTCAAAAGCCACAGCCGACAGCATCAAACACCTTTCAAGACACCTTCTCTCTCCCTCTAGAAAACACAAAACGCATTCACCGAGGCCCCCGCACGCTTCGGATCCTTCCTTCCTTCCTTTGTTCCTTCCTTCCTTCTATCTTTCCTCCATTCCTTCCTTCCTTCCCTTCCTTCCTTCCAAGTCCAGTGGTAGCGTTCCTTTTTCATCTGATCTCGGCCGTCCTCGTTAATGAGACAGATAAGTGGTTTCAGGCCCAGAACCACCTGCCTCTGCCATGGAACCACAGCATGCATCATTTATCTCTTCTGATATTTTATTCATATCCGTTCACGCTATCAGACTGAACTCTTTGTGTCCATTTTGCATATTACCAGACAGCGTCTATGTGACTGACGGCTCTATTAAATGCATGAGTGTTTGACCTCAGAACAACGAAGATTCTAATCACTAAACAGGTCAGGTTAAGTAACGAAATCTCTATCAATCTCTCTCTTTTGCTCTCTCTCTCTCTCTCTCTCTCTCTCTCTCTCTCTCTCTCTCTCTCTCTCTCTCTCTCTCACACACACATCTTTACTCTACTTCGGAGTTGGGCAAGAACAGCTCGAACCCACACACACAAACCCCTGCTCCTCAACCCCTAAGGGACCTCAGCGAGGATGAAAGACTGTGGTCTCCAGGGAGAGGAACTATGACAGCGTGTGTGTGTGTGTGTGTGTGTGTGTGTGTGTGCAAGCCCTTAGCAGGGAAAAATTGCATTATGCATTAACATCATCAGTCTCACACTCCCTCCAAACACCTCATTTCCTCCCAACCCAGCGGTCACATTTAATTACAGCTTGAATCATAGCAAGGTGGCCCCTGTAGGCACTGCAGAGGTGTGGTGTACCCTGGGAAAATGAGTTTAAGGCAGAAGGATATTCCTGTTGTTTTTCGGATGAAGCAGCAATAACTGTCGTCACTCCAGGCCAACATTTCAGTTTTACGGTTCCAGAGACACGCCAATGCAAAGGAGCCCCTCAAGGTTTGCATAACACACAAACAACGTGAGGTATTAGCAGAAACACTCACACACATGAATATACACTTCCCCGCCATTACTCATCTCTCTCGCTCTCTTTCTCACTCTCGCTCTGTCTTTCTTAAAACCTTCGAGTCCGAAAAACCATTGAGTCATTTTCTCTTGTAGCTCACTCCGAATATTTCCTAAATTGTCTGTCTGTAGTGTAGCTAAGAGGAAGCAGTGATTTAATTTGGGGGAAAATTACTTATTAAAGGCGGGGAGAATGGAGGAAGATGGGTCTGGCTAGGGACAGTGAGAAAATTACCACCACTGCCTGGCTAACACAAACGCACACGCATACATACACACACACACACACACACACACACACACACACACACACACACACACACATCTTGCTCAAGTTATTACAGCCTGTCTTTTAGCAGATCAGGGTGTGACGTTGCACCGTGGTCCAGAAGTTCAGCATCGCCCATGACTTCCTCTGCTGTCCCTTGTCAGGTCTCACGTCTTCACATCCCTGCTCCTCTCCTGGCTTAAATAAGTGACTGACCATAGAAACTTCTAGAACTCTGGAAGAGCTTAAGGCAGCGGAAACATTTTCACCTTCGATATTCCATCGCTTTTATTTGACTTACTAGCTCCCGGTCTCTTTTTCCGTCCCTCTCTCATTCTCTGTGTGGGGTGTAAATAAGAGGCCATGTGAAGAATGTGGATAGGGAGTAAGACAGGCAGGCAGGCAGGCAGGAAAGGAGACAGGTTGTCAGTCAGGCAAGTAAGTAAGGGACTGCTTGTAGGCAGGGAGACAGGCCAGAGAGACAGGGCAGAGAGACAGGGCAGAGAGACAGGGAGGGAAACAGGGTTGCCTGGGCTCATTGTAGGGGAAGGATAGGATTACTGCTGGGGTTTTCATCCCAAGCTGAAACACTGTCAGTGAAAGATGAATAAGAAGGGAAAGTGAGAGCAAGAAAGACAGAGAGAGAGAGAGAGAGAGAGAGAGAGAGAGAGAGAGAGAAGAGAGAGAGAGAAAGAGAGAGAGAGAGAAAGTGCCAGGTCATGCATATGGAAGCCGCTCCATTTCTACCGCTGCGTTTGGAGGCTGGCTGTGTATTCATCTCCCTCCGAAACATTCAAGTCAGCTCGCAGGGGAGAGCTCAAAGGGGCCTGGTGAACACTTCAGATCTGGGGGAAATGGTGTCTTCCCGTAGCTCTGGGAGACATCCCTCTGAGGCAAGGCTCTGCTGGAGCCCTACCACCGCTCCACTACCTTCAGCATCACACAACAATATGCACCAACGCAGGCTCTCTATAAAACATGGCCGTTCCCTCAAGGTATCTGTTTCTACACTAAACCAGGAAGGAGGCTTCTAATTCGCCAGGGTGCGCAGAGTTTGCCAGGAAGGCCGGAGGCAAGGCGCAGTCTGATTGGCTATTGATCCTCTCAGACGTTCTATGGGAACATATACAAACTGAGCAACGTTAAGAGCCTCAACGAGATGTAATTCCTCCATAAATGGCGTGACTCTCATTCACATTCTCAATCCTCGGGGTCTAGTAAAAAAAAAGAAGCGAATTCCGCAGACAAACAAATGATTTGTATCCTGTCCTCTCAGGCCTCTTCAAACGTTCCACGGTCTTATTGAAAAGAAAACGCTTCTTTCTGTGTCTCTCAAATGTGTCCCCAGTCACTGGCTACACAAAGAAACCCACACACATACAACCAAAGGCATCTCTGGCCAGGTGTACTGTTCTCTCTCCCCTCACATCTAGCTGCTGAAAGTCCATCTTGAAGGAGAGAAAGCGCTGGGTTAAAAACATCAATAACAAAGTGAGATGTGTCTTTAGGTTCCATTCTCCCAGCAAACAATTTCTCGCTGAGGGAGCAACCGGTGATGTGCGTGAGAGAAATACAGAATACCAGACATTTACAGGAAAGAGAACAGGAGAGAAAGAATATAATAAAGAGACATCTTATCTGTGATGGACACACTCAGGCACAGTGAATAATAATAATACATTTTATTTTCGAGGTGACTTTCTCAGCACTCAAGGACACTGTACAGAGGTACAAAAAAAACATTAAAAGCAGCATAAATTTTATTTTTTTTATTATAATTTTTGTTTTTTTGTTTTACTTTGGGTTTTAGAAAAGCACATTATAAATCAAATGTATTGCTATTATTATTATAACAGAAGGAAGCAGTGCAAATAACATAAAGTGGAATAAGCATAAATAAAGACATGTGTTTTGAGTTGTGATTAGAAATGGAGAAATTAATTACGATTTTTAAATTGGGCTGGTAATGAGTTACTGAGACAGGGAGCAGAGCGGCTGAATGTTCTACTCCCTATGGTGGTGAGACGGGCAGAGGGGACAGACAGGTGTTCTACTCCCCATGGTGGTGAGACGGGCAGAGGGGACAGACAGGTGTTCTACTCCCCATGGTGGTGAGACGGGCAGAGGGGACAGACAGGTGTTCTACTCCCTATGGTGGTGAGACGGGCAGAGGGGACAGACAGGTGTTCTACTCCCCATGGTGGTGAGACTGGCAGAGGGGACAGACAGGTGTTCTACTCCCCATGGTGGTGAGACGGGCAGAGGGGACAGACAGGTGTTCTACTCCCTATGGTGGTGAGACGGGCAGAGGGGACAGACAGGTGTTCTACTCCCCATGGTGGTGAGACGGGCAGAGGGGACAGACAGGTGTTCTACTCCCCATGGTGGTGAGACGGGCAGAGGGGACAGACAGGTGTTCTACTCCCCATGGTGGTGAGACGGGCAGAGGGGACAGACAGGTGTTCTACTCCCCATGGTGGTGAGACGGGCAGAGGGGACAGACAGGTGTTCTACTCCCCATGGTGGTGAGACGGGCAGAGGGGACAGACAGGTGTTCTACTCCCCATGGTGGTGAGACGGGCAGAGGGGACAGACAGGTGTTCTACTCCCCATGGTGGTGAGACGGGCAGAGGGGACAGACAGGTGTTCTACTCCCCATGGTGGTGAGACGGGCAGAGGGGACAGACAGGTGTTCTACTCCCTATGGTGGTGAGACTGGCAGAGGGGACAGACAGGTGTTCTACTCCCCATGGTGGTGAGACGGGCAGAGGGGACAGACAGGTGTTCTACTCCCTATGGTGGTGAGACGGGCAGAGGGGACAGACAGGTGTTCTACTCCCCATGGTGGTGAGACGGGCAGAGGGGACAGACAGGTGTTCTACTCCCCATGGTGGTGAGACGGGCAGAGGGGACAGACAGGTGTTCTACTCCCCATGGTGGTGAGACGGGCAGAGGGGACAGACAGGTGTTCTACTCCCCATGGTGGTGAGACGGGCAGAGGGGACAGACAGGTGTTCTACTCCCCATGGTGGTGAGACGGGCAGAGGGGACAGACAGGTGTTCTACTCCCCATGGTGGTGAGACTGGCAGAGGGGACAGACAGGTGTTCTACTCCCCATGGTGGTGAGACGGGCAGAGGGGACAGACAGGTGTTCTACTCCCTATGGTGGTGAGACTGGCAGAGGGGACAGACAGGTGTTCTACTCCCCATGGTGGTGAGACTGGCAGAGGGGACAGACAGGTGTTCTACTCCCCATGGTGGTGAGACTGGCAGAGGGGACAGACAGGTGTTCTACTCCCCATGGTGGTGAGACTGGCAGAGGGGACAGACAGGTGTTCTACTCCCCATGGTGGTGAGACGGGCAGAGGGGACAGACAGGTGTTCTACTCCCCATGGTGGTGAGACGGGCAGAGGGGACAGACAGGTGTTCTACTCCCCATGGTGGTGAGACGGGCAGAGGGGACAGACAGGTGTTCTACTCCCCATGGTGGTGAGACGGGCAGAGGGGACAGACAGGTGTTCTACTCCCCATGGTGGTGAGACGGGCAGAGGGGACAGACAGGTGTTCTACTCCCTATGGTGGTGAGACTGGCAGAGGGGACAGACAGGTGTTCTACTCCCCATGGTGGTGAGACGGGCAGAGGGGACAGACAGGTGTTCTACTCCCTATGGTGGTGAGACGGGCAGAGGGGACAGACAGGTGTTCTACTCCCCATGGTGGTGAGACGGGCAGAGGGGACAGACAGGTGTTCTACTCCCCATGGTGGTGAGACGGGCAGAGGGGACAGACAGGTGTTCTACTCCCCATGGTGGTGAGACGGGCAGAGGGGACAGACAGGTGTTCTACTCCCCATGGTGGTGAGACGGGCAGAGGGGACAGACAGGTGTTCTACTCCCCATGGTGGTGAGACGGGCAGAGGGGACAGACAGGTGTTCTACTCCTCATGGTGGTGAGACGGGCAGAGGGGACAGACAGGTGTTCTACTCCCCATGGTGGTGAGACGGGCAGAGGGGACAGACAGGTGTTCTACTCCCCATGGTGGTGAGACGGGCAGAGGGGACAGACAGGTGTTCTACTCCCCATGGTGGTGAGACGGGCAGAGGGGACAGACAGGTGTTCTACTCCCCATGGTGGTGAGACGGGCAGAGGGGACAGACAGGTGTTCTACTCCCTATGGTGGTGAGACTGGCAGAGGGGACAGACAGGTGTTCTACTCCCCATGGTGGTGAGACGGGCAGAGGGGACAGACAGGTGTTCTACTCCCTATGGTGGTGAGACGGGCAGAGGGGACAGACAGGTGTTCTACTCCCCATGGTGGTGAGACGGGCAGAGGGGACAGACAGGTGTTCTACTCCCCATGGTGGTGAGACTGGCAGAGGGGACAGACAGGTGTTCTACTCCCCATGGTGGTGAGACTGGCAGAGGGGACAGACAGGTGTTCTACTCCCCATGGTGGTGAGACTGGCAGAGGGGACAGACAGGTGTTCTACTCCCCATGGTGGTGAGACTGGCAGAGGGGACAGACAGGTGTTCTACTCCCCATGGTGGTGAGACTGGCAGAGGGGACAGACAGGTTTCTGGAGGAAAGGGGGGGTGGGGAGTGGGGGGATAAGGCTGTGGACGGCCATAAAATTAAACATGAGATTCTTGAATTGTATATGAAACTGGATAGGGAGCTGGCTGAACTTAACTTGACCCTCACCATTATAAATGATCTGCAACATACTTTTGCAGCCAAGGACTTTTATGTTTAAAGGTACAACAGGCATTGATTAATCCATCCACTAATGGACATGTGGCTTTCTAGTAGTCCAGAATTCATCTGATTAATCTTCTGATGATTATGATAATCTCTGATCATCTAAAAGGTCCATTAATCATCGTTATCATAAATATGCATGAATTGTGTTCAATATTTTAGAATAGTAATTAGCTTGTTTGCCATTTACAAATAAGCAAGGAAAACATGACACATGTTGTCGTTGAAGCCTTAAACTGATGATCCTGTTCACTATTGTTTGTGCTATATAAAATAAAGAAGCGCAAGATGGAGAAAACAAGATCCAGCGACTCTTCCAGACATCAAAGATGAGGCCGTTCTTCTGATGTTAGCGAGATATAAATAGCCAGTCTTTAGAGAGATAAAGATGGAGAGATGGAGATGAAGGAGAGGATGAGGAGGGGAGAGGGAGGGACGGAAGAGAAGATGAGGATGGGTAGTTTGAACGATAGCGGATAGATAATGACAGTGCAGGAGTTCTCTTATAGGAGCGGTCGACTGGATGGAAAATAATCCCCTGGTGTGAAAGAACTGAAAAAACCACAAAGGCTTCTGGGGGATGTAGGGAATTGGTCCTCTGCACGCTGACTGCACTGTCTCTGTGGCAGCTCAACACACAACTGCAATCTGTTCTCCTACCTTTCCTGCCAACAGACCAGGACATTCACTGACACAAAACAAGAAGCTACTTCATTGTATAACTTGAGGCTAGATAATGTTTACACATCCGGAGTGTTCTTCGATGCAGTCAACCACCAGCTCCGCATTTCCATACTGGTCTGAAATAGGCATTGCTGAAACCAATCTTGGTTCAGGGCCTTGCTAAGAACTAGAACCTTCCAGGTCCACTAGAGAAGGATTTTCCACAGCATCTATAGCTCACTCTTCTTCATCTCCCCTAAATCCGTTGACGTAGTCATCAAGTCAGCTTCCCCTCCCCCTGCTATGCTGCCGAAACGCTCTCCCCTCCCCACCCTCCGCCCCTCCCCCCCCACCCCCCCCCATTAAACCAAAGACTCTTGGAATGTCAGGCTGACTTTTTTCAAGTTATTATTTTTGACAGCATGTCCACCTTTACCAGGATCCCCTGGTACAAAGAACATGTTGCTCGAGTATAGAGCACAGAGTATCCATTATTTTTCCACTCAGCTAGTCCACCGACTACTGAAATTCCCTTTCAGCTGGCCCACCGTTGTGAGCCTGAGGACTCCCGCTGGATCTCCCCCTGCTGAGATGGCTCCAGTGACTGCTGGTCTCAGAGAGGCTCTGGCACAAACCACCGGCCCCTGACTACCTACTCTGCTGCCAACAGGACAGGCCCTGCATACCTCCAGGACATCAATCATGCTGAATTCATCCACTCAAAGGCTTTGCTCTGTGATATCTTTCTCTTTTTTTTGGGCGCTGCACTTTAAAATATCGTGGCGGAGATGTTATTGCTGCACCATAGTTAGATTTGTGTATTGTTGCACAGTGCCTGTTGTGTGGCAATTGTGTACACTGCCTGGTAAATACAGATAAATCCATGACTATAACCACCCAAGTACGATTAAATTAGTTTTGCTATTCTTTGTACATGGTTTCTTTGTTTACCCCCCCCCCCCCCCCAAATGAATCAAACGTGAATGTGGAGCGTTCATTGTGTAATTACACATTTCATTGTGTGTAATGAAAGGGAGGCACTGTTTTTGTAAGAGGAGCACGTCTGTCAGAAATTCAATACTTCTGAACGCCTGTATAGAGTTGATGGAACACACAAGATATTATGAGAACTTCCAAATCTACCTCTGCTGTACTCAAATAGACCAGGGGACGGCAACCTGCGGCTCTTTCACCCGTCTGCAGTGGCTCCCTGCCGCTTTGGCTGGTGGATGTGATACTGTGACAATAACATAATTTTATTCTAAGCGTTTTAATATGTTGTCCACCAAACAACGTGTCCCATCCTGCAAAGTCTATTGCTGTCTTTCTTTGTTCATAAATGCAACAAACTAGTTACTTATGTATGTATTATACATGTAAAACTATCTTTAAGGGGTCAACCAGCTTTGCCATTCGTTACATTTCGTTGGCGGGAGAGGGGCTAAAATGGCTCTTCTGATAGAGAAGGTTGCCGACCCCTGAAACAAGCGCTGCCGTCTCTCTGTGAATGACAGCAGAGAGGTTCTAACCCAGAGTGCATTATGGGTCTGGTCACTCTGCAGGTGATGCCGGGACTGAATTAGTGGTCTAGCGCCACAGGACGTTACCTCACTTATCAATTTATCTGAGGCCTGTGGAGTCTGCGTTTGTGTGTGTATCAGGGCCAGAGGAGACCCACGGATATGAGCAAATACTGGAGGTGAAGACATTCCCACACAAAGGGAG
Source organism: Neosalanx taihuensis (assembly GCA_030340665.1). Classification (NCBI taxonomy): domain Eukaryota; kingdom Metazoa; phylum Chordata; class Actinopteri; order Osmeriformes; family Salangidae; genus Neosalanx; species Neosalanx taihuensis. Next base: position 11,686,934 of record CM059290.1, on the reverse strand, counting down.
AAGGAGTGTTTGGTACTGGTTCTACTAATTACTTACTCATAGGTGCCTCATAGGTAATACTCCAGCGTGATCGTAAAGTCAGTCGATTAGGGATGGTCAACGCTAATTGTCTGCAAACGCCACCGCGATATTACCATCAGGATCTGGTGTATGTGTGGGTGTGTGTGTTGAGGGTTGTGAGGGAAGAGGGCGTGCGAGGTTGCTTTATCTCACAGTCACACACACGCAGACTAAAAGCACACGTGGTCTGTTTTCCTGCGTGCGGGCCTCCGGGGGGCTGATCTCCATAGTCCAGGAAATGACTGACCAGCCAAGCAGAACACAGCTGAGGGATTTGGACCACAGGCTGCAGCCGTCTCAGGCCAGGCTCCACCAAGCTGCACCTCAATGAAGCGGACAGCAGCCTGCGCCTTCTCCATTTGAGACACACACACACACACGTATATTACGGATCCAGGCCGCTGTTTCCTGTTATCAGTCCGGAGAGCTCAGGCCTTCGTCAGCACCTTGAAGGATTACAGTAATCAGAAGCACTGCCTCTGACGCGTTAAACTGTGACACACACACACACAGAATTTGCTTTAACAAATCTATAAATGCCGGTGATTCTGAATGGCTGAATCGTTATTCAAGGTGGCAACACGCAACACACGTTATTTAAAAGAAACCCGTAACTTTGAAGTTCACTACTTACATGAACAACCTGCTACCAGACATCCTCTGCTGATGGAATGCAACATTTCTACTGTACCTCTACGTCTAAAATGTACGTGAATGAGAGAGAGAGAGAGAGAGACAGAGAGAGAGAGAGAGAGAGAGTGAGAGAGACAGAGAGAGAGAGAGAGAGACAGAGAGAGAGAGAGAGAGAGAGTGAGAGAGACAGAGAGAGAGAGAGAGACAGAGAGAGAGAGAGAGAGACAGAGAGAGAGAGAGACAGAGAGAGAAGAGAGAGAGAGGCCTCAGATCTCTTGTCAGCATAGGAGAACAAGAAGGAACTGTCGACTGCAGCTCACAGACTCTGTTCTATAGAAGGACAGACTTCAGAGAATCTCCATCTCCTCTCTCCGTCTGTCTCTCTCTCTCTCCGTCTGTCTCTCTCTCTCTCTCTCTCTCTGTCTCTCTCGCTTTCCCCTGTTCATTTCCTTCTTTTTGTTTTCTTTTTATCTCTGTAGTGGGGTTTATCAGTTCTCACTGACATAGGAACGGTCCTGTGGAGTCTCTGCTATATCTCCATGTCTCGCTCTCTTTCTATCTCTTTCTCCTTCCCCTTCATTTGCGTCTCATTAGTATTTGTTTCCCTCCTAATTGAGCTTAAACTGAAAATAATGTTTGGTATTAAATCCTGCCAAACACGCGGCCCTACTATGTTAATGTGCTGTTTCTGTTTAATGAGACGGGCGCAAATATTTATGCTCCTGTTAGCCCAGTTCTGGGTCCAGTGCCCACCTGCCTTAAACCCTGCTCTGCACAGCTCATATAATAAATAAATATTAATTTAGCTCTTATCCAGAGCGACTTCCAGCAAGTACAGGGACATTCCCCCCGAGGCAAGTAGGGTGAAGTGCCTTGCCCAAGGACACAACGTCACGTAGCCACAGCCAGGAATCGAAATCACATGAGCCCAACACCTTAACCACTGAGCCACCTGACTCATATCACAATGCCCCCCCCCCCCCCCCCCCCCCGTTCGAGTGCTTGTCTGATGCTACGATGTTGCGACGTTGTGCTGTTCTGATGATAGAATATTGCGACGTTCTGACGTTCTGACGTTCTTACGGTGGGATGTTCTGATGCGTTTGTTTTCTGTTGTTCTGCAGCACAGGTGGTCTCGTATTGGAACCACTTGATGGTCCGTGTTGCGTCGTTCTGGTGGAACCGGATCAACGCTGAGACATCCTGCGCTGACAGACATCCCAGACTGCTTATGTATATGAGCCACTCGGGGTATTGATCGTGTCTTCTCTCTGGCTGCATCATTAATATGTTGATACGCCGTGACCTTGCCCAAGATGCAGAGCAGCACTCCAGCCAATCATAATCAATCATCGTTAAACACAAGGGAGTTCAGCACGGCTCATCAATACAACCTTGGCTGACTTTACAATGTAATATTGATGCAGTGTATTGACTAAGTCACTAAAGGCAGAATGACACAGTTTAAGCGCACATTAAAAAAAAAGAAGCATGCACTAGACAGGCCCTGTCTACTGGCGCCCCTCTGATCTAGGTAGAAACAAGTATCGATGTACACTGTGTGTGTGTGTGTGTGCGTGTGTGTGTGTGTGCATTCGTGTGTGCTCGTTATCGATATATAATCGAATACGTTTGTCTACATGCATCAGGTTTGACGCTAGAGTAGGACTAGCCTGAATGAAAGCAACGCTGGCGCTCTGTCTCCTTGAGTCCATCCTCTTCCAAGGATAATGGAGATCTGAATCTACCTCCAAATGTTTCACGTTCCAATTCCCTGACCCTGCCTGACCTCTGAGAAAACACACCTGTTGTGTTGTATGGCCGTGAGGAGAGTGTTACGTGGGTTAGAATGATTCTCTGTACGGGCAAACATCTTTTACATCACCGAGCTGTCTCTTCTGGTGCCTGCTGGTAATCCCCTTTGAGTTACGATTGGCTTAAAGTGTATCTACTCTCCAATGATTGGACGAGAGCACATTGCCTTGAGGTACAGTGTGTGTCAGCAGACTGTATGCATTGCAGCAGTCTGAGTTAGTGTAGATGGCTTCTGGGTTCATAACCATTACAAAGGCAGTAATGATCATAATTAGTAATAGGCGGGACATAATGAATGTCATAATTGATGTTAGATTCTAATTTTACCTCAGGCCACAGAGCAATTGACATAGTGCTCCGCAATAACTCTCCTCAGTAGCTGTAATAATCTGTCATTAGCCCAAAACATTTATCAAAGAGCAAACTTCTTACCTGGGCAACGTCAGACCTTAAACACTGTGTATGAACAGAGATGAACCCCCCCCCCCCACACACACACACACACACACGCACACACGCACACACACACACACACGCATAAACAAACAAACACACCAACTACCCAAATGGAACTCAGAAAATCCATGTTCTGACGTGGAGAGAGAGAGAGAAAGACACAAAGATAAAGACATGCTATTCTACGAAATTCATACGAAACTGTGGAGATCCCCCTGTTCTATCCTTCTGCTCTCAGTCCCAGTCTGTGGATCACACCAACTGCGCACCACCCCCCCCCCCCTCCACCCCCATCCCCCTTTTCAACCATTATTTGCGTTCTGTCTATTTTATTATTATTATTTTATTTTGTCAGCTTTCCTTTCTTTCCGGATCTCTCCGGCTCCGTAGCTGTCTAATTCCTCCTGTCAGTTTCTTTTGTGACTGCAAGAGTGTTTTCTTGTGTGTGTGTGTGTGTGTGTGTGTGTGTGTGTGCGTGGGTGTGTGTGCGTGGGTGTGTGAGTGGGTGTGTGTGTGTGTGTGTGTGTGTGTGTGTGTGTGTGTGTGTGTGGGTGTGTGCGTGTGTGTGTGTGTGTGTGTGTATGTGTGTGTGAGTGAGTGTGTGAGTGTGTTCGGGAAGTTCAGCAGCCGGAACAGAGCGGTGCAGAGCAGCACAGTACAGAATCCATCAGAGCAGAGCAGACAGAACTCTAATGTGAGGGGAGGGTCTGATCAAGCACTCTAAACTGCCCACCTGCACTTACCAACCAGAAAGAGAAGCCCAGCCCCTTCTGGAACACTCTAACACCTGGGGACGCAGCTGAATCCTAAAAGGAAGTGTACTTATCTCCTGGCATGCTATCATATTTGGGAAGAACATTGCTTTCATGTTGATACAGTGCACTACCACAGTCTAGTCCTCATGCAACCAGGACACCCACGGGACTCAGCTCACCCTTTCTGATCCAGAGATTGGTAAAATTCACTGCAGGAGCTGAGAGGGAGGGAGGGAAGGAGAGAGAAATAGGGAGAGATGGGTGAAAAGAGATTTGATTTAGAGAGAGGGAGAGAAAGGGCGATGGACAAAGTGTCAAGCAAGAGAAAAGGGAGAGCGAAGAGCAGAAAGAGGTGGGGGGAGCAATGGGAATAAAGAAAGATAATGCTTCAGAGGTGTCAATTCCACGCTTGGCAGAATATCTGGACGGTAGTAAAGTACTTTTGTCGGACAAGTAATGCCAGCACTACCTTTGAGCGTGCACGTCCGCCGGGGTGTGTGTGTGTGTGTATGCAACCCAAAACGGGGTGTGATGTCATTCCTGTTTCTTACGAGCTGCGTGTCCTCGGAGAAACCGCACGCCATTAGCATTCCCTCCCTCCCTCGCTCCCCTCGTCCTGGGGCCTTTCTTGAAGCATCTCCTCAGGCAGGCTGGGAAACCACTCCACTTATCTTATTTAACTTCCATATATGTTCTTTGTTTGCTCCATCCTGCCACAGTCAATTCCATGTTTGTTTAACTGGCATGGCGAATAAAAACCGAATTCTGATTCCGATTCTGATTCTGGTACTGCTGCAACACAGCTTCCACCCCGCAGCATCAGGGAGTCAGGTGGCTCAGTGGTTAAGGCTGCAACACAGCTTCCACCCCGCAGCATCAGGGAGTCAGGTGGCTCAGTGGTTAAGGCTGCAACACAGCTTCCACCCCGCAGCATCAGGGAGTCAGGTGGCTCAGTGGTTAAGGCGGCAACACAGCTTCCACCCCGCAGCATCAGGGAGTCAGGTGGCTCAGTGGTTAAGGCTGCAACACAGCTTCCACCCCGCAGCATCAGGGAGTCACAGGTGGCTCAGTGGTTAAGGTTGTGAGTTTGATTCCCGGCTGTGTCAACATGACGTTGTGTCCTTGGGCAAGGCACTTCACCCTACTTGTCTCAGGGGAGAATGTCCCTGTACTTGCTGCGAGTCGCTCTGGATAAGAGCGTCTGCTAACTGACGGAATGTGAATGTAACACATGCCAATGCTGAGCTACCAGCGTCAGTGTCATCGTGGAGTTATCAACCGGCCAGCATGTGGTCCACTCAGGCAGGTACATGCACTGGCTGAAGAACCCAGAACGCATCAGGCAAGAAGCATCTTATCTGATCGTGCAAATCTGGAGCATCTTCTGTGAAATACCAGACAGCCTTTGAACCCCTTTGGCCACACAGGCTTTATGAATTGGAAAGGTGTGTGTTGGCGTGAGTGCGTGCGGTCTAGGAGAAAGATTTAAATGTCAAGCGCCGTGGTTGGCAGAAGGCTTTGATCCAGCCTAGCGCCGCCGCCCCTCCGCCTTCCCCATCCGAGCGGCGTCCCTCTCTTTCCTTCCGACAACCGCTCTGCCTTTCTCTCCTCCGCTCTCCCTTTCCTCCGCTCTCTTGCTTCGCGTCTCTCCCTCTCTGGCTCGTTCCCTCCCCCCTTTCCGCTTTCCTCTCTCTCTCTCCGCAGTCCTCAGGTCCTCTCCACCTCCCCCTCCCCTCTTCTTCCTCCCTTGTCTTCCCTCTCCACTCTGTCACCCTCCGATCTCCCCTCCTCTCCCACTGATGATACCCTCCACCGATATCTGCTACCGAGAGGACAAGCTGCCTGGCATTTTTTTTTTAAAGCTGCTGGCCTCCTCCGTCCTCCTCCCTCCTCCTCTCTCCTCCTCCAGCCTCCTCCCTCCTCCTCCCTCATCTTTTCCATCTCGCGTAATCTCTATTTCTCGCTCTCTGTATAAAATATACTATAAAAAATACTTTGTTTGAGGCTCCCCCCCCTCCCCCCGCCACCCCTCCCCCCCCCCCCCCCCCCCCCCCCCCGAGACCGGCGATGTTCCCAAACCCGTTTCATCTAAAAAAAAAAAACTGCTATCTTCTGACTGCTTGTAGTCAACCGTGAGGAGATGCCAGTCCGTTCTCTCTCCAGATGCTTCCTGTGTACGTATATATATACACACGCACTGTCTGGCAGAGGAATCAAAGGGCTTTCTGTGAGAAGCCTCTCCACGGCTGCCTCTCTCTCTCCCCACGGCCCCGCTCTTTATCTCCTCACTGGAGGCTTTGCGTTAGAAGAATCCTCCCACCATCTCCACATGGTAAGGGTGGTCTAAACTCCGCTGGACGGCGCACGACGCAGAGAGAGACAACGTTCATGCCTGAAGAACCGTTAAAAATACATCATAAAACTGTCATTACCCTGTGGGAGATGGTAAAGGATATCCTGGGTGTGCATGCCAATCAATACGCCACATCTGTCCACATATTTGAACTTATCCAATCCAATCCAACACGGTAGACCAAAGTGCAGTACATAGCAATGGTAAAAACGCAATAAATAGACACACACTATACAAAGTAAAAGACAACACAACAATTGGTAAAAACTCAACAAATAGAAACACACTGTACACGGTAAAAGTCAACACATCACTGAAGAGCTAAGGTAAAAAGATAGGTCTTTCGAGCCGACTTAAAGACGGATATGGACTCTGCCTGTCTAAGGTGCAGGGGCAGCGCGTTCCATAGTTTTGGACCCGCGACAGAGAAGGAGCGATCCCCTCTAAGTTTCCTCCTTGATTTTGGGACCACTAATAAGGAGTGATCTGCTGACCTTAGTGAGCGCACAGGGGCGTAGGGCTGAATCAGGTCTGACAGATACTGAGGAGCAATGTCTTATGTCTCATTCAGATCCAGTATATACTGTATATTCCTGCTGCAGTTCAATAAATATTGTGTAACACCGACAGTCCTTTAGAGAGCAGTGGCAACCAGCAGGTCCGGATGACATTCCACCACAGAGTCAAGGTAGAGACCAGGATCGGCACCGCTACACCAGACGTCCTTATATGGTTATCCTTCCTGAAAGACGGTGCATGTCATTTGCATGATTAAGCGTCTGCCTGATTGAACAGCAAACACCTGCGTATTACCGCTGATTTCTCTATTCACTCTGCTTCTCCTCACTCTGACCTTTAACGTCTCGTTAATACCACTCTGTGTCTGAACGGGGTCATTATTCTTTTGGAGAGATTCATTCCCCTCTTGCCAATGTCTGTCCAACAGATCGAAAACCCCAGTACGTGAACTAACAGTCCCACCATTTCGAGTGGAGAAAACAACTTCAACCGATTTTTTCCACACTTGTTCATTTCAAATCAATAAATGACTGAATTAAGTCATTTCAGGACAAGCACCTGTTTTGCAAGGCAGGAATGACTTATATTCTTAGATACGGTACATTTCAAGGAGTGCAATAGGGTACATCAACACCTAAATGGTTGTCTTGCCAACATAGTTGCTCAGGCAGCCAGATCTCTAGAAACTCAAGTGAAATGGATAAAACCATCCATGTACATATGCATGAACAAAGTTTGTTTCGCTTGTCTCCAGGGCAGTTAAAAAACAAAATCACAACATTACCAGAACTGTGGAAAAAAAGCATTCTTTTACATAATGACCCTCGATCATATGACTGATGTGCTGAACAGCTCAGAGCAGGAACTTGCCCCCCCCCCCCCCCCCCCCCCCCCCCCCACACACACACACACACACACACGTACGCAGCTGTACACACCCAAAACACCCACACAAACACGTGGCTGCTACTTACATGGTAGTGATCTTGGACCTCTCTATCCAGCGAACGTCTGATTTCCACCTCTCCAGTCAGGCTGTTGATGCTGAACACGCCTCTGGGGTTCTGGTCCACGCCTTGGCCCGCCAGCCGGAACACGTGGTCCTCCTTCATGTCCATGGAGGTCACCTGGGTCGGGATGAATGGAGAGAGGAGGGGGGGGGGGTCAAACCAGCGTGCTTTTGATGCAGGTATTTAACTGAGGTGTGAGGTGAGCAGGTATTTAACTGAGGTGTGAGGTGAGCAGGTATTTAACTGAGGTGTGAGGTGAGCAGGTATTTAACTGAGGTGTGAGGTAAGCAGGTATTTAACTGAGGTGTGAGGTAAGCAGGTATTTCACTGAGGTGTGAGGTAAGCAGGTATTTAACTGAGGTGTGAGGTAAGCAGGTATTTAACTGAGGTGTGAGGTAAGCAGGTATTTAACTGAGGTGTGAGGTGAGCAGGTATTTAACTGAGGTGTGAGGTGAGCAGGTATTTAACTGAGGTGTGAGGTAAGCAGGTATTTAACTGAGGTGTGAGGTAAGCAGGTATTTCACTGAGGTGTGAGGTAAGCAGGTATTTAACTGAGGTGTGAGGTGAGCAGGTATTTAACTGAGGTGTGAGGTAAGCAGGTATTTAACTGAGGTGTGAGGTGAGCAGGTATTTAACTGAGGTGTGAGGTGAGCAGGTATTTCACTGAGGTGTGAGGTGAGCAGGTATTCAAACCCCAGGCATGCGGATATGAACTCACGTGGGACTACAGATTCAGCAGCGTCCGCAGATCCCAGCAGGCACAGCAAAGGGTGGCAGGTTAGAAACAGAACACATCAGGTCAGGTTAGACGCACACGCATGCTGCCTATGTGTCACAATCCAAGATTAGATTAGATTCAGATTAGATTCAACTTTATTGTCATTACACAGGTACAAGTCCAGGGCAACGAAATACAGTTAGCATCCAACCAGAAGTGCAAAACAGTTATTAACAACAGAATATAATAATATGGGTATACTCAGAATATACATATTATGAACAGTATAGACAGAATATACAGGGTATGTACAGATTCAATCCAAAGCCTGTGATTGGACGCTTTTTTCCCGCCCGTAAACGTCCCAGGTTTAGAGACTCACATCTGTTTCCACTGCGGCGTATAAAAACATGCAGCAGTGTGACTGCGCACTAATGTATTTGGCATTGACTCGTGATTATACTGTTTATTCCCCCAACGACATCCTTCATGAATGCAGACAGAGTATAATTGTTAGATACAGCGTCCCTGAAAACCAGGTGTCTCATTCATTCATATGGTCATGCATTCAATCCGCTCCTTCAGTCATCCACGCACTCTTCTTTCGCTGTCGTTTGTTGTTATCCGTTCAAAGTTGCCCAACTCGAGATATATTTTATATTTTTTATTGAATGCAGAATTGTGAGGGCGGAGTGTGTGTACGGTGTTTATTTATTTCATTTAGTGCTTTATTTATTTATTTCAGGGGACAGTGCATATTAATCCACATGTGCATGTAAATATGCCAGAATTAGCCACAAGGCTATTTTTCATCTGTAGTCCCTGGACAGATGTTAAAATGTCACCCTAAACATAGTAAAACATAGTAAAAGTACAGTTGTTATTACAAAGTTAAAATGCATCACTCTAAAATCATACAATAGCCAGACACTGTATGGTAGTGAGTGGAGTTTGAGTAACTTCTCCTATCAAACTGCTCCTCAGAGGAAGGCAGAAGGTCAGCCTTAATGAGGGAGGCTTACAATGCTACAGAGCTGCTGTCCTCTCTCTCCCTCCACTCCCCCCCCCCCCACCCCCCCGCTCTCTTAATACTTCTTCGCTTCATCCAAGGGGGTCTTTTCTTTGGTTGTATAAAAGAGCATGGCTGATGAGGACGGGCGCAGTTGCTGAACTCGGAACCCCTCCTCCCCACCCCCCCTCTCTCTCTCTATTGTGCAGTCTCTCTTTTTCTGCCTTTGCCTCTCTCTTTCCCTTTGCTCTCCCGCTCACTCTTCTCGGTCTCTCTTGCCTTTCCCCTCTCTCCGTTTGGTCTCTCTCTTCCTATCATCTCTTGTGTTGTCGCCCTGCTTTTCTCATTTCCCGGCCCGGCTCCCCCCCATGCAGTGCCCACATCCCTCCCCTTCTTCCCTCCCTCCTTCTTCCCTCCCTCCCTCCCTCCCTCCCTCCCTCCCTCCCTCCCTCCCTCCCTCCCTCCCTCCCTCCCTCCCTCCCTCCCTCCCCATCTCTTTCCGCCTTCTTTCTCTCCCAATTATGTTTGCCTTCTTCGCCATCCTTCCCTTTTCCCTTCCTCCATGCAGCCTCCTCTTTCTGTTCGTTACCCCTCTCCCCTCCTCTCCGCACTAGTGTGCATGGATAACAGAAACCGCGGGCCGCGGTGGCGGCAGGGAGAGGATAAACACAGCAACACAGGGTATTATCGAGCCTGCGTCCGCCTTCACGCAGAGGAACGGGATCCCCCCACCCCCCCCCCTTCCGATTCCATCCCACTAAAAGGTACTTATGGGTCATTAGAGTCAGGGGTTTTCTTTGAGAACACTTCCGTGGAGGCCATTCTTTTCTCAACCCCCCTGCGAGATTTGCCTGACCCCCCCTCTGCTCCCCCTCCACCAGCAGTTTCAGAGCAGCACCTTCAGAGCCTGGCCAACAGGCTGGCTAACTGGCTGGCTAACTGGGTCAGGGAGGACTGGAGGTTGAAGAGGTTCCGAAAGATTGGAAAAGGTGTCTGATCCCGTCAGCTCGCCCGCTGTTAGAGGGGCACCGGAAGAGGAGCAAGGGAGAGGGGGGGAGGAACGGATGAAGGCAGGGGCGGCGGGGAGGGGACAGGGGGTGGAGGTGGAAAGCGCGAGGGTTAGAGAGAGATGAAGGGGGCGGGGGCGGGGGAAGTCGTAGGAGAGGTGGGCAGATGAGAGGAAAAGGGGGACGGAGTTAGCGAGGGGGGACGTGGCGCTGAGGCGGTAACTTCAGATGAGCCGGAGCGAGTGTCAGCAAGCGTCAGGAGACGTTTCGGATGATTAAGGTTTTTACACTGGATTGGGGTGGTGGGGAGGGGAGTGGGGGGGGGGAATCGCACACACACAGTCCCACAGGCTGCCTCCATATTGTCGGGGTGTGTGTGGGGAGGGAGGGGTAGAGTGGGAGTGGGGGGGGGTGGTGTTGGAGGTCCAGGGGGAGCAGCTCACCTATTTCCATCACCTCTCGTTAGCAGGAGGAGCAGACATGAAAGAGAGCACGGGCCTGCGGTGCTGCAGGAGATGACAGTGGGAGGGGCTGCTCTCTGCGCGCGCGCACACACACACACACACACACACACACACAGCCTGGAGCGCTTTGGGCTCAGCCACAGTGCTACACAACCTGTGACCGGTGCGTTCTCAGGCAGCATTGCGTCAGTGACTCCGTTGCCGCCCGATAACTCCCTCGACACATTTGAAACGCACGACTCCCATGATTCGATGTTGTCAATACCATGGCAAGGTAGACAGAGCAGTAACCGACTCATCGATGCTCTGTGTTCTCCATCTCTCCCTCAGTTGTTCCAAATCTGTCTCTTCCTCTGCCTTTCCATTGAGTCATTTATCAGACGCTCTTATCCAGACCGACTTACAGTAAGTACAGGGACATTCCCCTGCTGAGGCAAGTAGGGTGAAGTGCCTTGACCAAGGACGCAACGTCACGTTGCCACAGCCGGGGATCGAACTCGCAACCTTCCGATCGCCAAGCCGACGCCTTGACCCGCTGCGCCCCGCGCCCCCCCTCTAGCACGGCGTGGACCTGCGGAGGGTTCGTCCTGGAGGGAGAAGGATCGCAGCGGACTCTGAAGCGAGCGAAAGCGCCGCATGAAGACGTCCCTGAAGATCCCCCCCCCCCCTCCGCTTCTCCTACCGCCCCTGCCCTCCCTCTCCCTCCTACCCCCCCCCCCCCCCCGACACGTCCTCTCCGCCCCTCTCTCTCTCTCACGTTCTGTCTTCTCTCGCTTCGGTCATCTCCCTCCCTTTCTCTCTCTCTCTCTCTCTCTCTCCTCAGGAGCTGCTGTTTATTCTGGAGGATCATTAGTAGCAGTCCTGTCTCTTGTGCCCCCTGGCTGACAGACCCTGTGTAAGCATGTGCGTCAGCAAGCACGCGCACGGCGGGGGGGAGCGTGTGCGTGTGCGTGTGCGACAGAGACAGAGGTGTGTCCCAGTGGCTCTCCAGCTGTCCTAACAAGGTCAGAGCATCAGCAGCTAATGACAATCAGGGAGCAGGCAAGGGAACACGGCTGATTATCCAGCGCCCAGGACGCTTGGAATTAACCGAAACTTGGAGGGACGTCCCATTCCCCCCCCCCCCCCCCCCACCTCCCCACCCCCCACGGCGTAGGCTCCGTTTGACCCTCCTGGCGCCAACCTCTCATCAACCAATCACACGCGGCACGAAGGGCAGAACAATGGCATGATTAGCGGATCTGATTAGCTGAGGGGGAGCGCAACGCTCGGCCGAGGCAAAAGCCCCGAGGAAGGGAAGGTGGGGCTGGGGCGGGGGGGGGGGGGGGTGAGTCACTGTCTGGACGTTCTCATTAGCGAGGCTAGGTTAACATGTCTCTTCGCTCTAGCCAGCAGAAAAGTGATCAGTAAAATAAAACCACTTTTTTTTTTTTTTTTTTTTTACCAAACTATTACGTTATGGAACAGACAGCGGATATATCGGACTCATTCAAGGCACCCTATTCTCTATTCATCTAGTCTTAGTTCTCTCACTCACACTCTCTCTTGCTCTCTCTCTCGAGGACTGATTCTAATCTCTCTCTCTCTCTCTCTCTCTGGTATGTCTCGTTCCTTTGTTATGCTGGATCCCTGACCTCTCTCGTTCTCTGGTCTCTCTAGTCCAGTCTGGCCTTAGCTCTCCTGAGATGGGAGCTTAAGCTCTTCCAGTGTTCTGCAGTAATCAGGAGGAGTTCTTACACAGGCAGCCCTAATCAGCGCTCCTGCAGCACTTCAAACCTCAACTGGTGACAAACAGGGGGACAGCCGAGGGGAAAGGGAAATAACCTCCCCTTTTTTTACGCACTCTTCCTAAGATAATTAGAGCAATCCATTTAAGTGCATGAAGACAGCCTTTGGGCTCACTGCACTAACTTTCTCCCACACACAGAGTGAGGCAGAGACAGAGAGACGGAACAAGAGAGGCCTGTAGATGCTTCTATTGTGAGAGTAGGGGGGGGGGGGGGGGGCAGGTCAATTACAAAGGGAGAAAATGAGAGGCGGGGGTGCGGGGGTTGGGGGGGGTGGCGGGGCGACCAGGAAGGAATGACAGCCGAATAAAGAGCTTCCGAGCTCTGTTTAGAAGCACGGCGCTGCGTCCCCGGCCCCCTGTCATGTCGCGCGTGGCAGGACGAAGATGAGGCTCCTCAGACGGAGGTGAGGGAGCGGGGCAGACACGGCCTGAGCTGCAGACAGGAAGGGTGTGGGTGTGTGTGTGGGGGGGGGGGGGCGGTATGAACGCACAGGCGAGTTAAGAGAGAGCGAGACCGAGTGAGAGGGCGATGGAGAGAGGGCGCGCGCCTACGGGAGTGCCTGCGTGCGCGTCCCGGTGGGCAGCGATCTATCTGACGGCCCCTCCAGAGAGAGGCCAGGCCAGGGCCCGGGTCTAATCCGTTTCCACGGCTCCCAGCCAGGCTGACAGGTGCTGCAAGGTGTCTGTACATCTTCTTCCTGAATACACACACGCACGCACCTGCGCACGCACAGACCCTTATCCAGATTACCCGCTCTCGCTGAGGTGATGGAAGGGGGAAATGGAGGCGGGGAGCAGGGATAACAGAAATTGAAGGCGGGGGATGGAAATAGGAGGTCAAGGGGGCGCGCACAGGAATAGTCAGGGAACACACGTCCGTGTGAAAAATATCTTTTGTCTGGTCTCCCAAGTATAGACGAGCAGTGAGAACAGCCCTTATTAGACTGCAGCCTCATGCATGGCTTAGAATGAGGGGAGAGGGGATAAGCAGAGGTAACACAAGGAGAATTCTAGAAACACAGAGAGAGACAGAGAGAGAGAGAGAGACAGAGAGAGACAGAGAGAGACAGAGAGAGACAGAGAGAGAGAGATAGTTCTGTACCCGCGTCCCTGAGCTTGTCTGCAGTCCTAGCCACATACCGCTATGTCTACAGTCTCCTCCTGCTCATTCTAACTCTAAACACACACTGTCAGCTGACACTCCACCAGACCTCTTCAGGACCGTACTTAAAGTCTCTTTCTCGCCCCGCAGCAAGCAGGTCTGTGTGTGTATGTGCGTCTGTGTGTGTGAGACACCAGTGTCACCGCTTCAGCACGTGAGTCACTACTACATGAAATGGTCCCCATTGGTCCTCATTAGAGTCTAGTCACAGGGATGGTCGCATGCAAGCGCTTGTGAGAGTACTATACATGTATGTGCTAGTGCGTGGGAAGCCTGACTGAACCTAGCCGAAGACTCTCCAGCCCACTCTCTCTTGCTCTCTCTCTATCTCTCTCTCTCCTTCGGTCTCTCTCTTCTGAACTATCTTCCTAGAGACTTGACCTGTTGCCCTGGAGCCTCCCACCAGAGTACCAGAGAGATCTTGTGCTTCCCTGTGGACGCCCCCACCCCCCTACCCCCTGCAGACCTCTCCCCTCCGAACAGCGTGGGAGCCCCCAGGGCTTGGTGTGGAGCTCAGATACCAGCAGAGGGAACGAACAGGCGGTGTCCCTCTTCTCGAGGACGAATCTCTAGTGTCCAATCATGGCCGGGCTCGTCTAGCGCTGCCTTTCTGACAGCAGGGCTCGGCTTGTGATGTCTGCTCTGTGGCATCAAAGAACCAGTTTGCGACGTTTTGGGGAGTCAGGTGGGTCAGCGGTTAAGGCATTGGGCTAGTGATTGGAAGGTTGCGAGTTCATTTCCCGGCTGTGGTTACAAGACGTTGTGTCCTTGGGCAAGGCACTTCACCCTACTTGCCTCAGGGGGGAATGTCCCTGTACTTGCTGTAAGACGCTCTGGATAAGAGCGTCTGCTAAATGTAAATGTAAACTCTTTGGTCTCTATCACCCCCGCAGACAGGAATGTATTTATATCCTGTGCCAGCCAATCATCTTTTGTAAAACCTCAACGAGCCACGCCTTCCCGAGCAAAGCGGTTGGATGAAGCGACCCCTTCTAATACTGAGAATCTAGTCCTCTAACGGTCATCTACTTCAACAGGATTCATCCACTTGTATTCTAGTGGTACATCTCAGCCTCCAAGCATGAAGAATGGAGGTTAAATTAAGCTTCAAGAAAAACACCATTCAGCTGCATCTGTTTTCATCCTGAACAGTTGAAGGCCTTTGTCAGTTCATACTGAGGTCTCCTTTTTAGCTGAATACAAAATAACAGAACTTAAGAGCTTGGATACTCAGAACCAGGGTTATGGTTAAACTGCAAGCAAATATATTACTGTAAAAGCAACGTTTCTTTAAAAAACAAACACGATGGGTTGAGTGCTAGTTCACTCAGTAAAGGAAAACTGAAAGTAGAACTTGACCCTTTGTGTAAAAGCCCCTATATCAGTGGCAACTGTGTGTGTGTGTGTGTGTGTGTGTGTGTGTGTGTGTGTGGGTGTGTGTCTGCGTGTGTGTGTTTACCTGTCCGATCACCCTGGGGAATGGGGGTCTCTGGTTCTCTGTGACACTCATAGATGGAGCGAACATGGATCTCTTAGATCTGTAGGGTAGGGTCTGTCCTCTGCCCAGGACTTCCTGTATACACACACACACACAGGACAGAGAGAAAGAAAGGTTACTGTCAACGTAACTGTCATATCTTTCATTACAAGTTGACACAGAACGGCCAAATTGCGCTCAATTGCATCTCTTCACCCTGTCCATCGGCGCAGAGGAAGGTCTGTGCCACGACACAATGATGTACAGACACATTATTATGCTGTGGAAGTGCTATTATTTGCAGAGTCTGGATAAATATGCCAGTTCTGCCAGTTCAGCTTTTTTGTCTATCCTCCGCCATTTATTCCTACACTTTCACATCCGGTACACAGACTTAGCAAAGCCGGATGCACTTCAGTATGTACTCAGTGTCTTTTATGTGTCCTTGTCTGAGCACACAGACGCACGCACCCACACATACACACGCACACACACACACACTGACGAAGCCATGAGTTTAATCATGATGCAGTATCAGTCGTGGCAGAGCTAGGAGAGTCTGTCACAGAAACCCACAATTACGGCATTATGCTGATCTCTCCACCTCAAAGAGCTAAACAATGGGAAGGGAATATGGGTTCTCATTCATGCAGTCTATAATGAGACAGAGTGAACCTTCTCTCCTCTGTGGCAGACAGCTGCAACACGTGCTATAAACCACCTGGCCTGTGTTAGGTCTGTACTATAAACCACCTGGCCTGTGTTAGGTCTGTACTATAAACCACCAGGACTGTGTTAGGTCTGTACTATAAACCACCTGACTGTGTTAGGTCTATACTATAAACCACCTGGCCTGTGTTAGGTCTGTACTATAAACCACCTGGCATGTGTTAGGTCTGTACTATAAACCACCTGGCCTGTGTTAGGTCTGTACTATAAACCACCTGACTGTGTTATGTCTGTACTATAAACCACCTGACTGTGTTAGGTCTGTACTATAAACCACCTGGCCTGTGTTAGGTCTGTACTATAAACCACCTGACCGTGTTAGGTCTGTACTATAAACCACCTGACCGTGTTAGGTCTGTACTATAAACCACCTGGCCTGTGTTAGGTCTGTACTATAAACCACCTGGCCTGTGTTAGGTCTGTACTATAAACCACCTAACTGTGTTAGGTCTGTACTATAAACCACCTGACTGTCTTAGGTCTGTACTATAAACCACCTGACTGTGTTATGTCTGTACTATAAACCACCTGGCCTGTGTTAGGTCTGTACTATAAACCACCTGACTGTGTTAGGTCTATACTATAAACCACCTGGCCTGTGTTAGGTCTGTACTATAAACCACCTGGCCTGTGTTAGGTCTGTACTATAAACCACCTGACTGTGTTAGGTCTGTACTATAAACCACCTGACTGTGTTATGTCTGTACTATAAACCACCTGACTGTGTTAGGTCTGTACTATAAACCACCTGGCCTGTGTTAGGTCTGTACTATAAACCACCTGACCGTGTTAGGTCTGTACTATAAACCACCTGACCGTGTTAGGTCTGTACTATAAACTACCTGGCCTGTGTTAGGTCTGTACTTTAAACCACCTGACTGTGTTAGGTCTGTACTATAAACCACCTGACTGTGTTATGTCTGTACTATAAACCACCTGACTGTGTTAGGTCTGTACTATAAACCACCTGGCCTGTGTTAGGTCTGTACTATAAACCACCTGGCCTGTGTTAGGTCTGTACAATAAACCACCTGGCCTGTGTTAGGTCTGTACTATAAACCACCTGACTGTGTTAGGTCTGTACTATAAACCACCTGGCCTGTGTTAGGTCTGTACAATAAACCACCTGGCCTGTGTTAGGTCTGTACTATAAACCACCTGACTGTGTTAGGTCTGTACTATAAACCACCTGGCCTGTGTTAGGTCTGTACTATAAACCACCTGGCCTGTGTTAGGTCTGTACTATAAACCACCTGACCATGTTAGGTCTGTACTATAAACCACTTGGCCTGTGTTAGGTCTGTACTATAAACCACCTGGCCTGTGTTAGGTCTGTACTATAAACCACCTGACCATGTTAGGTCTGTACTATAAACCACTTGGCCTGTGTTAGGTCTGTACTATAAACCACCTGGCCTGTGTTAGGTCTGTACTATAAACCACCTGGCCTGTGTTAGGTCTGTACTATAAACCACCTGACCGTGTTAGGTCTGTACTATAAACCACCTGGCCTGTGTTAGGTCTGTACTATAAACCACCTGGCCTGTGTTAGGTCTGTACTATAAACCACCTGACTGTGTTAGGTCTGTACTATAAACCACCTGGCCTGTGTTAGGTCTGTACTATAAACCACCAGAACTGTGTTAGGTCTGTACTATAAACCACCTGACTGTGTTATGTCTGTACTATAAACCACCTGACTGTGTTAGGTCTGTACTATAAACCACCTGGCCTGTGTTAGGTCTGTACTATAAACCACCTGACTGTGTTAGGTCTGTACTATAAACCACCTGACTGTGTTAGGTCTGTACTATAAACCACCTGACTGTGTTAGGTCTGTACTATAAACCACCAGAACTGTGTTAGGTCTGTACTATAAACCACCTGACTGTGTTAGGTCTGTACTATAAACCACCAGAACTGTGTTAGGTCTGTACTATAAACCACCTGACTGTGTTAGGTCTGTACTATAAACCACTATGTTAGATAAAATAGATTTAAATGTCTCTTGTACAAGCAAATTCTCTTAACCAATAATGTCGACAAAACGTTCTGTACCGACAAAGGCACCTGCGGTCGGGCCCAAAAGGCAGAGGAAGATGTTGACAGTCGCAGAAAAAGTTTAACTTCTGGACATGCTAAAGGAGGGTAAAAGCTGTGCGGCTGTAGGTCGGCATTACAGAATGCATGAATCTTTCATTTAAATGTAATTGTACAGTATAATAATTGTAAAAAAAAAAAAAAAAGTTCTCTATTTCACGGATTTCACTTATCACGGGTGCTTTTTGGAACGTAACCCCCGTGAAAAACGAAGGATTACTGTACTATAAACCTATACCTAACCTGCCTGTGTTAGGTATGTACCAGCAACATGCATATACTACAACCCCAAGATGCCCCCTAAAAACGCAGCTGAAATTAAACACATTATTATGGAGTAACAAAAAAACCTTGAGTGCACTGGATGACCCCACACACGTGTGCGCGCACACACTCCCAACCACACACAGGTACATAAACACATGCATACTTATACTGACACACGTGCACACACACACACACACACACACACACACATTACTCTTTGTCCTTCCTGTGTCAGTGACCCTCTCTGCTGACAGAATGCTGGATGGCAGTGGGGCTGGAGTCTCACCTCTGTCAGGATGACAAAGGGAACCGAAAGAGTGTGTGAACGTGCGTGCGTGTGCAAGCGTACTCACGTGTGTGTGTGTGAGAGTAGACGTGTGCGTGTGCGTGCCTGTGTGGTGGGGAAATGGAACCGTTAGTTTACAGAAAGTACTGGTTCACGCAGAGGGAGGTTAGCCTCGTTATCCAGACCACAGCCATTCAGCCTGTCTACCCCCCACGGCAACCCTCACACGGAGCTCGGAACCAATCAAGTGTGATGCGGCGCGTGCGCACGCACGCACGCAGACGCACAGACACACAAACATACAGACACGCACAGACACACACACACACACGGACACACACACACACACGCACGCACACAAACACACAGACACACACACACACACTGCAGTGGGGTCCGTTTTCAGTCCCCTGACAAGTGCAGCTGACGTGTCATATGAGCGGTGTTCCAGTTTCAGTCCAGCCTGACAGATCCCTCACATGAGAGATGAGACAGCCTCCTCTCTGTCCAGAGAGCACACACACCAGGCGGAACCTTGCTGGAATAGGATGACCGGAAGACCTGAGGTCCTTATGCCCTTCCTGCTAACACCTGACCTGGGCTTGTTGCATAAACACCTGCGCCAGTCCCTTCATGCGCTGGTGGAGTAATACAAGCAAAATTACCCTGATGCATGATGGGAAGAGGGGGTTGGGGGTTGGATGGCTTGTGGCACAGTTCCGAGGTGTCAGACTAAGACTAAGCTGATATAGAACAGTGAGGGAGGGATAGAGAGGGAGGGAGGGATGGATAGAGAGGGAGGAATAGAGAGTGAGGGAGGGAGGGATAGAAAGAGTAAGTGAGGGAGTAATAGAGAGTGAGAGAGGGAGGGAGAGAGGGATAGAGTGAGGAAAGGAGGGATAGAGAGTGAGGGAGGGATTGAGAGAGGGAGGGAAAGATAGAGTGAGGGAGGGATAGCGAGAGTAAGGGAGGGAGGGAGGGATAGAGAGAGTGAGGGAGTGAGTGAAAGAGGCACAGAGAGAGAGAGCAAGGCTCACTGGCAGTCCCATCTTGGTTACAAAACAGCCAATCCATCTCCAGATCTGCCACTTGTCTTCAGGAATAGCCCCATGAATAACTCTGCACAGCAGACTGGCTGCAGTCCCTCTCTATGAGATTCAGATTCAGATTCAGATTACTTTATTGATCCCGAGGGAAACTCCTTTGTATCAACGGCACACAGTCTCGCAAAGCACACAAGGGTAAGGGTGTGAGGTAAAAGATTAGAAAGTGTACACAGGGGTAGGGGGTGGGGTCAATAACAATAAGTAAAAAAAATGGTGGGTGAGGTGAATCCTCCCAGGGAGCATAATGATTATGTACAGAAGCTATACATTTACAATTATACAGTAATGGTCTTGTATAATATACAGTATTATATTAGAATGTACATGATTTTCAGTTTTTGTACAGAATGTGCAGAATGTACAGCAGAATATACAGTATGTCCAGGATAAAGTGCAGGTTACAGACTATACCCTTATAATCTATACAATTCAATTACAATTATGCAAGTAATTGTGATGTACAGGATTTACAGTTATTTGCAGCATATACAGGATATACAGGATTTGCAGGTTATTAGCAGAATATACATGGTTATATACAGTTGTACCAGAATATTGCCAAATATGTAGTTATGTTACAGAAGTTGTGTCCGACTATTGCCTAATGTCCATTGTTATATCCCTGGATGTTATGCTATTTCACAGGATATACAGTTGGCTTACAAACTACTAGTGTGGGAATTGTAAAGTTTGATGGCCACAGGCAGGAATGACTTCCTGTGGCGCTCCGTGGTGCATTTCGGGAGGATGAGTCTCCCGCTGATGAGAGTCTTGTACATGGGTTGTACAAGGGCTGGGTGGGTCCTGCTGCAGCCTTTCATGAGAGGATGAAGCGTTGGGCAGTCTGACCACCATCAGTAACCCCACAGTGACACACTTTGACCGATTTGACGCTTTCTTATTCCCCTGACTTGTCTTGGGCAGGAGGGGGAGCGGAGAGCAGTCAGAGGGATATTGAAAGCCGGTACGTGTTATCCTCTCTCCCCCTCCCCTCCGTCTGTCTCCCCCCACCCCTCCCACACCTCCTTCTCCCTTCCTCTCTGTCTCGCTACAGGTGATGAATGGTGTTGGACCAGCTCGGTGCTCACCTAAGAGAAGCTGGTCATGAATCTTTAATGCATCCTGTTTATAAATTACCTCAGCTTCATCACACCTTGCTCATCCTCTCCATGTATCTATATCCCCCTTTCTCTCTATGGCTGTCGCTTTCTCTCTCTCTCTCTCTGCTAGGGAGGAGCAGATTGTGTCAGGAATAGAAGCACAAACCTCTCCAGGCACATCCAGCTGATATGAATACATTTAGGCTGTGGGGTGGATGCTGTGTGGACGGGCGCGCGTGTGAATCCATCCGTGTGTTATGACAGTAGTACAGAGGGATGCTCTGACGGAATGATGCATTGTTTCTCTTCAACCGCTCCTGCCCCCAAGGAAAGCGAGGGGAGAGAACAGGCGAGAGAGAGAGATACAGAGAGGGGGTTTTAGACAAGGAAGGGAGGGAGGGAGGGTACGGTGAGTTGAAGATGTCTTCAACGAGAGGAAGTGTGATTGGCTAAACCTGGGCCCAGTGCAAGTACAAGTGGGAAGAGTTAGAGCGCAAACTGCTGCGGATCGAACGGATTTAACAGCCCCATACATCACCACCTCGGGCGCTCATGTGGGAAGTGAAAATCAACTTCCTGTCCAATTCTCTGAGCGAAAATGACTTCACCTGTTTTGTTGTTATGATGCATCGTATCCGCTTGATTTCCCTCGAAACTTTTTTTTTTACAGTTTTGCTTCATGCCAGTCAGATCTTTATGCCAGTTGCGGTGTGAATCAGGATTGCGAGAACAATGAGAAAGCATGTACTAGACTAGACAACGGATTACAGGATGTATAAAGAGCGAGGAAGAGAGGAAACGCGAGAGGGAGACAGGTGAGAGAGGGAAGGAACGCGAGGGAGACCGCGGGGGAAGCTTAACGGAGAGCGAGAGGGGGGGCTACAGAACGAGAGGGAACGTTCGCGGGAGAGAGAGCGAGAGCGGGGGGGGGGGGGGGGGGGGCAGCGGGCGGGGCGGGCGCGAGAATGAGTGAGATGCGAAGGGGAGAGTTCGGGACAGCGGTAAGCTGATGCCGCCTGAGTCGTGTTGTCACCCAGCGTGCTGCGGTGGCAGTCTGTCTGCACATTGTCCCGTCTTCAGCGTGAGGGAGAAGAGAGCCGTTTATGAAAGGCCTCAGGCCTCAGGCCTAGCAAAGGAGGAGGACCTCGCGAGGCCCCGTGTTACACAGCATTGTGCCTGAGTGCAACAGATGAGACACGACAAAGCCGAATAAATGAGCATTTGCCTTTTTCTATGATGGCTGATCTTATCAACTCCAACATATGAACAGTGTTGTGTATTACCCAGTATGGCAAAACAATCTTGTTACGTACAAAACGAACCAGCACAAAAACTGAATATGAGTCCATATCTCACTTGCATGCATTCCTAAATTGAAATGCATTCTTCCATTACTTCCCTTATTGATCTGCCGTAAAAAAAAGAAAATATAATGAATTATCCATGGAGTTGACTTTTAATAGTCTCCATTCATCATTAGGTCCCATGCTAATCGCATTGCTGTCGCCCACCAGGGTAAAAAAAAACGGATTTGCTCCGCTCCTCTTCTCCATACATCCCCAAACGTATCACTACTATAAAATGATGCACAATTAACATTTATTTATTGCTGGATTGGCAGAGAGAGAGAGAGAGAGAGAGAGAGAGAGAGAGAAAGAGAGAACGCAGATTGACATGCTAGACAGGGACATCAGGGTCCAGATGCAGTTCTCTGACAGGGTTTAAAAATTCACTGATGAAAGAGAGCATGAGCTTTAACACAGGGGTGGGCAATTCCGGCACTCGGGGGGGCCGCTGTCCTGGAGGTCTTAGATGTTTCCCTGCTCCAGCACACCTGATTCTAATGAACAAGTTGTTATCAAAGTCTGTGGAAGTCTGATAATGACCATTCATTATAATCAGGAGCGATTCCCCAAGGACCGGAATTGCCCACCCCCGGCTTAACACAATCTTTAAAAAAAACGACAAAAGGAACTACCAAAAAAAGCCTCAAACAGCATCAACAACAACCTTTAACACTTAGTGGCGCTTTACAGTGAAATCTTAACCTGTTAGACAATATATTTCTGACTCACGTCGGATTGTTTTCTTGCACCCTTCCAGGCCCACACGCAGACAGGCACAGTCATACACAGCGTGGAAGGTCAGAGGAGCACTAAAAACAAACTTGCTTCTCTCTCCCAGACAGTACCGTCTGCTGATGACTAATTCACTTTTTTTGTCCTCACAGGCCTGCCAGCAATTCTCCCACTGGGCTAGGCTGAATAAATGACTATATAGGGAATAAACTAATGAGAAATGAGACAGAGAAAGCGAGAGAGAGCGAAGGAGAGGGAAAAGGAGGGGGAGAGGGACACTGTTGGGAAAAAAAGGCTGAAGATGTGTGAAATTGACACTGTTTCGTCAGGAACGCGTGGGGCTGGCGCAGGAAGTTGGTTCAGTTGTGGCGGAGATATGGCCAGCCTTCCCACAGCAGACACTCATATGACACATGTACACAGACAACATAGCACATACACACACACTCACACACACACACACATACTCACCCTGAGGGTCTGAGGGGACCTGGGCGGAGCCCCGATGATGTCAACTTGCGCCATGTCGTCGGCATGGTGACTGTATCCATGGATGAAGAAGATGGAGTCGCTGTTCAGGAGGTCTCGTCTGGCCACCAGCTTCAGATCCTGACCAATCAGGAAGTCCGGGTGGGACACCTCAAAGACCACGCCTTCATTTCCGGCACAGTCATCAAACACCACTAGAGAAAGAGAGAGAGAGAGAGATTTTAACTTAACTTAACCAAAATATCTGTACTTGGTAGTCAAAACTACCAGCTACCTCCCAGGATCAACCAGGCAGATGTGTGAGACACAATGATCAAACTAATATCCGTGGAGACCTCTGTATTAGAAAAGGAGAGAGAACGAGATAGAAGGCCTGTACACCTCGAGGACCTTGAGGCAAGTGAGGAAGATTGTGGTTCAGCTGCTCCTCTCTGGCAAGAGTCTACGGTCCGTCCGACCCAAACCTCTCGCACAGCATCTTTCAATCCGCTCCTACTGCCCTCTTCAAAGGGGACTCATAATGACATTACCAATCAACACTGCGCCCCCCATCCAGTCAATCCCAATGCACTCTGCTCAAGTCACTTTGATCCTTTGATCACTTTGATCCTAGTGCACTGCAGTGTACGTATTCCCCACCCATCCCACCCCCACAGTATATATATTATATTCACACCCATATACTTTATTAAATTAATTCAATTCTGTATGTGTTCTTCGTTTGCTCCATCCTGCCACAGTAAATTCCACGTTTGTGCAAATTTCGTGGCGAATTAAACAAATTCCGGCTCTGTTTCGGACGTGGGTGGACTGGTGCATCTTCGTGCAAGAGGCTGAGAATGAGGAGGTGTTCGTTCCCTCCAGCAGCGGGGGCATGGTGCCCCCCCACCACCCCCGCCCCCGCAGCGCTGACACTGCTCAGTGACATGGCTCATCCCGCTGAATTCCACAGTACAGTAACGCAACCAGTCTGGAGCATGAGCAATGGGGAGTGTGTGTGTGTGTGTGTACGTTTGTTTGGGTGTGTGTGCCTGCGTGCGTGTTAGTCGGACTCAAACATGGTTTATCCTCTCTGATTGTGTTTCTCCTCTTATCTCTCTCTTGCACACTCCTACCCCCAGCTCGACCCCATCCTTCACTGTCCAGAACCCACTGCAGACACACGCGCGCAAACGCACACACACATAACCCTAAACTATGTCACTTGTTTGTTTCTGCCCTCGATCCATCCTTTGCCGCTAACACCTTGAACCCACGTCTCTCTATTCCTCGAACAATCTCCACCCCCCATCTCTCCATCCTTCCCTCCCTTTCCGCAACATGCAGAGGCTATTTGCTGTAATTACTGCCATCTCTCAGCAAATGGCTGAAAGGCAATTGCTCAATTACTTAATTGTGCTCTTTCAGTATACACCTGTCTGTAAAAGACAGGCTTCATGGTTTGTTTAGCATTTACGTACGTTTCAGGCAGGCGACGCTTAGCAACATTAGCAGGAGGTGCATTTTGTGGCAAGACATAATACACCCTTATTGTACTATTGTACTGCTGTGAAAGGCACCCCCCATCCCCCTCATATTATTTATGTTCTGTAAACCCCAGAAAGTAATTATGTTCAGAGTACATCAAGGGGCCAGCATGAGTAACTGTAGGTTTCATGCACGCAGGAAAATGAACATGGAAACAGTTCTCCTCACTCTCTCCTCGTCTTTCTCCCATTCTCTTCTCCACCTCCTGCTCTCGCTGTCTCTGTGTCTCTCTGACGCTAATCGCTGATCTACTCCAGACCCGGTCC
The DNA here is from genome assembly GCA_030340665.1 of Neosalanx taihuensis. Lineage (NCBI taxonomy): Eukaryota > Metazoa > Chordata > Actinopteri > Osmeriformes > Salangidae > Neosalanx > Neosalanx taihuensis. The sequence goes on along the minus strand of CM059290.1, from coordinate 11,661,759 downwards.
ACTCCTCCCATCACCTCAGGCACAAGGGAAACAGGGATGGGGAAAAAAAAACTCACCAGTTTGTGCTCTGGGAGAACAAAATCAATACATATCAAATGCATGAAAGCACTCTGTAAGTCTCTCCAAGCTTCCCCATACTCTGTTCGGAGGCGTCCTCCGTAGCCCCGCACACCCCCAGCATCAGGATCTTGGAACATCCCCGCTGGACACACGACGACTCATCTAGTCAGCACTCACTGAGACCACCGGGCTAGGGAAAGAGAGAATGGGAGGAGGGGGGGTGGGGGTGTACGGAAGAGCAGGAAGGGGAAGCGAGGGTGGTGAACAGAGGCAGGGCAGGGGGTCGGAGGAGCAGGAGGGACAGGAGAAGGTCGCGATTCAACCGAGCACGGGGCCAGGTGGAGGGAGGAAGAGAGAGAGAGAGAGAGAGGGGGAGAGAGAGCACGAGTCAACAGGCCGCTCTCAAGGGAAACAAGCCTCCATATCAATATGCCTCGCTCGCTCTTCTAAGCCGGCGCGTGACAGATGCGTTCATTTCCATTCCCATTACAACTCTCAGACTTATTTCAATAACGCGGGCAGCTCTCTTTAAAGCCGGGCAAATTGCGGCGGCAAACAGTGTCAGTAGCGTTTCAAAAGGCTTGCGAGAGTGCTCGGTGGTGTTCTAATGTTGTCAGGTTCGGGAGGGGCGGGCGTTGGGGGGGGGGTTGGGGGTGACGCTGGGGGGGATTTTTTTTTGAGGAGGCATGGCAGGCAGAGCTTTGAAGTCGGACGACAACAATGGCAGACCCCCCCCTCCCGTACTCCCCACTTCAACACCATCACTGCATTACCCCCCACCCCCCCCCCCGGCTGGCGTCGTGGAGTGTTGACGGCGGAGTTGACTCGGATTAGCGGCTAAAACCCCCTCCGCAGGGCCTTTCTTCTCCACTCCCTGCCTCCCTGACACTGGAGTTTTCTTTCAGGCCACCAGGCTCCTTTGGACGAGATGAGCGGAGAGCGTGCAGACGTCGGAGACGGCTGCCGACAGCGCAGCGCGGAGATCCTCGCTCTCCAAAGGTTCGGAGACAAAGGTTCCATTCGGTCGGGGGGGGGTGAGCGCGCGTCTGTGCTAAAATACATTTGACATTTCCGTGTAGTCATTTAGCGGACGCTCTTATCCACTTGCAGCAAGTACGGGGACGTTCCCCCCCCCCCCCCCCCCCCCCCCCCCCCCAAGGCAAGTAGGATGAAGTGCCTCAACGCAACGTCACGCCGGCACAGCCGCGGTTTGAACCAGGTACCTTCCGTGGATGGTGGATGCAGATACTAATGGATGCAGAGACTCGAAGCTCATTGTTTCGATTTGCTGATCCAATTACATCTATATAATCAATAGGTAAGAACAACTCAAACTATTGGTTTCATTCGCAAGGGGGGGTCTAACTTAAAATCCCCCCGAAAATAGGGTTCGCTTTCTCCAAAACAAGTTTGTATATTCCCCTACTCCAAAGTTTTGCCTGTATCTAGTTTGCTGCTGCTGCGGAGAGAGCCTCACAAAGGGTTTCCGCATGCATGTACGCACAAAAGGTGCCCCCCCCCTCCACACACACAGATGCGAATGTCATCAAATTCTAGTGGAAAACTGTTAAAGAATGGAACGTGCGTTTGACAGTGAATCTAGTGAAGTGTGCTAAGCATGGTCGGCATTCAAACAGCCTTGCACTTATCATGTCGCTCTGAGTCTAATGGTGTCCTTGGGGTGTATGCGTGCGTGTGCGTCAGTGCCGGCTGGTGTGTGGGTGTGGGCAGGTGTGTGACTGTGCGTGCACGTTAGTGTGCAGCGCATGTCTGTGTGCGCGGCGCGGGTGGTGGATGGGCACACTCTGCTACTGGTCTAGTGAAGTGAGGGAGCAACGATACAATAAAAGCACAATTGCATTGAGAATTCATCACATCCATCCCATCTGCCCCTGGAAGACCCAGGGCCGAAAGGACCGTTGCTGTTCGGGGGCCCGTGGGGTCATGGGGTCCCTGACACAAGCAGTGAAATACTAGAGTGTTGTTTGAATGTTGCATGCATGAGCACACACACACGTCAGAGACAGAGAGAGAGAGAGAGAGAGAGAGAGAGAGAGAGAAAGAGAGAGAGAGAGAGAGAGAGAGAGAGAGAGAGAGAGAGAGTGAGAGAGAGAGAGAGAGAGAGAGACGAGAGAGACACAGAGAGAAAGAGAGAGAGAGAGAGAGAGAGAGAGAGAGAGAGAGAGAGAGAGAGAGAGAGAGAGAGAGAAAGAGAGAGACGAGAGAGAGAAAGAGAGAGAGAGAAAGAGAGAGACGAGACACAGAGAGAGAGAAAGAGAGAGAGAGAGAGAGTGAGAGAGAGCGAGAGAGAGAGACGAGACACAGAGAGAAAGAGAGAGAGATAGAGAGAGAGAGAGAGAGAGAGAGAGAGAGAGAGAGAAAGAGAGACACACAGAGGGAAAGAGGGAAACAGACAGACTGACAGACAGGGGCAGCACAGCTCTTCACCTCCTCCCTCCCCTCCTCTCCAGCAGCTCTTCACCTCCTCCCTCCCCTCCTCTCCAGCAGCCCTTCACCTCCTCCCTCCCCTCCTCTCCAGCAGCTCTTCACCTCCTCCCTCCCCCTCCTCCAGCAGCTCTTCACCTCCTCCCTCCCCTCCTCTCCAGCAGCTCTTCACCTCCTCCCTCCCCTCCTCTCCAGCAGCTCTTAACTTGGATGCCGCCCAGAGCTGTTGGCCGTTCCATTCTGTTTCAATGGGATCCAGTCCAGCTTTGTGGGCGGGGAGGTTAATTGCTTTGTATCATGAAATTCCTGGCATCCCCCTCCCCCTCCCAAGTCATTATAGACAGAAAGTAATTTATTTGATCTTCAAATGCCAGTCCCGCTCATATCCTGCACAGAGACAAGTTACCAAGAGCCAAATGCAAAGCAAATTCTCACATCGACAGCAAACCGTGTCTAACAATCTAGCACGTTTCACAAGGCACAAGATTTGGGAAAAACCCATTAGGGCAATATGCAGAAGGACTGGAAGCAAGTTGGTGTCTGCGGCCGCCCCCTCCACACTCACCCTGCAAACGCAAGTCCTTCATAAGACACTCCACCGCACGCTCCACACCCCCACACCCCTCCCTTTCCCCCACACGAACCCCCCCCCCTCCCCCCCCCCCCCCCCCGACCACCCCAGAACCACTGCAGCAGAGTCAGCACCCAGCTCCGTCCCACCAGCCTTACTTAATCTGGGATCACCCATTCTAGCACTGTGACAGGGGACTAATTAGCTAATTAGCAACTACAATCCTCGCTCAATGTGCTCCCCCAGATACAGAGAATTACTGAAAGCTCGGACCTGGAGGACAAATAATCCTAAGAAAGTGTGTAAAGCCACAGCGTTCTCAGGGAAAGTTGGGCCTTGGAGAGGAAAGTAGGGCAACATTTATGTTGTATAAAGGATGTGATGTACACATTGACATACAGTACAGTAACATAATATTTCCATTAACATTTAGTAGACACTCTTATCCAGAGCGACTTATAACAAGTACAGGGACATTCCCCCCTGAGGCAAGTAGGGTGAAGTGCCTTGCCCAATGACACATCGTCATGTAGCCACAGCCGGGAATCAAACTCACAACCTTTTGTTCATGAGCCCAACACCTTAACCACTGTATCCACTTAACCACTGTATCTTTAGCCAGGTAAATTCTGAGTATATCTTGTTTATAATAGTAGCCTTAAGAGAGACTAAGGTCCTGTTTTAAGACAGATGTCAGGATTACAGGAGAAACAGCGGAAGAAAAATAAACAACAACACCATCACCACTGAGGCGCAAGGAAAACCACTCCAAAGATGCAGCAAAGCATCATGCTAACAATGTCATCAGCAGTTGCTTTTACACACAAACAACATGAGAACTTGACAACACGCAAACATGCCAGCAGCCTTTTGCCCATGTACGTCTGTGCGTGCAGTCGTAGGTGTGTGTGTGTGTGTGTGCCCGTGTGTGTATTTGGCACCTGTTTTTCAATCTGTAGTGCCACTTTTAACAGCCTGCTGTATACGTATCCTTGTGTAATAATAAAAAAGCCCCCAAGGTGAGTATGTGTTGGTGTGTGTGCGTGAGTGTGACAGAGCCCAAGCGTGCGTGCGTGTGTGTGTGTGCGTGTGATGATAGTGAAATAATGAGGGCTAGGTCTCACAAGGCTGTGGGCTTCTCTCGTTATCTCCCTGAGTTACAACCCATCCCTCTAACCGAGCCACAATGTCAGTTCTCCGCCACGAGGCAAAATACACACACACACGCACGCACGTTCGCGCACACGCCACACCCACGCGCGCGCACACACACACCCTCATCATTCACTGTGTTTCCTTGTTATTCTAGGGGAACTCGGTCAGGGGTCCAGACCAGCTAGCAGCAGCCAACCACAAGGCCAATCACAAGGACGTGGGTTTGAATCCCACCCCACGCACCCCAATCAGATCTGGTGATGTGAAGTCTGAAGGAGTCAGAACTCCACAACAACAACACAAATCTGTGGCAGATCCCCCCTAGAGATGGATAAGATCCCTACTCTGGCTAACAGGTCACTATGGCAACAAACTGCAAAGGCTGATTATAGTTGGGACTGATAAACCTCCTCACGGCAGACATGACATCACCTCCAATCTTCTACCACGTTGGAATCAAACTGAAGGGGGAACCTCAGAGGCATCGAATCACCTCTCCAGGCTTCTTCATACATTTACATTAGCAGACGCTCTTATCCAGAGTGACTCACTGCAAGTACAGGGACATTCCTCTGAGGCAAGGAGGTTGAAGTGCCTTGCCCAAGGACACAACATCATGTTGCTTTAGCCGGGAACCGAACTGGCGACCTTATGATGACTAGCTCAACGCACCTAACCACTCTGAATGTTCCTCGTCTGGGCAAGGTCTCCTGTCTCTGGAGCCTTTTGTTTACTATCTTCTGTGTGAGTATGTATATATATGTAAATTAACGTATATATCTGTTTATGTATCTGTATATGTATATCTGTATATGTATATCTGTATGTATATATTTATATATGTATGTATTTATATATTTATATATTTATGTGTATATCTGCATATGTATGTGTGTATGTATATATATAATACTCTCGTAATGGACAACCAAATAAACCTATTCATTCATTCATTCATTTCATCCCTTCTCCCGCACTGCAGGAAACTATACAGCAAGTGTACCCAAGCACGCACTCTTCTGTTCTCCAACCACTGGCTAGAAACACTCCATCAAACTCCCTGAGTAAGTATGAATCTACAGTTAGTAACTCCAGCCTGTTCAATGTGATCCAGGTATGCGCATCTGCCACCTGCTGCGCTGGAGGGCATGCTGGGACGGGGCACCTCCACCTCACCCGCTCCCAGCGGAATCAGCACCCGCTCCCAGACAGCAGCAACTGCAGCGGCAGACACTTCAGAGGAGAGCCAGGCGGCTTGTGATTGCGAGGCTTTAGCCGGGGCGGAGGGGGGGGGGGGGGTGGTGGGGGGGGGGACAGACCTTCCCAAAAAGCAACATGGACGTGGACGAAGGAACTGCCTCTTTAAGACGATCTCACATCCCCTCTCTTCTCTTTAGGACACGGCTAATCTGCTTCATCTCGTAAGATGATCCAGTGGCTAAACTGAGTCGATCTTCCCTCGCTCCCCCTCCAACCCTCAATCTCAAGCCCACGCGTACACACACCGAGAGGCGACCAGCATCGGCAAACACTCCCCGCCCTATCGTCACAGGGCTGTGAGCAGCCACTGCCCAGAGCTCTGCTCTTTGAAGTCTCTTTCAAGGCTTGGCTTCTAAAACAGCCATTCCATTCTCAACCTTTTTTTTTCCTTTTTTTTACATAAAATTAAATCCATCTCTGTGATCCGGCAGAAGCCTGGAGCAAAGTGTCAGAGCTGGTTGTTGAGACAGGAGCGTTGTTTGAACTGAGGGATCGCCAGGGGAACGCAGGGTTCCTGATTTAATTCCGTCGAACAACAAACTACAAACCGTATGTTTCCTAGCCCGGCATGGCTGTCCATGCCAGGAGAGAGAGAGCCACGCTGGCACAGACCTCAGCAGAACCTGAGGAAGAGAACTGAACTCAACGCAGCCAGGGACGTCGTAGGCGAGCGTCTTCATCAAGCGGGACGCGCGTTGAGTTCTCCGTCAGACAACCCGACGGCGGGAAGAAGGTCCAGGAAGGTACACGCCAACCCACTGACTTCCCATCCGAAACCACCACTGGCTGCGGACCGCCGAGCCCCAGCGATGCTGGTCGACCCCCCCAAAAAAAACACCTGGTCCCGCACCAGCGCTAACCGATCGAAGCAGATGTGGTGGGAGAACATCATCCCCACCTCCCCAACCCCCCCCCCCCCCCCCCCCCCACACACATCCTCTTTCCCGATCACGGCCCCCGTCACTCAGAGGACAGCGTGCTGGCGTGGTTAGCGCGGCCGAGCTAATGAGCCGCTGGGATTGCTTCTGGCGGGGCCCGGACGGCGTTTGAGGATGGAAAGGGAGTGCGTCGCTTCGAGAAGTTTTTTCGCCGCCTCGTCCCCCGATGCCCGAGATTGGAACTCCCATCGGGCGCCGCGGAAACGAAGCGTGCATGCGAGCTCTCTAATGTCTTGCGTTCTGTCTTTCTCGCTCGCGCAAGCACACACACCCTGTCCCTCTCTTCCTCCCTCGCCCCGCATCCTCGAATGCCAGCGGTCCTTTTCGGCGGCCCGAGAAGACGGGCTCTGAACAAACACTCCAGGATAACACGGAGGTCCCGGTGCTCATTTCATAATCTCTCTGAAATTGTCTTTGTGCGTGCGTGCGTGCATGTGTGTCTGCACACCTGTCTGTGTGCGAGTCATGTGTGTCCTATGCCTGTAGGGGGTGTGTGTGTGTGTGTGTCTGGTGTACGTCACAATTACTATCACCAGCGTGGCTCCCATTTTGATTAACACAGGTTTCACCATCACCAAAAAAACATCAACTACTCTTTTTAATCTGCAAGCAAACACACAGTCATTAATATAAAAGGAGATTGATGTTTACAGTTGTGGGCCGAGGTAGAAAATGCCAGGGTGTGTGTAGCTAGCGATGATTCCAGAGCATGTATTAATTATCTTAATAAGCAGCGAGTTGGACATGGGAGGCCATTCCTCACAGCTGTTTGTATCTTCTGTGAATTTTTTTCTCTTCTCTAATTCTACTTCAAAGACGCAATTAAAAAGATCATGTTGCTAATAGATGAAGCGCCCAGTCAGTGAACAGCTAGTGCTGAATTAAACATGCCTGCCTACTGCACACTAGCCCTGGCTGTTTGTAAGTCCTCCCCAACCATGTACGGTGATTTGCATCAGAAAATGTAAATGTGTTTCTCAGAGAAAGAGGTTAGAGCGAGAGATATTGAGAGAAATAGAGGGAGGGAGGGAGTTTAGGATACGGCAGATAACGGCAAATGGGGAAAAGAGAGAGATGGGAAGCTGCTGGCGGGAGAGAGTGATTGGGATGGAGGGAAGGAGGGAGGGAGGGAGGGAAGGAGGGATGGAGGGAAGGAAGGAGGGAGGGAGGGAAGGAGGGAGGGAGGGAAGGAGGGAGGGAATACGTCGGGAGGGAGGGATTGTCCCTACGACGCATTGTCATTGGGCGGAAGTAGATCAATTAGGTGCCAAGTTGCTCCGTGATTGCAGACGAGGGTCCTGGCATGCGGTGCTCACGCTACCCGGATGCCCTGTCTACCCACAATGCACCAGTGGCATGTCCCTCTCCCCAGCCTCAGCGCGTGTGCCAGTCTGCGTGCCAGCCAGGCCTTCGGCTCACAGCAGGTGCGTGGCCTCGGAATGGGGGGGGGACAGCCTACGCGTGTGCCCCCCCCCCCCCCCCCCCCCCGCGCCTGTTCCCCCGCCCCGAGCCTTTGAAGAGGGCTGGATGACTGAAGGGGTTAAAAAGAAGCCTCATCAATGATTCATAACATGATGTTAGGGTGTGATAAGACGTAACCAACAGAAGGTTTAGCCCCTCATCCAGGACAGCCTTGGTGTACCCTGCTATCTCCTGTGATACAATGAGGCATCATGTACGATCTGGAGCTCACTCATCTGTCTGTCTGATTCTCTCTTTCAATCTACAGACATCGCTTCTTCTCATTCTTGTCTATCTCTCTCTCTCCCCCCTATATGAGAAAACCATGAGGCCTCCACCAGGGTCACCATGTTCTGGTCCAGCCTGTGGGACTACGTGCAGGCCCAGTGTAGCTCCAGAGCCCCAGAGCCCAGAGGCCAGGGCGCCCCACGACGCACCCCTCCTCAGGCACGCTCTCTCTCTCTCTCTCTCTCTCTCTCTCTCTCTCAACTTCTCTCTCTCTCTCTGTGACGACCTCCTCCGTAATTACAGTCATTCGTCAAAAACAGTTTGATTTATAGCCGATTAGGAATACTCAAGAATAAAGCAGAGGGTCACACATCCAGGGGGTGAGGGGCGCGATGAGAGGGGGGAGGTGAAGGATGGAGGGAAAGATGGAGGGGCGGCAGGAGGGCAAGGGAGAGTGCAGCACGGTCTGGATACAGAAGCAATACAATGTTACTGAAGCCACAAGTAACAAGGTCCAAATGGAGCCATTTAGAGCCACGAGCCAGATTTGAGCCATGTTGCCATGGTGAAAGGCCCAGTGATGGTCCAAATATCTGGCGGATCGCAGTGCTGATCAGCTGCGGTGAACCAGAAGATATCAGCGTGTTCCTAGGATGAAGATGCAAAGGTTGATGGACTGAAACCTCGACAGATTGACTGCAAATAAAACAGAGATTGGTCTCCTCTGCGTGTTTAACTGAGGCTTTCTTTGTGACTCTTTGGGGCTTCGGAGCAAAAGCAAATATATAGCAGGTTTGAAGGAAGTAAAGGCACAAGCGCGTGCGCACACACACACACACACACACACACAGGAGAGAAGCTGCAGAGCCAGATGCTGCAGGGAAATATAACCACATATGATCTCTAATATTCTGCCTCATGGAGAATTCACAGAAGAGGGAATACGTCTCAAGGTCCAGCGAACTTCTCAAATGAACAAATGTTTCTTTTAAAAGTTCAATTTCAGTTGTGTGTGTGTGTGTGTGCGCGGCGCTAGGAGCAGAAGCACAGAACAATTCATCATGTAGACTCGGAAATATTGAAGCGGAACACTGAGAGGCTGAAACAGACTGATGGGGAACAAGTTCCATTTATCCAATTGATCCGCCAGCACCGGGGCCCGATCAGAACTCAAGCATGACTAAACTGGGCTGCTGATGAAGTCAGGTAGAACTGCAGACTTCCAGGACGCTCTCAGCACAGGCTGAATCCGCTCGCGAGACGCAGGCAGACGGCTCAGCGGGTTAAGGCGTTGGCATTGTGATCGGAAGGTTGTGAGTTCGAACCCCAGCTTCACCCTACTTGCTCACTTTGGATAAAAAGCGTCTGCTAAATCAGGTGTTACAGTATTACACAACCCTCTCTTCTCCTCTTTACAGTCTTCCAGCCCGTGTCCTTCATCTTCCTCCGGACAGTAGATCTGAATCCTGACCTGTACCTTAATCCCACACCTGGAATCCTGATAATCCGGCTCTCTGAATCCCTTCCAACCTGGCCCCTACACCGCAGGGGCCTCTAACCTTTATCACACCTTCCTGTATAAGAATAACAATAAGAAAATCCTTTTTTTTTTCCCCCAGAGGGGACACTACAGTCTGCACAGTTGTATCCACACTTTGCCCTGCTAGAATCACTCATAATCCTTCAATTCAGATAATGAGCATGGAACTCTATCTTCTAGTCTGGTTCCATGGTAAATGTCATCAACAGTTTGTATTCTGCATTTGTATGATATGAAGGTTGGACCTGTGCGATGAACCCCATTAAAACCCCCCATTCCAGTTCAGTGGTTTTGGGGTCCTGACAGGGGTTCACAGCATCCTGCACTCCGGTTCAGACCGGGAGGGAGAGATAAGAGACACAACTTCACATCGATCGTCGTCTCCCTGAATGTCTCTCCGTGACAGACAGCCAGCCAGTGTAGATGTTTCTCTACCGAAACAAGCTCTCCAGAGGTTTCCGTAAATCCCCCCCCCCCCCCCCCCCCCCCCCCCCACTCCAAACACTTGTACACACGACAGCTAATGGTAAACCAGAGCTTTCTCCTGGCTACTGTTTGCTGTCGTGTGGTTTGGTGCAGAGCACACAGCAGGGGTAACAGAAAAGGGCGCAGAGATAAAAAGCTGCCCCCACTTCGGCTTTGTCATCTAAATATGTCTGAATCCGGTGTTAGGGTCCGATATGAAAAACCTACGTATGAAGACGCTATCTGTTTATCCATAGGATCAAAGAGGACACAACAGACTCTGCAGAACTACGGCTGGTGTCCTCCCTGGAAGATTAAAGGATCCAACTCAATCAGGTTTTTTCCAGAAATGCATCATCTTTTTCATTTCGCCCCCGAAACGGTTCATACATTTGCGATCTCTCAGTGCAGCATTAAAACCAACAGCCCTGATTGAACCTCTCATCTTGTCACAGATTTTAATAATAAAAAAGATACATTCAAGAATACATGTATATATATTCTTTCTATTAAGTCTTTCCTATTGCCATATTTTTCAAATTTCGAGTGCCTTATTTCCTTTTTAAACAGGATGGCTGTCTCCGTAACCCTCTAACCTCTAACAGTCTAAACTCTTACAAGCTTCAGTCGTGGCCGTTCAAACTACCTGATTTGTTTTATTTGTGCGGCCAGCTGGGACGCCCAAAAATGATTCATGCTCTGAAAGTTTGAGCCTGTGTTGGTCCCCACCGCCCGCAGCCCTCACTGCCCCCCCCCCCCCCCCCCTTCTCCACCGCCCACAGCCCTCACTGCCCTGGCTGCTTCTGCTCACCAACGCCTGATCGATTGGCGTGCTCCTGCACAGATTACAGAGAAGTGAACCAGGTGAAGGAGCGCGTGTGCGCAGTGACAAGTCCATACTTCACCGCTGTAGCGCCTCGACTTCCAGAAGGCACGATACTGTGTATTTTAGGCCAAATGTTTTCAATGCCCGCTTCAATTCTGATACAGATTTGATTGATGCAGGACCATTGAGTTCTGCAGTGTTGAATATATATTTAAAGACTACGGGTTGGCAGATGTCAATGTATTTGTGCTTGTCGTTTGTTGTTTGTGCTCATTCAAGGCTCTACGCTCTCTCAGATGTATTTAAACTGCAGCAGGTCACCTGAACACTGGACCCTGACCATGAAGTCCTCCTTATCAAAGGTGACTATTTTAGGAGTCAGGTGGCTAAGCGGTTAGGGAATTGGGCTAGTAATCAGAACTTAGAATCCCAGCCGAGCCAAATTACATTGCGTCCTTGGGCAAGGCACTTTACTCTACTTGCCTAGAGGGGAACGTCCCTGTACTTGCTCTGGATAAGAGCATCCGCTAACTGACTGAATGTAATGTGAATTTAACGTCACCTGTCATTCGCGGCTGAATTTACATTGCGTGCTTGACATTAATCATTCACGTAATCAAGCTCAGTGCGTCAGAACTGAGTTCTTTGTGACAGTGACAAATGTGCGCGTGTGTGCGCCTGTTTCCGTGTGTGACGTGTAAGTTTGAGAAAGATGTCCTTGATCCTCTAGCCTCACCCCCCCCCCCCCCCCCCCGACACACACACACTTAATTACAGGACAGGGGCAGCAGGGAATGCACATCAATATGCATGCGTTGCCTTGGGAGACCGCAGCCTCTAACATCCTGGATCCCCCGCCCCGCACACACACACACACACACACACACACCACAGATAAACACACATACACGCGCACACAAACACACACCTACAGACACACACTACGGTCCTCGCCCCATCCATCAGAGACACGTAGCGGAGAACCCTGTTCCCCAGACGGAGCCGGAACCCAGCGGAGTGCCTGTCAGCCGCTCCAAAGCAAGCTGTAGTAGACGATCACACAGCATGGGGGTGGATTATGTGACGTGTGCACGCCACGGTTTTCTATGTGTGTTTGTTTGCATGTGACCAGGTGTGCGTGTGCGTGTGTGTGGGAGTGGGAGTGAGCGAGGCCCCCCCAAGGAGAGCAGGGTTTCTGCTGACAGGTGCATATTCCAGCTATTAGAAGGGCCGTGCTGTCTTGGAGCTGTGCGCCAGAGCAGAACTGAGCAGCGTCTGCTGCTCCCTGGATCGCCGCTCCCCCCCCCCCACCGACGACAAACCGCCTGGCAGCGCACACCCCCCCCCGCAACCTCCTCCAACCCCCATCCCAAAAAATTCATCCCCCCCCAAAAAGGGAAGGAGAATGGAGTACCATCTCTTTTTTTGCTTCGTCGAATAGGTAGTAAAAGATATATCGAGAAAGTCAAGGCATGCCACTTGCCCAAGGTGGCCCAGTGGTCCATCGGCGCTTGTCGCGAGCGTAACCTTTCGGCGGATGAAATGTACGTACGCCCACGTCGCTAGCGAGCGTACCTCCATGGTAATGACTGCATTTTCACCACGGCAATCATGTGTCGCAGCTGCCAGCGAAAATGTTTCCCCCGCGCCGCTGTGCGACCTGCGGACCTCCCTGTCAATCTCTCCGAGTAACCGAGGCACACCGGCAGGCAAGAGTCTCCAGGGGACAGTCAGACGTTACTGCGGATCCCAGAGGAGGAAGGCAAGATGAGTAGACAGACATTACTGCTCACCCCGGACTAGCAGAAGAAGATGGAAAGACAGACATTACTGCTGATCCCAGAGGAGAAGTAAGAGATGGGAGGACATACATTACTGCCAATCTCGGTGGAGAAAAACAAGATGAGCAGTCACGCTCCGATCCCATGGGGACAGAGGCAAGATCAGCAGACAGACATTACTGCCGATCCCAGAAGAGTGTTGGAACCCGGGGAGTTTTGACAGTAATGTCAACACGTGGACATGGCAGCTGTATGGAAGAGCGCCAGCTGGTTCAGCGGTCATCAAGGTCTCGTGCAGCAGACCCCAGCCGTGATCCGGTCGCCTCTCCTCGGCTTTACCGAATCGAAGCAGTGCCCTGGGGTCTGAACTCCCCCTAAACTCCCTCTCTCCAGTACCACGATCCACCCCCCCCCCCCCCCACCCCCCCCCCCCCCCCACCCCCCCCCCCCACACACACACACACACACACACACACACACACACACACACACTGGGATCAAACACCTCAACACTGCTGAAACAGATTTTTCTTTTATGGAAGGAAAAAAAAAAGGACAGGTGGATGGATGAGGAAAGGCCCAAAGTGTGTATTTGCTAGGTGTTTTGTGTTGCTTTCCCTCGGCCGTAGCGCAAGTCACGTCCCATTTGAAGACAAGCCCCCCTCAGGGTGGGGATCGCTTAGCAAGGCGTCAGAAAACATGGCCAAATCAAGGGGAATAATTCATAAGCACAGGAACAGTTTGTTGTTGTTGCTGTTTGAAAGTTATTGCTTCATTTCCTGTGAATTTTTTTCTTCTTATGGAATTCTAATGAACTCAGACATCCCACACAGCACAACGGTCTCTTGAAAAGGCCTGAGGGGACTGGCGCACTGAATGTGTGTGTGTGTGTGTGTGTTTGGTTGCATGCTTTTTGCTGAAAGGCATAGAGACAGAAACCTAGAGAGAAAAATAGTTTTCCTGATAATAGGAATATGTGAGAGTGTGTGTGTGAGAGCGTGTGTGCGTGTGTGTGGTTTTGTGACTGACCTTGAGTAAGCGGCTGTCCTTTCTGGAAGCCAGCAGTGTACTTCACCTGGTACTCCTTCACCTGGAAGCCGGGCACACAGAGCTCCTCCATCTCCTCCTGGCCTCCCACCTGGAGCACCTGGGGGACGGGGCGGAGGTCAGGGGTCAGGGTTCCGACCAAACAACATACAAACGCTCATTAAGCACACACTGACATTTTACATTTAGTCATTTAGCAGACGCTCTTATCCAGAGCGACTCACAGCAAGTACAGGGACATTCCCCCCTGAGGCAAGTAGGGTGAAGTGCCTTGCCCAAAGACACGACGTCACGTTGACACAGCCAGGGAGTTCGAACCAGGGACCTTCTGATCGCTAACCCCCAAACCTAACCAATGGACTCCCTACGCACATAAAGTGACAATAAAACACAGAACGAAATTCTGCTGCTGAAGTTTGATGACTCGGAAACCGACAGCGATTTTGAATGAGTCCTATTTGAAATTCCCACAACTTACGATCATAGGCACTGAGGTTTAGTAGCTGTTCCATCATCTGTGCCCTCCGCACCCCCCCCCCACCCCCCTGAATTCCCTTTCCATCAGTGTGATCCACGGCTCGAAGCTCGCCGCTTGTCCCAGACGTCTACACCCCTCTATCCATCATCCGTTTACCTCTCTGTCTCTTCTCTATCAATCACCCCTTAACCTCTTTCACCTCTTTTTTTTTTTTAAATCAGTCATCTCGTCAACTCTCTGTTGCCACAGCAGTTCCATATACATCAGCTGTACAGGCCGATGAATCCACATCCACCGTCCGTATCCAAGGCGGAACCTCAGCTCGATCGATTTCACGTGGCACTTTCAGCGCTCTCTTCGTCCGCAGAACGCCCACACATATTTTGAAATGTGACATTGTCTTTATTGCGACACAAATCAATGGATATCCACTTCCGGTCAAAATACAAATAGTTATTCCCGTGCGACCTCTGAACTATCGCGATACAACAGAATAACGGTTCACATTTTTGTCTTAAGCAATATTGTCGCCAAGGCGATTTTATTGCTAGACGGTCGACAAATATACAAAATCATCTAAATGGTCTCAACCAATGAAGTTCTGTGGATAAACTGTTAGACCTCCCTGTATAGTGCATTGTTCGCATGTTACTTTGTCTACATTGTCTGCTAAATAAATACAATCAAACCCCAGTCCAATATAAAGTAACAGTGAGGAGTCAGGCATCACAGACTTGCTCCTCAGTATCTGTCAGACCTGATTCAGCCCTACGCCCCTGTGCGCTCACCAAGGTCAGCAGATCACTCCTTATTAGTGGTCCCAAAATCAAGGAGGAAACTTAGAGGGATCGCTCCTTCTCTGTCGTGGGTCCAAAACTATGGAACGCGCTGCTCCTGCACCTTAGACAGGCAGAGTCCATATCCGTCTTTAAGTCGGCTCTAAAGACTTATCTTTTTACCTTAGCTTTTCAGTGATGTGTTGACTTTTACCGTGTACAGTGGTCTCTATTTGCTGAGTTTTTACCAATTGTTGTGTTTTTTTTTACTGTGTATAGTGTGTGTATTTATTGCGGTTTTTTATATTGCTTTGTACTGCACTTTGGTCAACCGTGTGGTTTTAAAGTGCAATAGAAATAAAGTTGGATTGGATTGGATCCTGGAGGCCCACAGTCCAGGCCTGCATCTCAGGACTCTAACATCCAGAACTGCTCTCTCCCTGGTCTGCATCCACGCTCATTACCACGCTGACAGCTGGGAATCAATGCTGCTCCACAGAGCCAGGTGTTCCTCTGTTATCGGATACCACAGGTGAAACAGGCTTTTTGGAGATAACCAAAGAGACAGGGGCTGGATGTTACTTTGAGGTGACTCATCGCCATGGGACGTAGCGTGGGCCAGGAATGCTGACACCTCTGGCTGAAGGTGGGTCCTGTTGGAGGGGCCAGAGAAGAGGAGGCACGGGGGGGAGGGGGGGGGAGGAAGCTTTAGCAGAAGCCCCCTGCTGTAGAGCTCATTCCATTTCCATTTAGTCATTTAGCAGACGCTCTTATCCACAGCAAATACAGGGACTTTCCCCCTGAGGCAAGTAGGGTGAAGTGCCTTGCCAAAAAACTGCCGGGAATCGGAGTGGCGACCTTCCGATCACTAGCCCGGCGCCTTAACCACTCAGCCGCCTGCCTCCCTATGATGTGTAATGTTCCTGCTAAGTATTCACGACATCCCCGGGACAAGATCTCTCCTCCAGGTGTCACAATGTTAATTCAATCCTTTCTAAGGGCCTCTGACAGGATAGATAGCGTCCGTGTTCGCGCTGAACTCAATCACATTTACGGCGGGGGCCGGGTCGCCGCGGCAACATGGGGAGTGGCGGGGAGGCCAGCCCAGCGGGAGGGGAGCGGCGATAAAGCTGTTCAGAGGAAATAAGACAGAGGGGAGTGGGGGAGGTTCGGGGGCGGGGGGGGGGTGGGGGGGGGGGGGGGGGGGGGGGGGGGGGGGGGGGGGGGAATCTCACAGCAGGGGGTCCGGACATCAGAAGTACTGATACTGTCATCACACACTGCTCCGAAAACCAACACCCACCAGCCTGGGTATGGACGCGCACACACACACACACACACACAAAACACACTCATACAAACTTGCGTCAGCGTGAGCGTGTCGCAGAGGGCCGTCATGACCGCCAACCCCCCTCCCCCTCCTCCCCCTCCCCCCCCCCCTCTTTCTGGGGGAGTTAATGTCGTTAATTGGAAACGAGTTCGTCAGAAACATGAAGGAACACAGAAAACAAGAATTTTCGCGTGGTGCTGAAATCCCGCTGAGGGCTTCGTGTTCGAAAACGCGTTCGTGCGCGCCTGTCTGGAGAGTGTGTGTGTGGTGTGTGTGTGTGTGTGTGTGTAAGCGGGGGATTCTGCCGTCCTTCCTTCGTCTGGAGACGTCACACTGCGTCTGCCGATTCTCTGAACCTGCCAGCGGAAACCACCTGCAGTCCCACCCCAACCCCCCCCCCCCCCACACACACACACACACACACAGACGTACAGACGCGGTGCATTCAGACCTCTGTTCTCTCCCAGAGGGCAGCAGTGGGAAGCGCTAATTGATGTCGTGACAATCCTGTGTATCAGGCCTGTCTGAAGTGTGTGTGTGTGCGTGTGCACCAAGCAGAGACAGCAGCGTTATCTGTGTTGACTTCTGCAAAACTGACCAAGCGTTCCCTTACAGGGCTGGTCTGGTAAGTACAGGGTCCAGAGAGAACCAACCACAAAGACGACCGTCACATCTTAGAACTGAGATGAGATGAAAGACGTTCTAAGGAGAACTGGGAGTCTTTAAAGCACGAGAAGCTGGAGGATAAAATGACGGAGAGTCGTCTCATTGTGGGGAGGGATGAAAACGACAGAACTGCTGTTGCCTCTCCCAAAATATAACTCAACAATAGATTCCCACAGAAATGACGGTTGTGTTGCTTTCCTAAAATAATACGTATGCGGTTGCAGGATGGGGAGATGGAGAAGATGTGATAGAAAAAATGGGAGGGGAGGGAAGAGTGAAAACAGAGAACAAGACAAGAGAACCAGGGGGAAACTGGGAGGGAGGGAGGGCTTCCTTCAAACACCAAATCTGCTAATAAAGCTAATTTGACAACTGACGTGTGCTTTCATAGACACATGGCTCGCACTCGGATCGGATTAGCTACGGCATTAAATATGACGCCCGCGGACGACGCGCACGCCTACGCACGCAGACGTAGACACGCGCGCACGAATCGGTCCCCCCCGAAAGAAATCCCCCCCCCCCACGCACCCCCGGAAAAAAAACGCACCCCCACGAATAACACATTGTGCATATTCTCCGTGACGCTAACGCTGCCACAGTCATATTCCTTGATGTGGCACCGGGAAGCGGCGTGCAGAAAGGAGATGCAGTCAGACCGCCGGAGGCACCGTCCTCGCTGATGGCCTCATCGCGCCGTCGCCGTATAACTGCATGTGACAGCGTGGATCTTTCAACGACTCTAGCATCTCAGACCAAAAAAACTCAATTCCCCCCCCCTCCCTCCCCGTGAAACCTTTTATTTTCAGTGTAGCTGCACGGGGGGGGCCCCTGGCCCCTTCTGTGTTTGTCTGGAAGAGGGGGTCAGGAGCCTGATCCAGCCATGCTGACACCAGTCCTGGGCCCTATTTCTCTAATCAATGACCCTGAGCACACGCAGAGGAGGGACACGGCAGGGCCTGGATGTCGAATGGATTTTGCAGCAGCGCAAAAGTAAACACAGAAATCTATCGAAAAACACTTCAATTACAAGCCAGGGTTTTCTCTGCATTGGACCAGTGGCATTCTGAACTACCTGGGCTGAATACCAACATCCCTAACAGGGGAGAGCGTGTGGTGGCCGACAGCAGCGGTGGGTAGGGAGGGATAATCCAAGCATGAAGCAGGAGAGAGAGGAGGAAAATCGCACCTGCGCTAATGGCCTTCCTGTATCGACGGTTGTTCGCTTCCTGATTGTAAAAACGGGACGAGTTTCTTCCAACTAAATCCTGTTCTTATCCTGTCCTTCTTGTTAAAAGACTAAGATAGCAAAGAAGTGAGGGAAATGGATTGGGTAGATCTATTTCAGGCCTTGTCTAATGAGTAGCCTTCAGATTGTCCAGCCTCTGGGTAACACCGTAATAGACATCTGAGATAAGTAATGGTCAACTACTGTTGAAAGCCAATATAGCAGTCGTAATAGTTCTTGACTATTACTTGACTATAGTTCGAAGGTACATCTTTGCCCAGCTACCTAGGTAATAGCTTTGTATGTACTGTAGACCTGCCCTGTCCTACTGAATATGTTTTAGACTAGATTTTACTGCAGACCTGTCCTGACCTATTTTAAGGTCTATAGATTGATCTGTCCTTTCCTATATAAAGTTCCCAGCAGAGTGGCAGTCCCATTAAAGGTGTGTGTGTGGTGTGTGTGTGTGTGTGTGTGTGTGTGTGTGTGTGTGTGCGTGTGTGTGTGTGTGTGTGCGTGCGTACATGTGTGTGTGCGTGTGTGTGTGTGGTGTGTGTGCGGTGTGTGTGTGTGTGGTGTGATTAAGCTGGTGAGTCTATGATAAGGCTGCAGGTTCACTCCAGCCACCTGGCCTAGCCCAGTGTAAATGTCAGCTCTGGAGGAGATCAATAAAGCTATATGAACCTCAACAGGAAGCTTGATGGAGAGGAACATCGCACCTGATCACAGTAGCCAGGCTGTGCTCGTGCGTGCGTAGCGGTGTGTGAGCGTGGGGGGCCTCGTCACGTGACAGCAGCTCCTGCAGGAGGCCGTCTCGCCTGCCCCCTGATGCGGCACGACGCGGCTGTCTAATTTGGTTCCCCTTCTTGTTTTTTAGTTGGCCACCGTCCATGATGCGTCCCACCGCATGTGGGGATGGGAGGAGGGATGTGGACAGATGTGGTGTGGAGAAGGAGCCAGAGGGAGTGTGGGGCGAGAACTGGACAGAGAGAGAGAGACAGACAGACAGACAGACAGAGGGAGACAGACAAACAGAGAGAGAGAGAGAGAGAGAGAGAGAGAGAGGGGGGGGGGAAGAGCCATGGGCATGTGAATGAACAGAGAGAGGAGTACATGAGAGAGGAGGCAGACTGAGACAAAGTAAGGGGTATGATCATGAACATGGCCGGTATAAATATAAGTTTGCACAGAAAGAGAGACAGAGAGAAAGAGAGAGAGAGAGAGAGAGAGAGAGAGAGAGAGAGAGACAGGGGAACTGTTTTCAATAACATATCGCTGCTGGGCTGGGAATATATAGCCCTACATGTTGTGGTTCACTGATGTTGTATGCATACGGTACACTCTCCACCCAGACCATGACTTGCTGACATCTCTATGACTCTCTACCTGGCTTTCTCTGTCACCCTCACACCCACTCTCCTTCTCTCCCTCACACGCACACTCTTTCTCTCCCTCTCTATATCCTCTCCCTCTCTATATCCTCTCCCTCTCTATATCCTCTCCCTCTCTATATCCTCTCCCTCTCTATATCCTCTCCCTCTCTTCTACCGTTTACAGTTGACACACGATGACCTGGGCAAGCGGAACACTGGGAGAAGTTTAAGCTTCAGCTCAGGATGTTTGATGTCTTGTGTAGCTCCTGTGGAGCGTATAGTCCCTCAGTCGCTCCATCAAATCAACATTTATTTGCATCGCCCTTTTGACAAGCAACAAAGGGCTTCACGTATGCCCATAGAAATACCCCTCAACCAACCTAAATACAGCCAACTGTACACATACCTATTCATCCTAATGGCTTCGGGTGCTAAAACAGTACAAATCAATAGTTACCTTGGCCATTGAAGTCAGAACACACAAATAACTTTTCCCCAGAACTCCCACCCCCCCCCCCCCCCCGCCCCTAACTGTTGTTTGAAGCAGACGCTTCTCGGGTGGTCTCTGTGCAAGGTGGGAGGGGGCCTGACCGACAATAGCCGTCCGTTTGAACACAGAGCGAGCAGGGCAGCCTGTCCTATCAATCTTCCCTATCATCAGATGTAAATTGCCGTGCAATCCAAGGATGAATAGGACCAATCAGGGCTGTTTGTTCCCAGATACAAGCTTATCAGTGAGGATCAGAAGTGGCGTTCAGGTGCCAGACAATGACCCAGCTTGGAGGCCAGGCGTGAGCGCTCTTCCCCACCCCCCCTGTCGGCTTCTATTATGGGCCTGGTGCGGCAGGTATGGGCTGGGGTGGTGGTTCATCAATAGAGGATAGGAGCTCTGACAGCCGGTCGTCATTGTCTCTCTTCTCTGTCCGGTCCCTATCTGCCGTGCAGGCCGACCAGACACGAGGGACGCTGGCGTCCCTTATCTGGCTCTCAACCTCTCGGCGCCGTTCCTTCTTTCTTCCTCCCTCATCCCTCATCCTCCTTTCGAAGTCAATCCGTCTTTTTCCTCCTCCCTCTCCCGAGTTTTTTGGCAGCGGCCTCTTGTATCCACCTCGTCCCAGAGACAGAGAGAAAGCGAGACAGAGAGACAGAGAGAGAGACAGAGAGAGAGACAGAGAGAGAAACAGAGAGACAGAGAGAGACAGAGAGAGAGATTTAGACAGAGGAACAGAGAGAGAGAGACAGAGAGAGAGACAGAGAG
The DNA here is from genome assembly GCA_030340665.1 of Neosalanx taihuensis. Lineage (NCBI taxonomy): Eukaryota > Metazoa > Chordata > Actinopteri > Osmeriformes > Salangidae > Neosalanx > Neosalanx taihuensis. Next base: position 11,640,873 of record CM059290.1, on the reverse strand, counting down.
AGAGACAGAGAGAGAGACAGAGAGAGACAGAGAGAGACAGAGACAGACAGAGATTTAGACAGAGGAACAGAGAGAGAGAGAGACAGAGACAGAGAGAGAGAGAGAGAGAGAGAGAGACACAGAGAGACACAGAGAGAGACAGAGAGAGACAGAGAGAGACATAGAGAGACACAGAGAGAGAGAGATTTAGACAGAGAAACAGAGCGAGAGAGAGAGACAGAGACAGAGACAGAGAGAGAGAGAGAGACAGAGACAGAGAGACACGGAGAGAGACAGACACAGAGAGAGACAGAGAGAGGTGAGGCAGGACGACCTCCTCTGAGGACCCCCTGGGTGACTGCAGGTTGATTGAGGCGGGAACTTTAGGTGTGTAAGTGAGGGGTTGATTGCGATAAACATGAGCTTAGATGCCATTATTTTTGCAGAGGCATCTGGTGCGTAATCATGGCAGGTCATCACACAAACGCATTCCTCTCTGATCTCGGCGCAACTCCTTTACACCTCTCGGCTGCTCGCTCTCTCTCTCTCTCTCTCTCTCTGCTGTCTGCATTTTTTCCCGCCTCTCCCTCCCTCCTCTCGCTCTCTGTTCTTTTCTCTCTCTCTCTCTCTCTCTCTGTTCATCAACTCTGTGTTCTTGGAGCAGTGATTATGGGGGGGTGGTGGGGGGGGGGGTAGTCCCTGGGGGGAGGGGGTGGGGGGGGGGGGGACATCCACAACACCATACAGTACCCTGATGAAGCGATCATTACAGCCAGCACACTGGCGGCGCACAGCCTGGCGGCGGCATGCACGCCAGTCTCTTTGAATCCTTCAAGCGGTTTCCTTTTCGTCCCGTCTTTCTTTGCCTCGTTTCGTCTCTCCGTCTTCCTCCCTATCATTCTGTCTGGCTGCATGTCCGTCCGTCCGTCTTCCTCTCCTCCTCTCACCTTCCTGTCTCCTATTCACATTCTGGGACCCCCCCCTCCCTCCTCTCTCTCCGATGCAGAGATAGCTCCTCGTTTATATTCCTGTCACAGGAACAGGAACTGGTACAGCTTTGATAAGATTCGGCAGCCAAACCATTGAGTTTAGCGTGCGAGTGTGTGAATGATGTGTGTGTGTGTGTGTGGGGGGATTTATCTTGATTTCCCCAACTTCAGTCAAAAACTAAGTCTGAACACACTCTGGGTTTGTATTCCCATGTTTTAAGAGAGAGAAGTAAAGGTCAGAGTGTACCAGTGAAAACACCGAACACGCGAAACCAAACGACTTGTCTCTCTTTCGTCCTCTAGAGAGAGCTACTGATGCTAACAGGGGACGGATGTTGGGTCAATATGGTTATTGAAAGGTATCGATGCGCCACACGGTCAATACTGTCACAAAACATTCAAAAGCTTCTCGATTTTGATTGAATGTTGCCAAATGCTAATGGCGTACAATGCTTTGGTCTGGATGTTCGAGGGCAACCTGGATTTATTTACTGTGGGTGGCCTCAGCGTTGATGTGAAATAACCAATTAGCACTAAGTATGCTGTCGGCAGAACTGGCCAAAGTGAGTAGATGCTAGCCTAATGGTCCATCACTGTTATTCTGCGCAGAAAACCATTAAAGTCATCCTTTCACATCACTCCTACCCTTTCCATTGCCATTTCCCTCTCCCTCTATCTGTCTCTCGCTCCTTCCCTCCCTCTGTCCAGGTTCATCTTCACTTCCCTGGGGCGATGGAGAGGGGATTGTGGTCAGTGGAAGTGAAATAGTGTGTAAACCATATCGATCGGGTGCGTACTGTATGTGAGCTGGCTTTCCGCTCTCTGTGCAACCTTGAAAAACTATCCTGACACACACACACACAGGTTGGCTACACACAAGAGAGTCATGTGGCGCAGTCGGTTATGGAGTTGGGCTAGTAATAAGAAGATCTCTGGTTCGAGCCCGGGCTGTGTCAACATGACGTTGTGTCCTTGGGCAAGGCACTTCACCCTACTTGCCTCAGGGGGTAATGTCCCTGTACTTGCTGTAAGTCACTCTGGATAAGAGCGCCTGCTAAACGAGCTAAATGGAAATCTAAAGTTCATGTACACATATATCCAAGGAGCCATGTTGTTGAAGACCTCATTTCAAACAGTAAACCCTCTCTCTCTCTCTCTCTCTCTCTCTCTCTCTCCTTCCTGTCTGTCTGAGTTCGGAGCCTGCAGTGTTGAACCAGGCTCTTTTGGTCTGTCAATCATTCATGTTATTAATAAACAAATATGTTTCAGTACTGAGTCGATGGTGAAGTCCTCACTGCCAGATCGCTTACCAACCATGCCCGACCCAACTCTACAGGTACCAACACACACACACACACACACACGTTCAGGCACATCTCATACTGTATATTCAGGAAGACAGATAATCAAATAGCAGTCCAATGGCTCTGGTCTAAGAAACGCCAGGTCCATTATCACAACCATTACAGAGAGTTGATTTATCTACCACACAACACACGCGCAAGCACACACACACGCAAACTCACACACAAACAACCAACCACACACACACACAGCCTCCCTCACCCAGCAGACAGGGCAATCAGCCTGAAATAGCGTGGATCTGTTTTCTCCATCCAGGCTGTTGTTTCATTCAGGCTCCCAGAGCCTCACAGCTCCATTAGGGATGCCAGCCCACATGGAGGCAGGAGGAGCGGGGGGGGGGGGGGGGGGGGTGGGGAGAGGAGCATGGGGTGGGGGAGGAGCGGGGGGGGGGGCAGGGGGGGGGGGGTCACTGGGCAGGAGCAGAGAAGGACGGGGGCCCCCGCGGAGACGCCAACCCGCACCCCCGCACCCCGCGCGTCCCCACCTTCAAACTCGCACCCGCACCTCACGTGTTGGCACGCACGCCCCTCGTCTGCCCTGTACCCGTCAGCGCGCGCATAAACGCGGATCCATCTACCCACCTACGATGCCACGCAGCAGTTTCATCCGTGTGTCAGTCTGTACTGAAATAGAAGCTGGCATTGACCTTGGACTTCTCACACTAGCATGTATAGACCATGTCGCAACATTGTGTTCTTAGCATGCACGGGTGTGTGTGTCTGTGTGTGTGAATGAAAGGTGCAGAACTGCACACCAGGCCTAAATCTGGATCTGAGTCTTGAGGAACTTATCTGGACAGCTGCAATGCTGCTGGCAATAGGCTGGCTCTCTTTACATTAGTAGTCATTTAGCAGACGCTCTTAACCTTACAGCAAGTACAGGGACGGGGGTAGGGTGACGTTTTCTTGCCCAAGGACCAAACATCATGTTGGCACAGCCGGGGGTTCGAACCGGGGGACTTTCTGATCGGCCACCCTGATGTCCTAACCGCTAAGCCACCGGACTCCCGATGCATTCCCGCGTAACTCTCCAGCGTCGCCTCTCCAAAACGCTCATGCTGGTTTCTGGTCCTCGCTGTCTTATCTCGTCTGTTCCTCAGAACGGAGGGAGTCAGACGCTGCTCCCCTCCCCCCCCCCCACCTCCCCTCCCTCCCTCCCCTCCCCCCGCTCCCCCCCCCCCCTTGATCCTCCCACTCTCCATTTCATCAGTCCCTCCAACCCTCCAGCTCCAGCTCCTCGCAGACCTTCTGCTCCGGCCCTTTATGTTCCTGCTATTTCCTCTACCTAATTAAACTCTCAATCAAATGCCACGCATCCGTCAAACTGTGTTTGCCGAGACGGAAATCAAATGTCAGGTTTCTCTGACAGACCTTCATCCGGGGGGGGGGTGGTCACGCTCAGGTCTCCTGGCAAGATCGTGGTTCGAACCGTTCAAAACATGGTCTAGACTGTTCCGCGCCTGTCATCAAGGAACTTCAACACCAGGGTTGACATGTCGGATAGGGAAGGTTGGCATAAAGATCCCTGTGTGCTCGGAACTGGATAGTGAGTCAGGTGGCTGAGTGGCTAGCGCCGTTGGGCTAGGGATCAGAAGGTCGCCGGTTCGATTCCCCCGACTGTGTCAACATGACGCCGTGTCCTTGGGGAAAGCACTTCCCCCTACTTGCCTCAGGGGCGGGGCGGGGAGGATGTCCCTGTACTTGCTGTGAGTCGATAAGTGCGTCTGCTGCATGACTGAATGGAACTGTAATCTACTGCCTCTGCAGAACTCGGGTGTTCTGCGTCGTACATTCATAGATTGTGCTTCACTGTACGGTCATAGTTGAAAATGTCAGTAAACACGCTTAGATCTCATTTTAAAAGCCATGACAGCAATGTGAGTTTGACAGGGGTGTGTGTGCGTGCGTGCGTGTGGTAGGGGACAGGAGAGATGCAGCGTCAGAACTCTCTTGGCTGTGCCTTTGTTTTCCATTAGGCAGAGTTATGGTCCTTAAGGCAGCGTGTGAGAGCACTTAAGCTGGTGATAAATACACAGAGCCTCTAAAACAAGGCTAGCACTGTCAGCCCAGGGACACCGCACCTAGAGGCCTTTAATCACAGCTGGGGACGGCTCCACTCCAACACACTCTGCCTCTCCTGGCTGAGCATCCTCTGCTCCTCCACAACCCTCTCGCCCCCTTTCCTCCAGTCCCCTCCTGTCCTGCCCTGTCCTGTCAGCCCGCTGACTCGGCCCCTCTCCTCTCTCTCCCGTCCTCTACTCTCTTTCTCTCCCATCCTCTCCTCTCTCTCCCATCCTCTCTCTCTCCCATCCTCTCCTCTCTCTCTCTCTCTCTCTCCCGTCCTCTCCTCTCTCTCTCTCCCATCCTCTCCTCTCTCTCTCCCATCCTCTCCTCTCTCTCCCATCCTCTACTCTCTCCCATCCTCTCCTCTCTCTCTCCCATCCTCTACTCCCACTCTCTCCCATCATCTCCTCTCTCTCTCCCATCCTCTACTCTCTCTCGCTTCCTCTCTCTCCCATCCTATTCTCTCTCTCTCCCAGCCATCCTCCCCTCTCAACCGCTCTGCTTTTTTTCAAATCTCTGTCATGTCTTAGCTCGAAACAACACCCCTTTCCATCCCATCTACCCCAGAGGCTCCGAACTAGCAACAACCTACTGGTGCATCTAAACGCCTGTTTTGTGCCCACAGCTGTAAGAGGCACTGCCAGCCTATGCAGGTGGAGTTCATATGAACATTCTTCTAAATCCTGGAAACTCCTGGCTGGGATCAGTCAGATCCCATGCTGAAAACAAGACTCAGTTTTATCATCCCTTAGAGAGAACCAGAGGTGAGAAAGAGAGAAAGAGACAGAGAGGGAGAGGGAGAGGAGGAGAGAGAGCGAGACAGAGAGAGAGAGAGAGAGAGAGAGAGAGAGGGGAGAGGGAGAGAGAGAGAGAGCGAGAGAGAGAGAGAGAGAGAGAGAGAGAGAGAGAGAGAGAGATATTGAACACCTACAGTACTAACACTCACTGGCAGCAATCACATTGTAAGAGGCAACCCTGCTGTTTACATCATTTATAATCACAGTGTACATCAGGAAGGCCAACGGAGGGAAGGACGGAGGGAAGAGAATGAACAAGGATCATTCAGGTCGAGTGGTTTTACCACAGCAGGTTCTTACAGCTACTTAACCATCAAGAGTGGTATGCATAGAACAAAAGGAAGGAAAAGCCATCATCTTCTTAAATATGTGTGTGTGTGTGTATGTGTGTGTAAAAGAGTGAGTAGACAAGTGAAACGTGCGTAGGGTGTGTTTGTGTATTTCTGCGTCATAGCCACAGAGAAAGTCCAAGTCGATCCATTTCCGAGGCGTTTGTGCGTGCGTTTGTGCTCCAGTTTCCTGGATGGAGGAGGGGGAGGGTAGCCCCTGGGAGGCCAGGGAGAGGCACATGAGAAGCGGCCTACAGGGATGCTGGGGCCTCACTGAATAAAGCACCCTTCAAATTCCCTGGGAGAAGGAGAAAGTGAGCAGTTCAAGCTGCTGTCACAGTCACACCTGAGGAACATTCATCAACTCACTGGGAGGACGTGTGCGCCTGTGTGTGTGTGTAGGAGTCTATATGGGTTTACTGGATGTGTGTGTGTGTGTTCGCACTGGGTGTATCGTATGTGTGCTTGAGTGTGTGCGTGTTTGTGTGTATGTGTGTGTGAGTTTGTACGCGTGTGAGTGGGTGTATGTGTGTGTGTGTGTGTGTGTGTGTGTGTGTGTACATGTGTTGGGGTGTGAGTGTGTATGTGTGTACGTGTGTGAGTGGGTGAGTGGGTGTATGTGTGTGTGTGCGTGAGTGTGTGCGCGTGTGTGTGTGTGTGTGTTGAGGTTAGATGTCAGGGTTGTACAGCAGCAGGGGATAACAAGAGCTAAGACTCTAAGCTTAAGAAATCTACTGAGCAACTACTGGATCAGATGCATAACACACACGCACACACACACACACACACAAATAGCCTATAGAACACACTCACATCCACTCAACGCAAGGCCAAATCACACACTGACACATACACACGGATGTAAACACCCACAAACATAGGTCCTCCAGCTCTGTACAAAATAAAAACATATTTGTCCTTGGTGCAGACGTCCATGGAACCTCTATAGCTGCTCCCCTCTCTCCTCTCCTCAGTCTCTCAAAGGTCTGATTCAACAGGCCCTCCCAGGAGGGGGTGAAGACAACTGAGAGCCTCATTGGCTGCCTCCTCCCCTCCGTGAAAGGCACCTATCACACGCCGTCTCTTAGGACCGCCCAGCCTAGGAGCCGTACCGTCTGCTAGATGTTTCCAGAACATCCGGGCAAGGACCGCCAAACTCACAGTTTCTGTTTTCCCTCGCCTGTGTGCAATCAGAACACTTTAAGTAATGGCTTTTCCTACCAACCACCCCTATGTCGAACACACACACACACACACACACATAACCCTCTGGGTTTACTACAGTGCCCCTGGACTGAAACACAGACACTGCCCCTGGTCCTCGAGAGCCATAGTCATGAAGGTTTTTGATGTTTCCCTACTCTAGCACACCTGATACTAACGAAGGCTCGTTATCAAGCTCTGTGGAAGCCTCATAATTAGAATCAGGTGTGCTAGAGCAGGGAAACGTCTAAAAGTGTCAGGACTATGGCTCTCGAGGACCAGGGTTCCCTACCCCTGCTGTAGATGGTGTGAGGTGAGCATTTGCATTAGAAATCCATCTGTCTGCTCTGTCTATCATCAGCTCTCAGCAGCTGCGTCATGACAACGCTAACCATGATCAGTTCCACCATGATCAGTTCCACCATGAAGAGTTGAACCATGAGAAGTTCCACCATGATCAGTTCCACTATGAGCAGTTCCACCATGATCAGTTCCACCATGAAGAGTTGAACCATGATCAGTTCCACCATGATCAGTTCCACCATGAAGAGTTGAACCATGAGAAGTTCCACCATGAGAAGTTCCACCATGAGAAGTTCCACTATGATCAGTTCCACCATGATCAGTTCCACCATGAAGAGTTGAACCATGAGAAGTTCCACCATGATCAGTTCCACTATGAGCAGTTCCACTATGAGCAGTTCCACCATGATCAGTTCCACCATGAAGAGTTGAACCATGAGAAGTTCCACCATGAGAAGTTCCACCATGAGAAGTTCCACTATGATCAGTTCCACCATGAAGAGTTGAACCATGATCAGTTCCACCATGATCAGTTCCACCATGAAGAGTTGAACCATGAGAAGTTCCACCATGATCAGTTCCACCATAATCAGTTCCACCATGATCAGTTCCACCATAATCAGTTCCACAATGAGCAGTTCCACCATGAGCATTTCCACTGTGGATCCTTAGCGTAAACTCACGCAAGTCTGTAACCTCCACCACCAGTAAAACACACACACACACACAAGCACCAAGATTAAAATGGGTACACATGCAAACACGCACAAGCAGACACCCACACAAGCACCAACATAACCCCAGGCACGCACGCAAACACACACAGTTATAACATCTACCTCAGCAGATGAAAGGAAGGAGCTGAAAAGTGCCTCTGAAGCTCTTCAAATCCAGGCTAACATGCCAGGCAGAAGATGCCAGATCAGGGATTGTTCCCCGGGTCGAACAGCGTTCAGCGATACATAAATCATGTCTTGACAGATAAAGAAGAAGAGTACATTCAGAATTCAGGAATCCTCCTCAGTCACCATCACACACACACACACACCCACACATACACACACCCATACACACACACACAAAGCACACACACAAAGCACACACACAAGCGCACTTTCCGTCACATACACACACACTTTCCCTCACGTATACACACACACTTTCCCTCACGTATACTCAAACGTAACCAAATGTCAATGGGTATTTGTGTTCACCATGTTGGTCCTGTTAACGTCAAACATAGCTTGTAATTATGACACATGACGTTCTTTATTCACAACGTATGTCACATTAACCTTGGAAATCGTTTGACTGGTTTTCTTAAATCTAATCAGAGCCGCACTGACAGTGCCACCATTCACACAACCCTAACGGAAACACATCTTTAGCACAAAGCTCTGTGCCTCAACACGATGATGCACGCACACACACACACACACACACACACACACTCACACACAAACACACAAACACTCAAATAAATACATCCACTGATACAAACAGAGGCACACAAACAAAACACACACAAACACACCTGAGTTCACAGGTTTGTATGCATAGTTGGCTGTTGCTGATGGGGTTCCTGCTCTCAACACTTCCGCTCCAGGTGTGTGTGCGTTCTAATACAAGCTGGCAGGACACGTTTAACCTGAGGGTATGTACAAAGATCTGGGTAGGATCCCTGTTGCTTAAGGGCAAGACACTGTTTCCCTTCCATCTCAAGCGTTTAATGTCCTGTAGACGGGTAGGCAGTACTAGATTTGGGAGAACAAGGGTGTGTGCGTGTGTCCGGGCCCACGTGTGCTCAGCAACACGTGCTTTGGTGCACGTGTCCCCTGCGTGCGTGTGTGCATGTGCGTGCATGTGTGTGCGTGAGTGCCAGGTTTCCAGGCGAGTCCGTCCCTCGGAGGTCCAGCAGATCGAGGCCAAAGCAGATGGCGTCAGTGGCACCTCAGCTAGAGTCTTAATGAAGCCACAGCTGTTGGAAGCCACAGTGAATCTCCCTCCATATGCAGGGAGCTAGACTGGACCTGTTCTGGGTTCTCCTGACTGGCCCAGCTCCCCCGACCTCCCCCACATGAGCAGCAGGGATCTGGGGAAGGGAGCCACCGCAGGGAAGCCTCAATCCACCAATGATGGACGTCAGGAGAGGAGAACCGGAGAGGAGAGGAGAGGAGAGAGGAGAGGAGGGAGGAAGAGGGGAGAGGAGTAGAGGAGAGAGGAGAGGAGGGAGGAAAAGAGCAACTGAGGAGAGGAGGAGGGGAAAGAGGAGGAGAGGAGAGAGGAGGAGAGGAGAAGAGGGAGGAAGAGAGGAGAGGAGAAGAGGGAGGAAGAGAGAAACAGAGGAGAGGAAGAAAGGAGAGAGGAGAGGAGGGATGAACAGAGGAGAGGAGAGAGGAGGAGAACAGAAGAGGAGAGAGGACGACAGGAGAGGAGAGGAGAAAACGAGAGGAAAGGAGAAGAGAAAAGCAGAGGAAAAAGAATGAGAGGAAACCGTGCCAAAGGGGAGCAGAGCAGGTACATAACGAAGGAAAGAACACGATAAATAAGTGAACTAAAACTGAATTGGAAAGTGCACCCAGTTCCCATACGGTGGGAGATTTTCAATTAACCCTAATTGAATCGTTCTCCATCCCTGAATGCTTTGTTTACCAAGAGGAAACAAGCACAGCCCAGCAAACCCACCTGCTCCACTGAAACACACGCGCACGCTCACACACGCACACACGCACGGTGTGTCCCGAGGCACAAATCTGAGAGGGGGAATTCGTCAGAGCAAGCAGCCGTTTGTGTGTGTGTTTGTGGGGTGGGGGTGTTGGGGGGGAGCTTCTGTAGACAGCTTCTGTAGGCATCAGTTGGAACGCAACCCTCCCCCTTCCCCTTCCTCTCCCGTACGAGCGTTTAATCTTCCGTGGCACAGACAGACACACACACACACGGGCCCGCACTGGCCCAGGTGACGAGCCGCTCAGGAGGGGCGACACTTCACAGGAGCACCGTGACCATTCCAGGCGTTATCTGGCTTGGCGCAGGTGGCCTGCGGAGCAGAGAACATCTGATAGGACTGATGGCCACTTGTGGCTCCGCGCTCGGCTGCCACGGGACCTCATCTCTCCCTCTCTGATCCCAGACTCAGCCATAATGCGCTACGGGCGGGCGAACTGACTGCAGGCACGACTGGTTAACGCTTGAAGGGAGGAGGGAGATGGATGGACGGTAGACGGTGACGGGGTGTAGGAGGGGAGGGGAGAGAGGAAAGTAGGGGAGGGAGGAGTGGAGAGAGGAGTGGAGAGAGGAGGGGAGAGAGGAGAGGAGGGGAGGGGAGAGAGGAAAGTAGGGGAGGGAGGAGTGGAGAGAGGAGGGGAGAGAGGAGAGGAGGGGAGAGAGGAGAGGAGGGGAGGGGAGAGAGGAAAGTAGGGGAGGGAGGAGTGGAGAGAGGAGGGGAGAGAGGAGAGGAGGGGAGAGAGGAGAGGAGGGGAGAGGAGTGGAGAGCAGGGGAGAGAGGAGGGGAGGGAGGAGTGGAGAGAGGAGGGGAGAGAGGAGAGGAGGGGAGAGGAGTGGAGAGCATAGGAGAGAGGAGAGGAGGGGAGAAGAGGGGTGAGAGAAATGGAGAGTAGAGGTGTGGAGAGGAGAGGAGAAGAAAGGGGTGGACATGGAAAGTAGGAAGGATTGTAGTGGGGGTCTCTGGTATGTCAAACAGATGGTCTTACAAACCATCACATCTGAGAATGCAGTAGAGCATTACAGCACGCACACACACACACACACACACACACAGTATCTCAGTGGGCCAGTGGGCCTGTGCCAGTTGCTCAAGGCCCAGTCTGGACTCACCAGTCCAGGAGACAGCAGGGACCAGACTGTCAACTCAACCATCCAGCAGCACCCAGCCAGGACTACACAGACACACACACACACACACTGGACTTGCACCAATGCACCAGATACACACATATTTACAGCAATGCACACACACACACACACTCACACAAAGAAGATACACATACAAGAGTACCATCACATCACAGTCAGCAAGACGGAACACACAACCCAATGCAAAAGGGAACAGTAATCACACACACACACTCCACGAACGCCAGCTCAATGCTTCAGTTTCAGTGTGTATGTGCGTGCGTGCGTGTGTGCGTGCGTGCGTGTGTGCGTGCGTGTGTGTGTGTGCCATTGGTCCAAGGCCAAGATGTTAGCAGCAGAACCTCTCCTCTCCGGTTCTCCTCCCCCCTCCCGCTCCCCCAGTGGCTCCTCCCTGACCTTGTGTGAAGGTCGTCCCTCCACAGCCCCTCCAAAGCCTGCTGGTCAGACAGACATGGAGATGGGATAAATGAATTATCAATTATGGATGGGCATCAATCCAAAAAGTGCTAAGCCAATAGCTATTTTAAATGGATTCCTTAATGGGATGCGACGAAAACTTGCGGCAAACTTCGCAGTCGTACACACGGCCGTGCGCCACGCGCACACACACGCACGCACGCACACACACACACACGCTGACCCTGTGTATATGTTTTGGCCCACCTGTGTGTTGCTGATGCAGGGTGTGTGAAGAGTTTTGAACAAGTGGCTTCAGTTTCGACCAATGCATGTAAGACATACATGTAATGTCCATGCATGGAATGTAATGTCCACACACACACACGTGCGCGCACACACACACACACGTGCGCGCACACACACAAGCACACAGAGTATCCATTGACATGTGCAGCCAAGTTTAGACCCATTCTATGAGTATTGACGCCACTGAAATAACCTGACACACCAAAGAGAACACACACTGAAAAGAGTTTTCGACATCAGAGCACAAACATACACACATACAGAAGAACACACACCTGTCAGAGAGATAGCCAACCACAGACAGCTAAGCTCCAGCAGAATGATCTCATTAACCTGGCCTTCAGTCAGCCAACTAATTACACAAAGACGATCTGTAGTCCCTACCCTGTCTACAATCAACATGGGTACAGAGAGGGGGAGATGGGAGAGATAGGAGGAGTCAGAGAGTGAGAGACATAAAGAGAGAGACCGACAGACACAGGGAGAGAGATATATGGATGAAAAGAGAGGGAGGAGATGGGAAGAGTCAGTGAGAGAGAGAGAAAGAGAGAGCGTGATGGAAAGAGAGGGGGGAGATATAAAGAGTCAGTGAGAGAGAGAGAGAATAGACAGAAAGAGAGAGAGAGGGAGGGATAGAAAGAGAAGGGGAAGGAAGGACAAAGAGAGAGAAGGAGAGTGACACATCGGTAGAGGGGAAGACAGGCAGAGAGTAAGACAGGCAGGGAGGAAGACAGGCAGAGAAGAAGACAGGTAGAGAGGAAGACAGGAAGAGAGGAAGACAGACAGGCAGAGAGGAAGACAGGCAGCGAAGCTTCGTAAGATCCTTGTCCCCTGAAGAGCGAGCAGGGGATTAGCAGTGAGACAGACGCAGAGGGAGTGCTATTTGTTTGGAATAACCCTAATGAAGGAATACCAGTTCCGCTGATGAGTTCCTGCACATTACAGCTGTGACTGGTTCATCTCAACATGACACTGTCATTTCCTGGAACTGAAGCCCAGGGTTTTTTTTATCACACTGTTTGTCAGGTAATTTATGGAAGAACATTAAGCCCTTAATACGTTTCCTGACAAAAACAAAAAAAAAACAAAGCAAGAGATAGACAGAAGTTTAATGGTATTGCATAGATGAGCAAAGCTCCCCATCTGTACAGCCCTGTGATGTGATGTCAGATACTTGCCCATCATTATCAACAAACAGAACAAACATTAGCTGGAGGAACTTCAAAGACTGCAGAGAAAGAAGCACAAATATGTGATGTAACTTACAAGTGTGGGTGTAGGTGGGTGTGCGTGAGTGTGTGTGTCTGTGTGTGTAGGTGGGTGTGCGTGAGTGTGTGTGTGTGTGTGTGTGTGTGTGTACCTTTGAAGCTGCAGCAGCAAGTCAGAGGAGAAGAAAGAATGAAGGTGATCATGTCTGATTTACACACACACACACACCCAAACAAACACACCAACACACACACACAGACACACATGCGCATACCCACACAACCAAACACACACACTCACACTTCCACACACATGTACCTGAGACCATACACACAGTCAGTCAGAAACACCCCCCCCCCCACACCGCACAGTGACCCCTCTCAGACAGAGTAACCATGGTTGTGTCAGCGCTGACCTGGGTCCCCGGGCTGTGTGTGTGTGGGGGGGGGGTCCTCGATGCATCATAAGCGGCCCTTCACAGCTGCCTGGCCCCTGGGTCGATGCCCGGCTAAACAGTGTAACCAGCATGGAGACCGGCCAACGGGAGAGGAACAACTCATTGAAGACATTGATCGTTTCATTTGACATTTCAATATGTGTGGAGATTTCATCCCAACGGGAACGTCATAAAGTGTCAGGATATCGAGCAGACACATCGAAGACCCGTCTTTGTCTGCCTGCCTGCCTGCCTGCCTGTCTGTCTGTCAGCCCGTCAACCCGCTAGCCTGTCTGCCCATGACAGCAGTCTCACCCTCCCACTATACAAAAGTAACACAGCGGATGAGAAGTCGGTATAAATGGTTTGCTGGTGGTGTGTGTGTGTGCTAAATGGCGTGCGCATGTTCGTACTGTGTGTGTGTGTGTGTGTTTTTGCCTTCCCCTTATTTATTCTAGTAACAAGGTGATTTTATTTATCCCCCCCACCCCCTGAGGCTGGAACGGTGCCTCCCAGCCAGTTAACAATTAATCCAGTCATTAATATCACAATTCATAAAGTAACTTAAGGCCATGGAAAACAAGCGGTGCACTGGCTAATGTGACACGGTTAGTAAATTACAGATGATTATCCTGAGGTGTTGGGAGACGCAGGCAGGCTAGGAGGCTAACTGGAAACACACTGGCATCTGATGCCATCCCTGTCAATCTCTTCTTATTAGAGATAAATGGAGAGAGGGAGGGAGGGAGAGAGAGAGAGAGAGAGAGAGAGAGAGAGAGAAAAGAGAGCGAGAGAGAGAGGGGGAGGGAGGGAGGGAGGGAGAGAGAGGGGGGGAGGGAGGGAGGAAGGGGGAGAGAGAGAGAGAGAGAGAGAGAGAGAGAGAGAGAGAGAGAGGAAGATGGGGAAAGAGAGAGAGAGGAAGATGGGGAAAGAGAGAGAGAGGAAGATGGGGAAAGAGAGAGAGAGAGAGAGAGAGAGAGAGAGAGATAGATGAAGTGTGTGTGTGTGTGTGTGTGTGCATCAACACTCCTGCTCTGATTCAGCTACACTTACACATATAAATACACAGGAAATATAATTTCTTCCACACACACACACACAAACGTACACCCACGCACGCCAATACAAGGCATTTCCTTGCTCCCAATCTAGGCCACTATTCCCTGCTTATCTCCATCCTCCTTCTATAAATAGAGAATGGTATTGAGAGATGCAGTTTATCAGATGAAACACAGAAAATAATCCTCCTTTCATTGTACCAACTCACACCTATTCACATGCACCCACACATGCACACACACTCGTGTACACAAACATCCAAGCGCACATGTGTTTGGTAGAGTAGGGTGTTTGGTAGGGTAGTGTGTTTGGTAGAATGGGGTGTTTGGTATAGGGTAGTGTGTTTGGTAGGGTAGTGTGTTTGGTATAGGGTAGTGTGTTTGGTAGGGTAGTGTGTTTGGTATAGGATAGTGTGTTTGGTAGGGTAGTGTGTTTGGTATAGGGTAGTGTGTTTGGTATAGGGTAGTGTGTTTGGTAGGGTAGTGTGTTTGTTAGAGTGGGGTGTTTGGTATAGGGTAGTTTGTTTGGTAGGTTAGTGTGTTTGGTAGGATAGTGTGTTTGGTAGGATAGTGTGTTTGGTATAGGGTAATGTGTTTGGTATAGGGTAGTGTGTTTGGTAGGGTAGTGTGTTTGGTAGGGTGGCGTGTTTGTTAGAGTGGGGTGTTTGGTATTGGGTAGTTTGTTTGGTAGGTTAGTGTGTTTGGTAGGATAGTGTGTTTGGTATAGGGTAGTGTGTTTGGTATAGGGTAGTGTGTTTGGTAGGGTAGTGTGTTTGGTATAGGATAGTGTGTTTGGTATAGGGTAGCGTGTTTGGTATAGGGTAGTGTGTTTGGTAGTGCTGAACGTGTTCAGTTGTGCACGGTGTGGTCCTGTACGTTTGGATCATTGAGTCTGAGCACGCTCAGTTGGGCGTATACTTCTTGAAACCGTGTCGGCACCTGTCATTCAAAAACAAGCAGCTTTACCTATTCCCACTGTGACCACGGAGTGGATCTGAACCTCCCTCTCCCTCTAGCTTTCTCTCCCTCTCTCCATCTCTCCTCTCCTTCTCTCTCTCTTTTGCTCTCTCTCTCTCTCTTTCGCTCCCTCTCCCTTACCCCCCACCACCATCTCCCACCATCTCCCTCCATCTCTCTCTCTCAGGGGTTCTATTTTTGACCCTATTTATTTCTCCTTCAGGAACCTTACCGTTCAATGAGATGGAACATATGAGGTATCGATCAGTGATCAATCAAACCAGTGTTCCATCTACGGAAATCAGTTATCCTCAGTCCTCAGGTGGGCTTCAGAGCTACATGACCAGCTCAGGTCAATGTTTTATACACAGCCTGTTAAGGACCACAGCAGGCAGCAAGACCACACGTACATGTATACGTATCATGGCCGCAATCGCAGTGACAGCTAACTATTGTCACTGTCACCTTGACAACCAGTATCTTGGGGTTGTAGGTGTCTGAACCGCCCCCGAACCCCTGGCAGGCCAGACAAGGATAAACCTCCCTGGACACTGCCTCATCCATTACACATGGGCTGTGTGTGTCTCTCTCTCTTTTTCTCTTTCTCTATCTCTCTCTCTGTCTCTCTCTTTCTCTCTGTCTCTCTCTCTCTCACACACACACACAAACACACACACACACACACACACACTCACTGACTCTCTCAACACGCATTCTCACACACTCTCTTACACATCCACACACAACACGCAGGTGATGTCTGAATCCATCTCTATTCTCCAGCTGGGCTCCAACCAGAACATGCCGGTCCTCCACCTTTAGCGGCTATGACAGGTCTGAGGAGTGCCTTGTGTTTACGGCATTCGGCTTCAGCAGGGATGGACCTCCGGCACGGGCCTGTGCAGAAAACGCTGGACAAACTATCTCCAGGGAGATTTTCCCCATGAGGCTAGGTTCTCCTGAGAGACTTTCCAATGACTCTTCAGTGAAAAAACGGTTGAAACCGAGATACGACACTGCCTGCCTGCCTGCCTGCCTGCCTGCCTGCCTGTCTGTCTGTCTGTCTGTCTGTCTGTCTGCCTGTCTGCCTGTCGGCCTGTTTGTCTGCCTGTTTGTCTGCCTGCCAGCCTGTCTGACTGTCTCTGTCCGTCGGCCTGTCTGTCTGCCTATCTGTCTGCCTGCCAGCCTGCCAGCCTGCTTGCCTGTCTGCCTGCCAGCCTGTCTGACTGTCTCTGTCCGTCGGCCTGTCTGTCTGCCTATCTGTCTGCCTGCCAGCCTGCCAGCCTGCTTGCCTGTCTGCCTGCCTGCCCATCTTGATAGCTAAGCTATGCAAATGTAATCAGCAGGTCTGTGGTGACTCCGAACTCTTTCCACTAGCCACAGGGGTGAGGACAGCCATCGCTGCAGGGGAGGTCATCTCTGTGACTGTCCAGAGGAGGAAGCGACCAGACTGTGAAGCTGACCGCTGATCCAGCGAGTCTCTCTCATCTCTCCTCCATCACCGAGGCAAGATGAGAGATGAGCAGAGCACTTCTAATATCACACTGCACTGACTCCGCTAAGCACTGCAGCATCACGTGCTCACCAAGGAAACAGATATCTGTGTGCGTGTCTGTGGACCTGTCCGCCTGAACGCCTGCCTGTTTGCATGTCTGTCTGCGAGTCTGCCTGCTTTCCCGGCCGTCTCCCTTGCTGGTATCTCGGTGGCTGGAACAGGGTCCGCCGCCAACGGTCGCTCTCTCTCCCTCCCCCTCTCACACACCCCCACCCACGCGATCGCCCTCGCTCGCTCGCCCCCCCCCCCCTTCGATCCACCCCCTCGATCCACCCCCTTGATTGCCCACTCCCCTCCCCATTTTCCCTTTCCTCTCTCCCTCCCCTTTCCCTCCCTCTCCCATTCCAGCCCGTCTGTGCAGGCCGAGATGCTTCTTGAATAATTCACTAATTCACAGGAACCAGAAGCAAAAAGGTTCCGTGTTCCAGGCAGGGCGACGACGCGGTTTCCTTCCAAGGCCAAAGCCAGTTACGTAAGCAAACCTGAATGCCACCGCAGCCGAACATACAACACAGTTACGCACGTTTCATCATGGGGCATAACGACTGCGCGTGTGTATTTATGCGCGTGTGTGTGAGTGTTTATGAGTGTGCGTGTCACTCTCGGTGGTGTCCCTGGCTGGCAGCCTCAGCCTGCTCGTTAATCACCCGGTGTCAGGCCTTTAATAAGTCCTTGACGGGGTTTCGCCTCAAACGACACTCTTTATCAAAGGTTTACACTGGCAGGGTGTCCCGGTGCATGATTGATGCCCCGCTCGCCAGCCTGTGCCCTTCATGCTGACTGACAGAGCGACACCCACCCACGCTGCCACTCTGCAGCAGGTACGGGGAGGGGGCGTGTGCGGGAAGATACGCACGGCGAAAAGTGGTGAGCGAGGGAGAGAGAGAAAAGAGAGGAGAGAGAGAGAGGAGGGAGAGAGAAGAGAGAGAGGAGAGACAGAGAGGGGAGAGAGAGAAGGCAGGAGCGAGAAGGGAGCGATAGGAGAGAGAGAGAGAGAGAGAGAGAGAGAGAGAGAGAGAGAGAAGAGAGAGAGAGAGAGAGAGAGAGAAGAGAGAGAGAGAGAGAGAGAGAGAAGAGAGAGAGAGAGACAGTAACGCATGCAAGGCAGGGGATCTGGCAGTCTCTAGCCATGCTACGGTGATGGATTCCTTTACACCTTCCATTTTTCTGCCACTTTCCAAAGCTACTCCATCCTGAACCTCCCGATGCAAAACACTTCAGTAATAGACAGAGCAGTGATCAGTTAACCTTGTCTCACTGCCTTTGGAGGGGAGGCAGGCAATCCACTTAACAAATGAAGTAATATCAGAGATCACTTGGCCATGTCTGTATGCTTATGAACATTACAGATGATGCATATAACTGTGATCGCTTGGCCTTGTGTGTATGCTTGGCAACGTTATAGATGAAGCTTCGTCTGGGATCTATTGGCCTTGCCTGAGTACAGACTGCAGAGCCTCTAAGCTCAATGCAGCACGTAAGATATCTCTGGAAGTCCATGGGCCGAACTTTAGACCTTTTAAACCCAAAGATTGGAGTGAGGTGGCACTGGTAACTTATCACTGGTAACATTCTCAAGACTGTCGTGCCCAATCTAACAGAGTTGTATTCAAGCTCTATTTCCTTCAACTTCCAGACATCCCCGGAGACATTAAGCCCCTTCGACAACATATAATTTAATCAGAGTCCTGCCCATTAGATTACACCTTGAACTGGATTTTAAGTGACGTGCTAACAATCCCGCAGCCAAGTGGCTGCATAGCTGAAGATGCCGGAAGGAGGAGAAGGGGTTTCGGTGGACCCTGGCATGATGGAAGTGTCTGGATAACACCAAGAGACTTGCTCAGAAAACACAATTACACGATTGGAAACACTGTAACACACGTGTATCCCACATGTACCTAAAGAGTTCTGCAGGCTCTGTCTGTACACGGGCGCACTGCGCTAATCTTGTTGAGGAAGTACATCCACAGGAGAGGAGTAAAACCAATGACTGTAAGCACAAACACATCTAGATTAGGGATCTGGGCTTTAGGATAATTGGTGGCAGGCGTGCAGGAGAACGGCTCCAGGCAATTGTCCTGGAATGGGGAGGGAGGGCGATATGGTCACAGGAACGATTACAAGATGTTTACATTGTTCCCTGTTTTAAAAGGGAGGGAGGGAGGGAGGGGGGGGGGAGAAAGAGAGCTTCTGAATAATAATAAAAATGTTATTACCAGGGTATACAAAATCCTCCCCCCCCCAGTCTCTTCAGTGTTGTTTGCTAAATGTCGAGGGTCGAGGTTGAATGAGTCCAGTCATTGGATACTGCTGCAGTCTGAATGCTACCTAATAGCTTCAGTAACAAGACAGACCGTCTAATATTTACCCAACCCGACACTTAAGCACCAACTGCTGTGGTAAAAACCCTAATTAAAGTAAATACCAAACTGCAGTTTTGTTATTTGTGAGGAATGTGTTTATTCAAGAAGCTGCCACAAATACTGTAACACAACATCAGAGACAGCTTGTTCCTGAGGTAGAACAAGAGGCATTGGAAAAGGTATTAGCATCTGCATAAAAGATAACCGCTGATTGGAAATCAGCCTTGGATATCATGTACTACCGTGTTATCTAGCCTCTGAAAGGACCCCAATGGAAATAAATGAAGATGCCATTTCCTGTGCGTGCGTACGTGCGTGCGGTGGTCTCGTCTGAAGACATCTGGGCTGATGCCGAGCAGCCAGGGCGAGCAGTTCTGTGACTGTGTCCTGAACTGCATGCGCACACACACCATCTCACGTACAGGCCCGCAAGCACACAAACAAGGTTAAGGTGTCGGGCTTGTGATCGGAAGGTTGCGAGTTCGATTCCCAGCTGTGACTACATGACGTTGTGTCCTTGGACAAGGCACTTCACCCTACTTGCCTCATGGTGGAATGTCCCTGTACTTGCTGTAAGTCGCTCTGGATAACAGCGTCTGCTAAATGCTACATGACTAAATGCAGACACAAACACACACATAACGGGAACCCGACAAAGGAAAGCTGCCCTTCTGCCCGGCCGTAGAGGCCACCAAGACCAGCTGGCAGAAAGAGAGAAACAGAGAGGGATGGATGGATACATGTATTTATATAAAGTCCTGTACGGTGTAAACACTGTATAAAGATAGCGAGAGACAAGTTGGCTAGAGAAAAGAAAGAGATGGATCGAAAAGAAAGCGGATCAAGGCCTCCAGCTCTTCCTTCCTTAAAGTCCTTGTGATGGGGCGATAACACAGTGCCAAACAAGCATTTTTTTTATTTTTCTTTTTTTTTTACGAAAAAGGGAGAGAATGCTGGTAAAAGGAGAATAAAGCGGGAGAAGGAGGCAGAGAGGAGTAAAGCTAATAATGTTTCAGACAGACAAACGAAACAGCACATATAACATTTTTCCTCAGCTGACTGCCTGCCTGCCTTGCTTGCCTTTGGTAAAAGCATGACTGGCTACTGTTATGGCTGGAAAAGAGACACAGGCGAGCACGACTGTAAGTAAAGTCAAATAACATGAATTTGTTCATGTAACATGAAAAAAATATATAAATATATAATGTCAGAGCTACGAAAGAAGAGAGCCTTTATCAAAGGAGTGACGGATGGAGACATAAAGAGATGGATGGAAGATGGGATTGAGAAAAAGAAATCTAGGGACAGAAGGTTACGGTTGAAATCTCCTACCGTTCTTGTTGGAATTCTTTTTGAGTCATCGAGCAGTCTGTCTGTGTGTGTGTGTGTGTGTGTGTGTGTGTGTGCGGGTACGTCTGCAAGTTCATTGCCCCAGGACATCTCACGAACAGGAACACACATTGTGTCAAGCTCTTTCCTGTATCAAATTCATGGACCCTCAACAACAACTTCTGGCCTCAGTGAAGAGAGGCAGCCATTATGCAATGTTTTGCAAGGTTTTCTGTGAAAAAAGGATGAGGCTTGGAATATCTAACGCATGAGTCACTCCTATAACTCAAGGCTACCTGCCCCAAGGCATGCTGGGACACAAGGCTGGCCATTGAGGGCTCTGGGACAAGACAAGGGCTTTCAGATCATTCTTAACGGTCATAACTCCTTGTGTGAAGCCAGACTGGCTGACCGGATGGGTGTAGAGGGTAGCTGGCTTCCTGTCTCTGTCTCTCTCTCAGCATGTTTTTATTATTTGGTCTATGAACTACGGGCTATAATGTCCATAAAAACACACAACCTCTTGATCAACATTTTCAATTCCCCTTCCTTCCTTCCTTCCTTCCTTCCTTCCTTCCTTCCTTCCTTCCTTCCTTCCTTCCTTCCTTCCTTCCTTCCTTCCTCCCTCTCTCTCTCTCTCTCTCTCTCTCTCTCTGTGTTCTCTCAGATTTTATATCATTTTATTCTCCCCTCCATTCCATATGAATATAAAAGTCTCCAGTTAAACACAATAGTTAAATGTGTTACAGGTGGATTGCTTATTTCAGCAGGAGCAGCATCTAGCAGCAGCTTGTTACGGAGTTGGTGCTCTGAGGACATAAACAACCTTGTAGTAACAATGTTGCTCTGTTCCTCAGGTCAATTTGCCCTGATCGCATTTACCATGGTTATAACAGTTCTGCTCAAGTTTCCATTGCCCAACAGGAAAATGCCCAGCCTCAGCCCTAGCCTCACCCCAGGACTCAGCCGTAGCCCCCCAGCCTCAGCCCCAGCCTCAGCCCCCAGCCTCAGCAATTCTGTCGTCAATTTCACAGCCTGATGCTGCCCACTGATCTCATCGGTCTGCTGGGTAAACAGCTGCAGCCTTCCATATTCATGGACCACAGACAGCCATGGCATGGAACTTGACGAAGAGGCCATGGCAAGCCTAATAAAGGTCTGGTAGATCAGCAAACTGGACCAGAAGATACTCTGCAGCCTCAGAGAAAACACGAGGGAGGGAAAGAGCTAGACAGGGGGGAGAGAGAGATGAACAGAGAGAGAGAAAAGTCCAACTCTTAAAGCCTTCAGCTTAACCATCAGACAGGTTACTGCAGTCCGTGCATAAAGGGATAGTGAAGATAGCAAAAGTGATGAATGGGAGAATTCATAAATGAACATGAGTGAGAGAGTGAAGGAGAGGAGAAACAGAGAGTTCGAGAAAAAGAGGGAGAGAGAGAGAGAAAAAGAGAGAAAGAGAGAGGGAGAGAGACAGAGACAGAGAAAAAGAGAGAAAGATAAAGGGAGAAAGATAGAGAAAGAGAGAGGGGTAGAAAGAGAGAGAGCGCGGGCTTTGACATGTGACTGGCTCAGTCTATCTCTCCAGCAGCTGTCTGATGAAGCCTGGCAGAATAACAGCGCTGACAAGCCATAAGGAGATGGTCAGGGTTAATTCAAAGCCATCACACTTGTCAGGCGATATTGATCCACCGTCCTCAGTCCAACGGTCTAATATAACAGATGATTATGAAGATCAAACAAAGCGCCTGCTACCTGGTTTCCACGGTGACCCGTTTCATCTCCAGCCTGACCTGCTCGTCAGCCGCGGAATGATGCTGGATCTTAATGTGTGGGTCTGCACTGGCGTCCCAACCACTGGGACTGGGACACACACACACGCACACCATGGACATCTCCCTCCCACACACACACACACACACACGTACACACGCACGCACACACACACACACACACACACACACACACACACACACACACACACACACACACACACACACACACACACACACACACACACACACACACACACACACACACACACACACACACACACACACACACACACACACACACACACACACACACACACACACACACACACACACACACACACACCACTCCCCTCTAATGCATTTAAATGGGACTGTGAGTCTGCCACACCCGCCCCAATCTCCTGTAGTGATGGGAAAGGGCCTACCTTACTGGAAAGAGGACATGTATATGTACACGGGGAGCTGAAATTGAAAATCCATCACTCTTACACACGGGCACGATCGCGCGCACACGCACGCACACGAGTACGTGCATGCGTCACGCACCCACCCACACACTGTCAGACCCCCTACCAAACAATTGTCGCCTCAACTGTGGCCCATATATCACATTTCAAAGCCATATATTACCGTCTGTGTGATGACTTACCGCTTCGTGTAGAAGGCTAATCCAAGCAAAGAATTTGAATTACAGGGGTAATTGAACTACAGTAAAAAGACTTATGGGGGTTAGCGGGATTTCGACAGCCATAATTTCAACTTGAATTTAATTAGAAGCACCTTTCTGCACTTGGCCCAGCCGCTCCCCTGCAGACGTCACGAACAGCTCCCCAACCCGCGGGGCAGCCAGGGGTCAGAGGTCACACCTCACCACACCCCCTCAGTCTGACACCGGAGCGGAGTGGGAGGGGGGGGAGACACAATGCAGATGCGCTGCGAGAGAGAAGAGGCCAGATAATATTATCCGTCTTCTTATTCTGTAGTGAAGGTACCGATGTCTTTGGTGTCAATTCCTGGCTGAGGTGTCACTCCCTGGCTGTGGCCCCTGGCCCCCCCTGGCCCCCCCACCTGACTCCGGTGTCCCTTCGACCTGCTCTATCGGGGGGAAAACACCAGGACTTCCACCTCTCTGTTCCTGTACAAGACAGATAAACACGGCGTGGTCAACAATGACAACAGCGCTCACAACAAAGCCGAAGCTGGCAGGAGAGCCAAGGGGGGGGGGGGGGGGGGGGGGATAGAGGGGGAGGAAGGAGGGAAATATCACCAGCCACATTTCTCACACCTCTCTCTGCGACCATCTTCCAGCAAACCTGCCAACATCCTGCCAACGGCTTGTCTTCCGCCCAGACACTGGCACAATGAGGGAGGGGGAGAGAGGCACATCAGAAGCTAGAGCGACATGCTGGATGGCTGACTGGCAGAGGCGGCTGTCAGGAAATGTCAGCCTAAGGGACGGCCCCACAGGCTGGGTTCCAGGTGTGTGGGGATGGACGTCTGACAGGCTGGTGTTGTTCCTGGCTAACCCAGGAGGTGTTAGCCTCCCTGGGCATGTGCTCGCTGATGCAGAAGCCTGTTGCTGGACCTCAGCATGGAGGCTCTGGATTTCAGCTCCAGGCCAGCTGTAGGCATCGCTGTAAAAAAAAAAATTGACTTGCCCCTGAGAACCACTTTCTCCTTTTCCTTAAACACCCTCAATTGAATTAGGACATTCTCGCAGCTGACGTGTGAAATGGAGTGGAGCTTAGCTGGAGGTTTGGTGTGCAAGGTGCAAGATTTAAACACTTCCAACAGAACATTCAGACCCAGCTTTGCCCACCCACGGAATCCCAAACAGGGAAGACAAGGGCGGAGATAAGGGACATCTGGCTCTCACTCTGTTGGGGGGCCAAGCCAAGGGGAAATGGCTGTGTAGCATGAGCTTGTGTATCTCTTTCTGCGAGTGTGAGTGGGCATGCCTGCAGTGTATAATTGAGTGTGTGAGTGTGTGTGTGTGTGTGGGGGGGGGACCTCTAGATTTCTGTGAAAGTGGTTAAGCATGCCAGCTTAGTGCTTCTGAATAGAAGCCTCAGAATCTGAATTGAATACTTCCTTGACATGCATTTTATCTCCTGTAAGTCAAAGCAAGGAAATCTGGAAACAACTCAGATTCTTGAAGACCAAAACAACATCCCAGTAATCCCAGCACCAGCAGGGTAGTGCAGGTTATCCTCCATCAGGATGAGATGAAGCATGTCTAGTCTCTGGCTGCATGATGTTGTTGGCTTCCTGAACTCAACCTGGGCCAGGGTCCAGGACAACACCCACACGACAACAACACCTCCTCTGGCCCCCGTCCTCCTCCCTCACCCTGCCCTCCTCATCCTCCTCTTCTATCTCTTTCCCGCTCTCACCGCCATGCCTTCCTGTCCCCCTCCCTCCTCCTTCTCCTTCAACAGCACCACCGTGTCCTCTCGCACCTTGCCCTCCTCCATTGGCTGGTAAGTAGAGGGGGAAGCGGGAGGAGGGAGCCCAGACTGCACCAATCCACCCCGGCTGCTGCCAGGCATATAAGCTGGTAATGCCAGAGGATATAGGGAGGGAGGACAGGACGCAGGTCAAGTGAAAGAGGGAGGAGCGGTCTGTCGGATGGCTCGGAGGCTTCAGGGCTGTAGACCCTGGGAGGATGCCGCGCATAACAAGCTGCGTGTCGCTGAACAAATGAGACCAAATCCTCACGTCCGCGCTCCGTCTAGGAGCCCACCGACGGCTCCACAAGCCCTCGAGGCCAACAGAAAATGAAAGAGGAGGCATAACTCTGATTATTCTCTCCATTCCACACTCAAGGATAAATGTTTTTGTTCTGTTCTTTGTGTGATTAGGTCCTGCATGCATTCGGTGAGGAGAGAGAGAGAGAGAGAATGAGAGGGAAAGAAAATGAGAGGGAGAGCAAGCAAGAAAGAAAGAGCGAGAAAGAGAGAGAGAAATAGCTTTCTCTTGCCAAACATCACACACTTCCACTATAAATCTCCGCACAGCACTGGCCTTCCACAGGCTAATCAAACACTGCATACAAATCTCCCTATAGCCCTTGGAGTAACACTCTCCCACCACCCCTCCCATCCCCTCCTCCCTCCTCCCATCCCTACTCTTGCCCTCACGTATAACGGAGTTGAACCATTAGACACACTCATCATCATATCCCCCCCCCCCCCATCCTCCTCCTCCTCCTCCCTATAGCGGTGGTTCACTCCATCCCATACTTCCACAATTTAACCCTGACAGTGTGTTGGCCTTCTCAATCTCCTTCCCCTGAACGTCCCTCAAAGCAATGGCCTCTTCCATCACTCAATGTCCTCCTCCCCCCATCAACAACCCCCCCCCCCCCCCCCCCCCAACCCAACTACCCTGCTGTGATGGTAAATTCCATCAGTCACACAATCCCTCCCCGGCCTTCCTAGCCCTCAGATGCTACCATCAGAGCTATAATCCATTTAGGTAGCGAGCAGCGCCTTCATCCGCCAGTGGCGAT
Organism: Neosalanx taihuensis; assembly: GCA_030340665.1. NCBI lineage: Eukaryota > Metazoa > Chordata > Actinopteri > Osmeriformes > Salangidae > Neosalanx > Neosalanx taihuensis. Next base: position 11,615,074 of record CM059290.1, on the reverse strand, counting down.
GCTGCGGGGGGGGGGATAGGGCTAGGATTGAGGTAGAGGCTAAGTCTAGGACTAAGTGTAGGACTGGGGTCAGGGCTAGGGCTAGGGGCTAGAAGATGGGGGCTAGGACCTGCTCTGGGGCTCAAATGTGTGTCTGATCTTTTAAAACTAAAAAACTAAAGTAAAGCTGAGCAGCAGCTCTATTGATGTCACGCAGAGCCCTTCCAGCAGGAAATAATCAATAAAACAGAACAAGAAAGTCGACTTGGAGAGGGAGAGGCGCCTTGGATAATTTGTCATTTTTTGAAGAGCGAGAATCTCTTTTCGTAATGGTTGTTTTTCTTGTGTACCTGATTTTGGTACTTCGAGGCACAGAACTGTATAGTGTGAGCAAAAGCTAAGAAACACCACAGTTGAAGATAATAACGTTAAAAAGTGGACAACTTTGGAACGACCAAACAGATTAGCTTGTAAGTAGCTTGTTAGCTTGTTGCTCTCGTTTTGGGGGGGGGGGGGGGGGGGACGTAGACAAGTGGATCCAGGGGCCCACGGTCCTCTTACCCTGGTCATCTACCTTCATCTGAGATGAGGAGGTCATTCATTTCCCTCTAACATCTCTCCTTCATCGGTCCGTCGTTACAAGCTAATTAGCAGTCTTGGATTTCCACTGTCCATGCGTCTATGCGTCCATCTCCACATTACTCACAGCTTAATTCCCCTCCTGTTGCTGTTGTTGGTCTCCAACTGCTCTCCAGGGAGTGAGACCCACAGGATCTACAGGTCTCACTCCTTGTCTTCTCTTCATCTCTGGGAGCTAGACGACTGTAGAGATCGGCTGAAGTTGGGTTTTGGAGGACTGGTGGTGGGAGGCTGGGTTCTGAAGGTGGGAGATTGGGTTCTGGAGGACTGAAGGTGGGAGGTTGGGTTCTGGAGGACTGAAGGTGGGAGGTTGGGTTCTGGATGATTGTAATTTAAGATTGGACACTGGAGGACTGAAGGCTGGTGTATACTGGCCACTGTGGCTGAAAACTGAGGGCTCGTTAACAAAGACTGGAAGGTGGAAGACTGGAGGCTGGGGGCTGGCTGACTGGGACTGGCTCTGGAGGCTGGGGGCTGGAGGGTAAGGGGTTTAGATTAGAAGGGGAAAAACAGATACGCTTGTCTGAAATGCTCACAAACCGTCTCACACTTAATCCTCCTTTACACCACTCCTCCCTCTCCACCTCACCTTCTTTCACTCTCCTCTTTCAGAGGCTTTCTAATTCCCCTCGCTTTTCACTCTCCCGCCAATCGGTCTTTCCGCAAGAGAGATTTCTCCCCATTTCGCTTTACCATCGACTCCTCTCTCCCCATCCTGCACTCTGTCAACTTCTTTCTTTTCCTCCGTCATAACCTTACTTGACCTCCCCAGCAGAACCCTGCCTCTAGAGAGAAGCGCCGGTCCTCCCTCTCTGCCTCATGGGACTTCTGTCCAGGAGGTGTTATCAGATCTCGGACTCTGTGTCTGGCTTTGGATTCGTCCTGTCATCATCTCTTCCTGCCTGAGGCTGAGTGCCCCCCTCCCACCCCCCCACCCCCCACCCCCCCATCCCCACACCAACATCAAGCCTCTCCTCTTCCCATAAAAAAAACAGGGAGAGAAAGAGGCACAGAGAGAGAGAGAGAGAGAGAGAGACAGACAGACAGACAGACAGACAGACAGACAGCGAGAGACAGAGAGGCAGATTAAGGGGAACTTTGTCAGCTCAGCTGCCTAGCTCAGCCAGCTAGCAGCTCTTTGCATTGGGATGATAAGTGGATGCAGTCCGGCGATGAGAAAGTGTGCGACCGAACACTGAACTAGCACTGAGGTGCTAATGTACGCTACGCATAACATTGCAGAGCTAGGCTAGGCTATCTGCAAGCTACAAAGCAGTGTTGCCCAAGCTGTTCAGTTCCCCTCTGCCATAACACCCATGGCTGCGTGCAAGTGTGTCCCAGAGCCTGGTAGTAAAACAAGGGGTTATTTGTTATGCCCTGTGGCAGGCCTGTGATAGACCGTCTCTGCTGTCAGCAGAGAACAAGGACACCGAATATCAGCAGGCAACTCGCTGTCGCCATCTTTGCTTTCAAACTCGGCCAGTTAACTGTTCTTTTGGTCAGGCATCATACCGCAGGAAAGCCCTAGAAGTCTCCTATGTCTGTCAAGATACCGTGCTGAGAGAGAGGGAGCGACAGAGAGAGAGAGAGACGGAGATCAAGAGGAAGAGGATGAGACGTGGATTCATTTCAAAATGGAAGAGGGGAGAGAGAGAGAGAGAGAGAGAGAGAGAGAGAGAGAGAGAGGGGGGGGGGAAGGGAATGAGGGAAAGACAAGATATCCATGTAAGTGATCCAGTCAATTCTACTTCCATCACAGCTATTACTGTAACACTGAATACCTCCTTAATCACTCTAACCACAGGCTGACAGGGTGTAATGGAAGGAACAGCCATGGTCACACGGTGTATTGTGGTGTTACAGTAACAGGTTGCGTGGAGAGCAACCCACTCAAAAAACGCACGTATCGGAATCAGCTTGAATACTTTCTAGTGGTTTATATACAGGGAGATAATGTGTTCAGGTGGGTAACTATGTAATGATATAGAGGTACTGGAAAGCCACAAGGTGGGGTTGTTACTGGGCTTTGATTGATGTGTCTCTGCCTGTAGTGACTGCTTAAGCTCTTCTCTATCTGTCCGCTAGCTACAGAGCGCTTCACACAGCAGCAAATCAATCAGTGATCACTGCACATATCTATGAACACACACACACACACACACACACAGACAAGCGCACACACCCACACATTTAGAAAGGGCTCAACCTGTTTCCCAGTTGGACGCTGTTGCTAGCCACCAAAGGCAGAGCTTAATTCTCTCCAATCACAGCTACAAAGAGCAATCTCTTCACCAAGGAGAGATCCTGCACGATAAAAGAGATTGCTTGAAACCATTCACACTCTTGCCACTCTACCAAAAAAAAAAAAAAAAACCCAGACAAATACACACACAGATTCCCTTAAACACACAGGCACAATCATACACACAAACTTTAACCATCTCTTTAACGTCTTTAAAGTTAGTTTAAGGGGAGTTTCACATTTCCTGCCACATTGACTGGAGCTCTACAACAGTCAGGGTGCTGTTTATCTCAAAGAGCAGCCTGAAAGTCAATGAACAGAGGGGAAAACCGAGAGGAGATGGAGAGAGAGAGAGAGAGAGAGGGAGAGACAGAGCGAGAAAGCAAGAGAAATTGAAATGGAAAGATGGGCGAATGGATGGATAGCTGGACAGAGAGACGATAGAGACTTGCTGCACCACATTACCCAGATGCGTTGGAAACGTTTTGACCTATGCCTTTCCTGGATGGTCTCAGGAGCAGAGCTGCTCATCAGCCGGAAGGCTGTAGTTAAGTTACGCATCAGGAGCTTCGGACACGTCTTGCTCCTGCTAATATACGGCTGATTCATTCCTCTGACATGCCCACCCCTGGCTGTGTTAAATGGCTCCTAACCCATAATAAGTCAATGTCGGGGTGGCAAAATATCGTCTTTTTGTCCCAGAGATTGATGTCGAGACTGGCTATAAAAAGCCATGCCAGGGGAACCATCAAGGTAATGAGGCCGGATCTTCACGCCCTGCGGAAGCCTCCAGCTCCCGTGAACCCACGCTGCTCTTTCAACCTCCTGCTGCATTCTGGGTAGCGCTTGTTTTGGATAATCGAACCTGAACTTCAAGGAGAGTTTGGGGCGTGGGTGTGTATGTATGCTGGACTGTGTCAAGAACAGGAGTGAAGAGCTAGATCTATGTTCTAGCCTTCCCTCTGAAATGTATGGACTCCAAGGATGGTTGAGACAGTGAAAGAGAGAAAGAGAGCGAGAGAGAGACAGAGAGAGAGACAGAGACAGAGAGAGAGTGTAATAGAGATAAAAAGGTGAGAGAGAGAGGCCAGGACCATCCTGTTTAACAGTCGGAGCACACAGTCAGATGATAAATATTCATGCCTCCTGGAGAGGTGCCTCCACCACCCACCACTGGGAAATGCTGGCTGAATCTGCACGTGAGAAATTAGACTGTCAGAAGCTATTTCACACTAAGTCAGCCTACTCCTCATCCCCTTTCCTCTCCCCACTCCTCATCCCCTTTCCTCTCCCCACCCCTCATCCCCTTCCCTCTCCCCACTCCTCCGCCCCCTTCCTCATCCTCCTTATTATCCTCCTCTCCTCGAGCCTCGCACTCCTCCCTGCACGGCTCCTCCTTCCTCTTATTCCCTCGCTTCCGCCGCCTGCTCCGGTCCCACCTCTTCCTCCCTCTTCCTCCTCTCTGCTCCATGACAGCGGGGGAGAGAGGGAGCAGGAGATGGAAGAAAAATAGAAAAAAGGAGGTTGATGGAGAAACCGACCGAAACGATGGAGACGGAGCCAAAGAGCGAGCGAGCGCGGCGGAGAAGGACGGAGAGGGATGGTGGCCAGGAGGTCTGTGGCCTTTCAGAGCGATGAAGGTCGGAGGTTAACTTAAGCCCGAGCGTTCATGAACAGCAGCTGTAACTGCAGGCTCGAGTAAGTTATGCTCCCTCACACACACACGTCGACACACTCCCTCACACACACACACACACATCAACACACTCCCTCACACACACACACATCGACACATCAAGACGGCCGCATTCTGTCCTTTCAAGCGTCTAGAGAGCAGACTAGAGAGGAGTAGAATAGAATACGGTAGCATACAATGAACAGTAAATACATTGTTAGAAGGTGCCTGATGCGGAGCTATTGGCCTCTAACTGACCCCTCTGTACTGAGAATTAACTAGTAAGACACATCTGTCAGTCACTCCCACCCACCCATCCACCCACCCATCCACACACAGACTCATTAATGTTCTCTGAGCATGCCCTGAGGTGTGTTATGGGAGAGAGAGCATTGCTTTAAAGCGGAGAAATAGAAACCAGACCAGACATCTGCATAGCGCCGATCACGTCCATGCGGCAGGAGTCGGTCCTGGACCAGGGACACTCCAGGGACACCCCTTCAAATCTGCTAATCGTAACTTAGCAACATGAATATCCTTCGTAAATGGCTGAGTTACAGTGAGGGCCATCGAGGCTGCACACTGGAGGAGCGGGGAGATGGAGGGTCGCTCTTCACACCGTCCTCTACAGCGAAAACTTCCAAGTACCATCGGTCCATTGTCATGTCAGGATGCAGGATAGAGCCCCGGCTCTCTCATCAGGGGGAGCGCGTACCCCTCGCCGCCACACGACATGGCACTGCTCGGCAAAGACGGGATTCATTAAACCCTTCTTTTTACCAGCCTCTTCACAGGATAAGTGGTGTTGGCAGATAAGGGATGTTGACAGAAGAAGGAGGTTGATGATGATGATGATGATGCTGTTGTGACACACACACATATAAACACACGCTCGTAGTATACATTTACATGACGTTTACATTTATTCATTTAGCAGACGCTTTTATCCAATGCGACTTACAAGAGAGAGCTTTATAAAACAGCATTGATATATAGTCGAAAACTGATGTTGCTTCAAACAAACAGAAAAAAAGATCCTATGAAATATGCATACAGTAAGCCTGCCTGTGCGTGTGAGTGAATGAGCCACCGAAGCAGCAGCCACCACATCATAAATCACAGGCCAACGGATGTTAATGGCGGTTCCCCCCACCGGTCCCCCTTCACAGTGAGTCCAGCAACAGTTTTAACCGGCCAACCCTGGTCCCCGAGAGCCATAGTCTTGAAGGTTCTAGATGTTTCCCCTGCTCCAGCACACCTGATTCTAACGATGGGTCATTATGAGGCTTCCACAGAGCTTGATAACAACCCAGTCATTAGGATCAGGTGTGCTGGAGCAGGGGAACATCTAGAACCTTCAGGACAGCGGCCCTCGAGGACCAGGATTTAACCAACCCTGGTGAAGAGCCTGTCTCCTTCATGTTAACGCAACGTCAACCCTCACGAGTATGGACACAGCGTGGCAGTGTGTTTTGGTGATGGTCAACGTATGGGTATACCATCTGCATGTGAGTCTACACGGGCGTGCGCACATGCATGTTTCTACAAGCGTGAATGTGAGTGTGTATCCGTGAGAGGCTCTCTGGGTTTGTGCACGTGTGTGTGTGTGGGTGGGTGGGTGGCTCAGATTCCATATCAGACTCTGCGGCATAACAAACCAGCCCGATGGTCCATGTGGGTCCAGTGCAGCGGAAAATTGTGTCTATTGGTGCATGCTGGGATGAGGGGGAGGGGGATATAACACCAGGGACATGGAACTCTACAGAAACTCCCCCGGCCTACTGGTTACACTAAGCCCTCCCCTTTTTAGACAACTCTTCCGCACAGACCAGGTGTGAGTGTGTGTGTGTGTGTGTGTGTGTGTGTGTGTGTGAACTTTGAACTCAGCCAGATGCTGTGGTGGTTTGGACGGGCTGACCTCTATCACCTGGTGGGAACCCAGACAGAGCCCCAGCTGTAGCACCGTGGTCTACCTCCTCTCCCCACCCGTCCCCTCCTGTCTTCTCCTCCCCTCCCATCCTCTTCTCTCCTCCCCTCCCATCCTCTCCTCTCCTCCCCTCCTGTCCTCTTCTCCCTTGTCCTCTCTCCTCCACCGTCCTGTCCTTACCCACCTCCTAACCTTCCCTTTCCTCTCATCTATTCTGCTCTCAACTCTCCTCCCCACTGTTCCCCTCCTCCTTTGTGGCACAACACTGAATTTCTAAACATGTCCTTTGACCTCATCTCCCTTCCCTTGGCTTCATTCACTATCGCTTCCTCTCCTCCGTCCTCTCCCTCTTTCTCTCGCTTCAGAGAACCCTGCCTCTCTTATCTCCCCCGTCTACTGTATCTCCTCTCTTGGTCTTCGGAAAAGCCCAGAATCTAGTACCTGGCAACACTATTGGCAGATAAACCCTTGACAGTGGGACATTAATTGCATCTAAAGGCACCTAATTGAACCTCTGTCCCACTCTGTCAGAAGCTGCAAGAAGCTAAAGCTCACTTATTCCTCTCTTCTTTGACATCAAAAGCAATAAGAGGCGAGAGCTGTTCTAATTGGCTTAAAGCGACCTGCTTGGCCACCAATACGAGGCTTTGTGTGCTGCCTGCTAGTCATCCAATCGAAGTCGGGCCACTGAAAGGGAAGATCATGGGTTTAAGTCTCCAATCTTGGAAAACGCACACACTCACACACAAACACACCAGCAATAATATAGGTAGATCTGAGAATTGTCATTGCATTTCCTCAATAGAATGTCTGGCCCCATATCGCCATCTAGGTCCCTGTAGGTGGTACTGCACACAGTTACATAGGAAAGGGGGGGAAGAGATGAGTTCCTGCTGAGTTCCAGACACCAGCCAGTTATCGGGGAAGATCCGATGTCAGGGCCAGTGCTGGGATCATACACACTTTCCATCTGTCTCTCTCTGGCATTCGCTTTCTTTCTTTCTCTCTAAATATATTTCACTAACTCTCTCCTTCCTCGTTCTCACCCCATAATAAACAACGTATGCTTGTACTGTATATGGTTACCATGGAGATGAAGATTATTGTTGCCCAGGATTTCTTCCTTTTTTACGTGAGGAGATAAATACACAACGTGCAGCGGCTTGTCACAAAACATATTAAAAATGGATAAATCATCTTCGAAGGGGTCAGAAACTGTGAAGACATTGCTGGTGAAAGTGCGCCGGTCAGCAGGAGGATGAGTGTGTGTGTGTGTGTAGGTGAGAGCTGGGGGGGGGGGGGGGGGGCGTGTGTGTTCGATCTCCCTCCTCAAACAGCTTTCATCATCCATCACAGCGATGCAGATCTCTGCCGCCCACTTATATCTCATACTGTCATCTGTCACCCCGCGCACCGAGCTCAGGGGGGCCACGCTCGCCAGCGCACACACCTCACCTCTCCTTGTTAGCTGCGATTGTCTGCCCCGTGCGTCTTATCAGTATTCCAGTCGCGGCGAACCGTGGGGAGGGTGGAGGGGGGATACTGCAGGGTAAGCAGCTCATATTCTAATGCATCATGGAGTGTCTGTCATGGGCTCATCTCGTCTGGTCCAGGTCTCTTTCCAGCTGAAGCCATATCAGCGTTTGCTGCCTCTGTGCCAGCATCTGCGTGTCAATTACTCTTATTGCTCACAGAGAGAACTGCAGAGCAGAACTGGTGTCTCTGAACCGACGGTACAAGTTCATGAAAATGCGTGCGCACGCTCACACCCAAATGCACACAAATGCGCGCGGCGACATATTCTTCCGGCACCCACAGCATCATTATCAACAGTAGACTCATTCACACCCTCTGCTATGAGAGCACAGTCTGGATTATACTGAGGACTGGCACTGTGTGTGTGTGTGTGTGTGTGTGTGTGTGTGTGTGTGTGTGTGTGTGTGTGTGTGTGTGTGTGTGTGTGTGTGTGTGTGTGTGTGTGTGTGTGTGTGTGTGTGTGCGTGTGCGTGGGCGTGGGTGTGGGTGTGTGTGTGCTGTTCGTGATTGTGAATAGGAGACAGGCAAAGACAAGTACGAGGACTCATGCATCAGTATTTGGGATGTGTGAGGGACCCGGGTGAGAGTCAACAAGCAGAGGACAGAGGCAGAGAGAGAGAGAGGGCCGAACGACAGCGCAGGACAGTGAACGAAAGAAGCAGAGAATCGTAAAGTGAGGGAACACACAGAGAAGGGAGAGATGATAGGAATATAGACAGAAAGAGTCACAAGAGAGAGACAGAGAGAGAGAGAGAGAGAGAACTGCGGAGAATGAGCAGTGCGTCAATGTGCTGCCAAGTCTTCTGGAGTTGTGTGTTTGTACAATGCACACACAGCCCTCCACACACACAGGTAGAGAACAATATTTCAGGGCTTTGTGTCTCGTCTTCCACCAATTATCTCCATGATGGAGGGATGATGGATGGATGATGGGAGGATAAAGGAGAGCAAACGTAAGTCATACATAGCACACAAGTCAAACACACAGCCATTTATATCTTCTTTTATATGAGCCGTGCACACACAGACACACACACACTCTCCCAGTGCCACTGTAATGATGCTCTGAGCTGGCCAGGCAGCAGAGAGAGAGGGGATGGTTGGCTCCACACAAGGTCAGCGACCTGCCCCGCCCGTTAAGACTTCCCCTAACCCTCTGGTCCATTACTGGCGAACCTCCTGGGGAACGAGAGCACATGCAAGATCCTCGCTCCACAGAAACTACCACTGATTGTGAGTGAGGCGTGTGTGCGTAGGCCGGTGTAGTAGGTCTGTGTGTGGCTAGGGGGGGGGGGGGGGGGGGGGGGGCGTACGTTTACGCGTTTGCCTGCGTCGTTTATGGGAAGCTTTTACTGCTACTCAGACTACTGTCAAATCTAACCCTCTAAATCTGGAACTCGGAACCCTCCGGAACTACGGACTTCCAGCTGACAAACAACAGGCTGAATGAGCACGGCTGTAGATAAACCCTGAGCCCACTGACATCAGACAGGGGTCTGCACTGTTCTGGGCTCACCATACACAGCAACTTCTGTAGGGAGTTACAAAGGATTTAAGCATGTGTGTGTGTGTGTGTGTGTGTGTGTGTGTGTGTGTGTGTGTGTGTGTGTGTGTGTGTGTGTGTGTGTGTGTGTGTGTGTTTGTGTAGGTGTTTGCGTACATGTGTCTGTAAATAGCAGGAGCATCAGACCCATTCAACACCATGCCGCTGACCTGGGTGGGGGGGGGGGGGGGGGGGGGTAGGTAGGGGGGGTGCTCGAAGCGCCAAACAAAAGTGAGAGACAGATGAGAGAGAGAGGCAGATAAGGGGAAAGAGAAGAGAGGGGATGGACGGATCGCCATCAGCTGTAATGACTGGCTGAACTTGTTAGCTTCATCATTAGGAGATGCCGGTTAGCCTTATTGTGCTCCTGCTCCAACCATCATTAGCTATCCCTCTATACAAACCCCTTGCTATGAACACACACACACTCACACGCACAAACACACACTGACACACACGCATGCTCGCAGGCACACATATTGACAGACGTCACATTTCAGGAAGTGGCACAAAGATGATTGGGCACACGTTCACAAGGCTTGTACTGTAAGATAGTGTGTGACTGTATTTCAACAAGGGGCAGGTCGACATGCAAGTATTTTTAGCAATAACGTTACTGTGCCAGACGGGCATGAAAATAGGTCTATTTTTAGCAGCAACATCACTATATGTGTTAGAAAGCAAGAGAGACTTGAATTTAAAACACCTTGTGTTACCTGGATGTGACACACACACACACACACTGTATGCACATATAAGTATATTTATATTGTGGTCTGTGTGTGCTCTTTCAGAGACAGAGAGCATGTAAGAGCAAGTCCACTCCCTGCACCTGTTGTTGCGGTGATAAACTTAGTTGGCAAGCCGACATGGCCTGTGTTCAGCCTGTGTTCAGCCTTCTGATTCCACTTGTGGATCAGGAGACGGGGGGCCAGGATGAAGCCATGGAGGGGGCGGGGCAGCCTGCACTGCCCCTCCCTCCCTCCCAGATGGCCGCAGGGTTTAAGGGGATTTTAACAGTCTGTTGGCCAGCGCTCAACTGCCCAGTGTCACAAACGTATCAGCTGGAAGTTGCAGTGACCCTACGGCAGCTGAAGTCTGGGCATTCAGGACACCCTGACCTCCCGGAAGAAAGGCGGGGATGGGAGAGAGAGAGAGAGAGAGAGAGAGAGAGAGAGAGAGAGAGAGAGAGAGAGAGAGAGAGAGAGAGAGAAAACAGATAAGTGAATAAAATATAAAATGAAAATAATAATGAAACCACTGACTTTAATTCCTTCACCGTTTCAAATAGGAAAGGAGAACCGGAGAGAGAGAGGGAGAGATGGAGCAGGGAGAGATGGAGCAGGGAGAGAAGGAATGAGGAAATAGTGATAGATGGATGGAAGAAAGAAACTGAGTAAAGGAAATATGAGTATCTGCACCTCCCGGCTCCACTGTGCTTATTCTGAATCATAGCTGAGACTATCGGCTGCTTACCTTTTCATTTGGAAAACTAGGATTTATGGCCAGGCTGGGGGCCCCCGGGGGGGGGGGGGGGGGAGTTCCACCGCTTATTCTGGAGAACTTGGCTTCCTACCTGTGCTGCTATAAATAAGAGCAGCTCATTTGATCACACGCAGCCTGCACAGCAATACAACGAAAACTTGGTTGGGATTTCACCAGGTGCAAACTGTATTTTAGGGGCGGGGTGGGGGGGGGGGGGGGGGTGTCACTGAAATGTATTATTGTTACAGTGGTCGTGCTGTAGACGTGAATCCTACTCAAATAAACGTGTTCACCTGGATTGTGAACTCTCGTCTTCGTCTCAGAACGTACATGGCAAGCCTGCAGGATGTTGTCTCGAAAGGTGTCAGGGTGAAATACGATGCCTGTGGGCACAGTGGGGCAGTGGGGGGGGGGGGGGGGGGAGCGTTGCCAGGGGGTGATGACATGGGGGATCTAAAGCGGGCAGAGAAAGGAGGGGGAGACAGAGGACTGGAGGGGGGGGGGGGGGGGTGTCGGACCCAGGTCTCAGAGAGTAGAACGGCCTGGAAAGGTTCCCACACTGAGCAGTCAGCTAGGCCCATCGGAAACACACACACATAATGTAAATACGAAGACGTGTTATTTAACGTAAGTGTCTTTATATGTACATAGACACCCACTCAACTCGGATGTCTACAGTACTATTTAATACACACTCCATAGACTGACATTTATGTGACATTTATTTACTAACTGACCGTTATGAGCAGGTCCCTAGGCCTTGTTGCTGCTGTTAGTTTCTGCTAGTTCAGCTGGGGAATTGTGGCAACAATATGTAAAAGGAGAAACAGGGTCAACAGAATGTTAAACACAGTTGGGTCAACTGAATGGAAATCTCTAAACGAGATCAAGTGAGGAAACATGTTTATTGTTGCCTCTGCAGAACTGAGTGGGTGCGTGTGTATCAACAGCGCATTTAGTGACTGCTTCAATGGTTTGCCAAAAGCGGGTAGGTCTGCATGTGTGATGGCTATGAAAGAAGTCAGGGGAAAAACACGTTTCAAAAGTTAAACGCAAATACATGTATAGTTCATCGGGACATTTTAAGTAGCCTACTCTCGTAAAAAATACCAATAAATGATTGCACGATGAACTGATTCAAATGGGGGGACCGCACAGCATTCATTCTGCACCTGCCGCTGCTTTCCATCGCGCGCCAACGAGAGAGCGGGTTCGCGCAAAAACCGCGGGGGGGGGGGTTGAGTTTGGAAGGCGGACAGCCAAGCTCGAGACACGCGTTCTTCCGTTGTAGAACGCCCCGGTCTGTTTAGAAATAGGTTGTCCTAGAGAACGTGGCATGGCAATGTCATCTATGCACATAACGCGTATATTGGGTGGCATCTGTTAAGATTATGCAGGCTGTTGTAGCGTTTTAGTGACTAATGGAGGAGGAGGAGGAGGATAATGCAACAGCTTTCATGTTTAATGTTGTTTCTTTCGTAAGTTTTATTGTTGAAATGACTGAAAAGGTGCCTATACCCGCTGCAAACCAGGCTTCGGCATGGGGCATATACGGGTGTGATTGACGCAGGCAGCTGCTCAAAGTTGACCAATTCGTGGACATCGAAGCCAGGTCTGGTGCTCTATAACAGACGATCGTCTCACAATATCACAATACAGCCTGTACATTGTCGTGGTAAACCTGGACGTATACAATATCGTCTATTTTCATGTAAGTTCGTCACCACTGTTTTAGGTGAGGCTCCATCCGCGGTTGTGCCCAGCTTGTTTTCTTCGTCCCGCTCCCTCCACTGAACGGAGCCAAAGAAAACGCTCAACTTGGGGTCGCTGAGCGGAATACAGATGCGACCGAAGACAAGAGTTCGGTCGTGATTTGCACACGGCTGCTCCCACACATTAGACCCTGTCCCGCTTTCGGTAATCGCAGGAATGTGAACGGCATCCGTAAACTCGACTGGCCGTCGCAGATCGCCAAACTCCAATCCGTCCATCCATCCCCCTCCCTTCTCTCCCTCCAAACAGCCAGCATGCAGGTGCCACGGTAGCCGCATGTAGGTTAGGACACCGAGCCCCTTTTCAGTGACAACTCTTAAATTGTGACGTTGGTGTAATTGCTAATTCGTTTTTATCTATTTTATGACGACAAACTTAACTCTGACCCCCGTCCTAAATATTGGCACAAACAGTCCCAATCACCATATAGCAGCAGACAGCTGGGAATAAAATTAAAATAAAGACAATTATTACAGAGAGGAGAGCGACGTGAGATATTTCGCGCCTTACCTGTGAGACGAGCAACAGCACGAGCGCGTGGATTCCAATATGCATGATCTCAGTTCTCTTTGGAATTCAATTCAAATCAAAAGGTAGAAGAGGTTCGACCAGCTCTGCTCATAATTCCAGAGTCGAACTGCCGGAGAACGTGTAAAGCTCGTGCCTCGGAGCTGCCAACTTCCCAAATAGAACTGCAGTCTCAACAGCAGAGCACTGGATCAGGGAGCCGAGAACCACGACCAATAGATATGTGGGCAGGCTGTTTCTGCGTGTCTTATCAATCAGACAATTATGGACAGCGTCATGCGCACGATTTTATTGGATATTGTTTAAACCAAGCGTTGATGCATGAGTTCATGGCTTTTCGTGTCACGTATCAGTTTATAGGGTCTTCCCTTTTGCATAGGTAATAATACATTTCTGTCGTTGGTTAAGGCGGTTATGGTCGTAATGCCGAACGATCTTAAGTACGTTCTCTAAGGGGATTTGAGTGATTCTTTAAATACAACACAGAACTCTGAATGCGTTGACATGCACGGTCTCATCAGGTTGCGTCTGAATGTGGTCGGAGCTCTGTGCCTTGGTCTCAGAGCCTGCCTGCCTCTAATATACGCTTAATTTCAAGGAAGAAACGTGTGGGTGTTTGACCGCCCGTAAAAAGCGGCATTTTATTCTCTTAAGTCTCGCGCGCCTCAGCCGGAGGGCATTTCTTAGCGGGCTCGAGACGTTTCTTTAATGAAGAGTGTAATTTGCAATTCACTGTTGTTAGGTGAGAAAGAAAAAAATAATAAAAGAAAAAAAAAATACGGCACAGCGTGGTTTCATACAGTTTGACTTTGAGAAACCCTGCTGTTCAAAGAAGAATTAAAAGTTTTGGTCCAGTTCCTGAATACTGAAGAGATGAAATGACTTGGAAAACCCTCCATTTGATTTGGGACTGAGAAATAGAGGGAGGCTGAATCTCAGCATGTCTCAGTAAAGCAGAATAGAGCGGTAATTATAGACTTCTACTCTTGTGCCAGGTTTCCATTGACAACTTACCATCACCTGAATCATTCCCCCACAGCAGGCCATGGAAGGAAACAACTTCATCTCTCAGCTCCTTCAGTCACACCAGCATGCTGCTGGGCTCATTTTCCAGGCAGGTAGGGGTCCCAAACCACTACCTTTACCAAACACCTGCCATTAGACAAAATAGAATGAATACAAAAGTGATCGTTTTTGCCCATCATGTTGAAACTGCCGAAGTGCTCAAGCAAGCAGTGAATGTCAAGACAGTGGATACATACATACACACACACACACACACACACACACACACACACATTAACACACATGAAGGTTATTTTGCAAATAGGTGCAGTCTCCATTTTAGGCTCAAAGGTCATGTGTCTGTTATAGGCCATGTTGGGCCCTCCAGGGGAGGCAGAGCTGTCAACCAGCAAGCCTGATCGCCATGCCGAGCAGTCACTGAACCTCTTAGGTGCAGCCAGGCAACTCACCATACAGAGGACAGAGTGGATGATGGGCAGAGGGAAGATAATACGAGGGTCTGATAATAAGGCTTACAGTATGAAGCCTCTCACCCCCCTCTGTGTGTCTGACTGTCAGTCTGCCTGCCTGCCTGCCTGCCTATCTGTCTGTCTGCCTATCTGTCTGCCTGCCTATCTGTCTGTCTGCCTATCTGTCTGTCTGCCTATCTGTCTGTCTGCCTATCTGTCTGTCTGCGTCACACACACAGTCTGTCCTTCTTCCACTCCCTCAGAAAGGCAGGCGCACACACGTTCACACGCACTCTAAGAATGCCTATCACAAGGGGTCAAAGAGACCTGCATATATCCATTCTGAGTAGAGGAGGAAGGACGCTTTTCAGCACGTTGAAGTTAGATCTGGACTCCTTATGTTCGCCTGAGCAGGAAAAGCAGTCAGATTCTTCCTCTTTGGCCTCCGGATGTGAGAAATGAGGACGGCAATTGCTGTGACGCCCGAGGAATTGCTTTTCCAAGACAACGCCACACAATTTCAACGTCATATCAATTTAACTGCGGACCACTGTGAGAAACACGTCTGCCTCCCACATTCAAAACTTTGGAGAATTCAATAAACATGTTGCGAAAAAAAAACAAACAAAACAGTGCATTCATTGGTCTTGTGACAAAATATTGGCTTGAGAATTGAAATGTCAAAAACGGTATTACATTTCTGGTGAGGAATTTCGAAACTGTCCTTGATGTTTTAGGCGGGCGGATTGAAAGAGAAAAAACAAGTTCAGTACTCCATCTGAATTTCACGCTTGAGAGGACTCGACCATTTAAAGCAGGAACTTCTGTTCAGTGAGAAAGCATGGAAAGGCTTACTCAATCAAGTTGACAGCCTTTAAGTCGGCTTGATTAAGTTAATATGAGCATCAGTCTCCCATTGATTTATGATATTGGATTTGAGGCTCAGAAATAAAAAATTTGACACATTTGAAGTAATGACATTTCTTGTTGTGAATTGGATTATTGAAATAGCGCGTGTGTGTGAGAGAGAGGGAGGGATTGTCTGTGTGTGTGTGTCGCTGTGACAAAGGAATTGCACTGCAACTGGAGTATTAATATCAGAGAGAAGAGGGAGGAGATAAAACGGAGAGAGAAGGAAATGCAGAAGAAGGGAGGGGAAGGGGAGAAGGATGAGAGAAACAAAAAGACAGAGGGAAGAAAAAGGGGGGGAAAATACATTGAGAAAGACAGTACAGTAACATTATGAGAACAGAGATCCTACCCAGAATTTGACCCATTATCAGAAAGACATGAGATCTTGTACAGTACGATGACAGCCAGTTTAACTCAGAGAGCGGGACAGAGTGAATGCCAGACCGTCTGACACTCAGAGAGAGGGACAGAGCGAATCCCAGCCAGTTTGACTCTCAGAGAGAGGGACAGAGCGAATCCCAGCCAGTTTGACTCTCAGAGAGAGGGACTGAGCGAATCCCAGCCAGTTTGACTCTCAGAGAGAGGGACAGAGCGACTCCCAGCCAGTTTGACTCTCAGAGAGAGGGACAGAGCGAATCCCAGCCAGTTTGACTCTCAGAGAGAGGGACAGAGTGACTCCCAGCCAGTTTGACTCTCAGAGAGAGGGACTGAGTGACTCCCAGCCAGTTTGACTCTCAGAGAGAGGGACAAAGTGAATCCCAGCCAGATTGACACTTTGACTCGGTGTTAGACACTGAAGGCTTCATCAGTTAATATTCATGTGTTCGGTTTAAAACTTAATGCATTTTACGTACTATCTAAACCAAATGTTCTGCCAGTTGGTGTTAAGGCAGAGGCCCTGTGTGTGAAGGGGAAGGAGGCAGGCCCAGGGATAGAGACTGAGCTAGATAAAAGGTAAAGCACTCTAACCTCTGCTGCCTTTGGTTTAAAATATAGGTTACATGCAAATGTACCATCCATTAAATATGGGATGCATGTAATCTCATCCCGCTAAGTATAATCAATGCCCAATACAACAATGTCCATGTTAACGGGCTGGGATGAAACGAAGGTCAATTAGCACGTAAAGACAACCTTTTACTGCATCACTGTTAACAAATCAGGAAGAAGGGGGGGTAGACCTTCAGACAGTATCAGTCTCTCTGCTGCGGTGAGAGGGCTATGGCTTTAGACAGCTCTGAGTGACAACAGAGGAAATGTACAAGAGATGGAAATAGGGAGGGGCCGCAGGGGAAGGGATAAAGAGTTTGGGAGTATCAGACAGAGGTTGTCTCAGTTTGACTCCTGGCCAGACAGGAGGGGACAGGTGGGGTGGAGAGTACTGTACAGCCACAGCAGAAAGGGTTATGGTCTGTCAGGTAAGAGCTTGACGCGGCAACAAGCAGGATGAGAGGATGAACTTCAAGAGGAAGGATGAGCCTCTGAATTGGTTGTGAAATCCCTCTGGCCTTCTGTAGCAGGGGGACTAGACGTAAGCTTTCTTGCCATCGCAATTGCTGCATCCAGCAAAATGAAAAAATGGAGGGAGTTATATACACAGTGTGAGACCATGAGAGGCTGGTCATCAGTAGGGCAGTTCCAAACAGTGGTCGGACACAATTTCCAAAATTAAATTCACTATTTATTAAGGATGAATTAACAAACAAAGGGTTGAACTCAAAAATTACCCACTGGTTAAAAAAGACTAACTGAAATCTTGGCCCTCGGCTCTTGTAAGGAAACTAAAAGTATTCTTCTCTAAACAATTCAAAAACAGAAATCTTCCCGTTCTCTGGTTCACTCACACCTTCTCCCAGGTATGGTCGGCCGATAAGTGTTTCTCTCCACAGTCCTCCTGATAAGTATTCCTCTCGGTTGCGGTAAGTATTCCTCCAGGTGCGTACTGTTCTCCAGGCACAGAAAGCTCCCCCAAACTGCACCAACACCTCCAGCAGGCAGGCGGCCCTGCTGACCAGGGACACCCCTCAAATTGCTCACACACAAGCAGACTGAGCCTCTTTAAAATGCCTCCAGTCAATCAGGCAGTCATCAGCCTTCATTCCCTCCACCTGTGTTGAAGAGACTGTGGAGAGGTGTGCCTTTGCCCGACTCCACCACCACATGGAGTCGTCCCTGACCAAGGGTGGAGCCATCTCCGTGTGATGTAGCGCCCCTCCAGGACACAGCCTCTCATGACATCACAACACGTACATATAATATGCATATATATTATTCTTTTTATTAAACATTTTCCTGTGTGATTTCAACCTTACCTATGCTTATTACAACTGAACATCTTTCATGCTGTGGATCTCGGTGCAATGTCCCTGTATCTAAATCAGAGGTTGTTGATTTACGTGTCAAGGATCCATTGACTTTCCTACATTACGGTTGTCCAGCTCCCAGGTGCTGTCCTCTCTTACTGACAATGCTGAGTTCCTGAACGTATACTTGAGCTAAACACAAATCCACCAGACTGATCCTAATTACCCTCTTCCTTTTGTTTAATGAGTCGGAACAGCAAGAACAACATGCAGGGGGCAGAAGGGCAGAGGGCAGACCTCTCTGTCTGCCCGTCCCACTGTCTATTGTGTGTGTGTGTGTGTTTGTGTGCGTGGTGTGTAAAATGAACCTGTTACCATGAAATCTCACCACTAGGCGGAGCTGACATCCCCCCAGATCTCCACCATGCTGCCTTCATCCTGCACTGCCACATCTGTCCGCTTCTCTCAAAGCAAACCCAGTCTGGCTTTTATCCACGGGGAAGATTAAACCCAGTCAAAAACGTACACTGCGATATGACAATAGTTACAGCCACACAAGTAGTCTGAGATTAGATTAGAAGTTTAGGAATATATTTCCCCTGTTCTGATCAGATGATTCCACATGGAATCCACACGTGCAGTCAGAACCAAAGGAATATTTCAAATGCTTGGCAACACTTGCAATCTTGTCCGATGCCCTGGAGTTCCAAACAGCCGTCATAGGTGAGGGCTGGCTGTGGAATGTGGATGAGCATTGTCCTTGGTATTAGAGGGTGACCCAGCCTCACCATACTGTCTGGAAACAACTAGATGGCCTGACAGATTAGACAGTTTATCGCACAATACACACAGGCTT
This sequence comes from Neosalanx taihuensis, assembly GCA_030340665.1. Taxonomy (NCBI): domain Eukaryota; kingdom Metazoa; phylum Chordata; class Actinopteri; order Osmeriformes; family Salangidae; genus Neosalanx; species Neosalanx taihuensis. Next base: position 11,596,201 of record CM059290.1, on the reverse strand, counting down.
TGTGTCCTAGCTTCACCTCCTAGTCAAATATCTCCCTAAAATCCTTTTTTTTAGACGGCCAGTCAGGGCATCTGTGAGTCTAACTTGGTCTGCTAAAAGTTAATCTGTAAGGAGAGCACGCCCTGCTCTGACTGCCAATCACACAAACGGTCACAGGAAGTGATGGACCATTCACCTGCAGGAAGAAGAGAAAGTTGAAGACGGTGTCCTGCACTTTAACATTTCATGACTACTTTGTCTGGTACAGCTCTCTGGCCCTGTAATGGTTTTACTATCGACCCGTACGGGACTCCTCTGTATTCGTTGTCAGCAATATTCCAGTTTCCCTGCATCCACAGACGCTGCCCGCATGTCTCTGCAACCACAGCAGGGCAACAATCACTCATTATCACCCTCTCAGCTAGGCTGACGTGAAGTAAACAGCAGAGTTCATTTCCTGTTTCCTCTATCCCTCCACGCAAATTCATTCCTGCTGAAGCTCTTAAGCGGCCATATTTACAGTCATTGATTCAGGGATGAAGGAACTTGAACAGATGGGCCCATAGCTACTGAACATGACCTGATTGCGATAAACTATTGTTATAGCCTAAAATAGATTAGACTGTTAACTATAAAGCATACTTAATGACAGCTATAAATCACCTTGTTCTGCGTGGATTAAGCCTCCAGCAGTATTTAAACAGACATGATTTTGTGTCTTTATGCAAATGTAACCACACCAGCCTATAATTTACATGCAGGCCCATCATTCACACACATTGTGTATGATCCTCACATAGATGAAGCCAGACAAATGCTATTGTGCACACACCCACACACATACGGCACACACATACACATGTGGTGTGCACACACACACAATATAAGAAAAAAACAAGACAATCTTACATCCCCATGAAATTATATTTTTCTATTTTCAACTGTCTCAATGAGCTCCCAGTGGGAGTTTTTTTAACTCTACCGCTGAGAGAAAAGACCAGGGCAAATAATGTCAAAGTTTATTTCCCTAACTTGCTGCTACATGCGGTGTTGTAAATGAATGTTTTCACCATCTAAAATGATTTCCATTAAAAAGCCTCTGTGTGATGCTTTCCGTGAGAAGGCTGCGTAACCGCAATTTAGTTCATTTTTCATATTTCAGTTGACAGTTTAACGATGACATTGGGAGTCCAGGACGTGTATATTCCTTATAAACCTGCCTCAGCTCCACCACAGAATACATGCCCAAAGTACAGACAATCGTTAGTGTCGCAGCTTCACCACAAAAGAAGACATTCCAACGCAGCATAAATATGAAGACTTTTAACGGTGGAAACAGGGAAAGTGTCTCTGTACAAGACTGTAAGTCGCTTTGGATAAAAGCGTCTGCTAAATGAATAAATGTAAATGTAACGGTAACCACCTGCCTCAAGATATGGGATGTGGAGGTCAGCAGCTGACTAATGAAGTAGGCACCGTCATGCCAGGGCCCAGGAGATATTAATGAGTCATACGCTCGTTCTAGAAGAGGTCTGGGTACATCGGCTGTTTTCCTGATCAATTCACACCAGCGGACGTCATCCTAATCAGTTAGCAGCATGCTGCAGACAGACAAAACTGCGATAGGAATTGATCTCTCTCCTGCTGCTCGTTACAAGCTTCAGGGGACTTGCGGCTCCTCCACCTTGTCCGTGTTGCCCTTCTTTAGCGTTGCGGTGTAATCCCGGAGCGCATGTTCGTGCTTTGATTGCCGGCCATCGGCCTCTTGAGGCGTTTGTTTGTGTCGCATGCGAATGCATGCCTTTCTGTACATGACTTTTTGAGGGAATTCGACATCCACACTTGACCTGTGGGCTAGGACGGCATACGCCACCATGAGCAAGGCTCCCTAGAACAACCGGTGACACGGTGCTATGCTCAGCATATGCTAGTCAGAAGCTCTTCCTGTGTTGGTGTTTTATGTCCAAGCCATTCCAGGTTTTTACTACGTTGAGTGGGGACCCTGTCATTACATGGTGGACAAAAAAAAAAGAACTCGCAGTGAAGGACCGACTGCACATAAAACCTCACAATTTTGCAGGTGTAATAAAATCAAAGCGTACACATGGCACGGCATTTCAGCGATAATGGACACTTCAAACTGGCACTTAACTGTAATGCCTTTTCGCCAATGTTCATTATTACAACTTATTCCTCCATCTATCTCTCCCTCTCTCTTTCTCATCTTCACTTCAGAGTGGGTGGAAAAGTCTTCAGCACAACTGTGTTGCCAGTATACTGAAGCCCAATTGTCAGACAGGAGATTTTCACGTCGAGTGTCATCCTCCACAATCGAGCACCGCGGGACAGATCCTGTAGTCTCGCCGCACTAATTGTCCTCTCATCACGATAACTACCGCAGCAGCACCTGTGCTTCTTATAGCTCCCTTGTCGCACCTCAGCGTGAGCACCTATTGTGACAGAGGTTATCTGAGGGACAGAGAAGCAGAGGAACACCATGTTCAAACGTTACGTAACCTCAAGAGTACCCAAGCACAGGAGCCAAGCACAGGAGAAGCCATAGAATGAGGAAGACCTGGACAGGGGCTTCAGTGGAACAGCTCTATAGCTCTTCTCTCTTAAACATCTAGAACAACCACAAACTGATGCTCAGTTTACCCCCGGGATGGGCAATTCAGGCCCTCGAGGACCGCTGTTCTGAAGGTTTTAGATGTTTCCCTGCTCCAGCACACCTGACCATTCAGCAACACGAGTATTGTCGAACACATGGAGATCAAAGAACTCCACAGACAGGGCTGCACCAGCAGGGAAACAGTCAACTAGCGATCCCCAAAATTCAGATCATTCTATTGAATACGGCCTCCTGTTATTTGTGAGCTTTGGGCACAAATCAATGTGTTTCTTTTCCACAGTTATACGAGTAAATCTTTGCCCAACCTTTAACTTTTCAGTTAGAACTTTTATTTAGAAATGTGGAAGTACAAGACCTGGTCCGAGATTGTTTTTCTCCAGTCTTTGACATAACACTACACTGTGTAGATTAAGATCTAGTGGTGATGTACAACGCTAGGCAGTCCCAGCCTGTGTGTGCCTGCCAGCCTGTTTGTGTTTACTGTGTTGTAAACAGACTAAGATGTCAACAATCTGGTTATGTCTCTGTCCAGTCCCAGCTTCAGAATCAGAATGGGGGTTTATTCGCTATGCAAGATTAACAAACATAGAATTCACTTTGGCAGGAATGAGCAAACATAGAACATATATGTGGCATACTAATAAAAACTAAAAAAAAATACACAGATATGGATACAAATAATACAAGTGATGCAATAGTACAAATGATACAGTTGACGTGGACAGAGTGGAATGGGTATATATAGTACGTGGGGGGGGGGGGGGGGGGGGGTATACACAGTAGTGTAAACAGTGGTGCAGAATTCACAGTAGTAAGTTTTTAAAGTTTAAAGTGTTGTGTGCTAAAGTGGCAGAGTGCAGTGGGATTCTGGAGGGGGGGTGTGGGGTGTTGGTGGATGTCTCAAACTGAGTCCTTGGCCCTGTTGAAGAGGGCAATAGCAGAGGGGTAGAAGCTATTCTTGTGGCGAGAGGTTTTGGTCCTGATGGACCACAGCCTCCTGCCAGAAGGGAGCAGCTGAAGCACAGAATGTCCAGGGTGGGAGGAGTCGGCCGCAATCTTCCTCACCCATTTTACAGACTTTGCGGTGTGCAGGTCCTCAAGGGATGGCAGGTTGCAGCCTATCACCTTCTCAGCAGCACGTATGATACGCTGCAGTCTGCTCTTGTCCTTGGCAGTGTCAGCACTTGCGAGATTGATCAACATTTTCTATTTCCCTTCCTTCATTCCTTCCCTCCTTCCCTCCCTATAGCTCTCCCTCTATCTATGGAAACACACACACAGGCCTACATTCACTTAAACAAAAGTGTGTCAGGAGGGAGAATCCGTGGGTCCTCTGGAAAAGCAGCTGTAATGGATGAACAGGACAGTTAGTGTGTCAGATCGATGGTTTGAATCATTGATTTCATGAGGCCCATCTGCTTCACTCAGCTTCTCAGAAACAAGTAGCATACAAAAACACACAAATGTTTTGAAAACACACACTCAAGCACATAAAGTAATCCTTTGTTCCAGAAGATGCCTATAACCTTACATCAGATTCTGAGGGTCCATTTAAGCCCCCCACCCCCACCCCACTCTCAATCCCCCAGATATTCATCCTATTTCCATTACCAGTGCCCAGGCTTCCTCTCTGCCAAAGACAACCGATGGTGCTCGATCAAAGATGTGCAAACACAACGTGGATTATAGGTAGCCATGAAAACATCATTTACTCCTTATCTACTGAGCCCCCCAGGTGGAGTATTAGAGTTTTAGATGCATGTCTGCTTTCATCTGCTACAGGTGTGATGTAGGGATACAGCAACACTCATCACATCCCCTGAGGAAAGCAAGTGATACAATTCACACTATTACACATGGCTGCTTCCTCCAAGGTAAGCATTAACACACCTCTCAAATGTCAACAAACATTAGGAGCACTGAAAGTGCTAGCGAATGGGCTCATTCATTTTAATACAGTTCTTCGGCTTGTCTTGCAAGAGTTATTCAACCACAGTCGACTATATATTAATTCAAATGACCTAGACTGCACAATACCCCAGTAAAGTTAGAATACTTTAATACAAAGTGCTCTTTGGACGTTTCCACCTTTTCCCTAACTGAAGTTTACCTGCAGGTCACTTCTTAAAGGCCAGTTCAGCCATTTCAAACTTCTATATTTACCTGACTTGTCAGGAGATTTGAGGTTCACTAGCTTAAGACAATCTTTTGCGCTTGGTCTCGCAATTTGCTAACGCACTGAGATTGAAATCCAGGACATAAGTACACAAACCCTCCCTCGGTTACAGCAGTATGATGAGAGGTTGTGCACCTGTGGGCATAGGGTCACCATTGTTTCAAGTTCTTCTTTCTTGGCTGTGGAGTTTAATTTTCAGACAGCCTAAAGTGCCTATGCTGCTTCAATGCTCAAATCCATTTGAAGAATTAAAAGACTAAACATTCACGCAATTAAATGTCTAAATAAGGCCCATTGGTGCGCACACTGACGCACGCAAGTCTAGGGGACCTTTCAGAACCTTTTATGAAATGATTCATATTCGTTTGTAACACCCAATATAAACAAGTTAATTTGACCTGAAGTTATGTTGCAATATCCATCGCAATGAACCGAGTTAGTCAGGTGAGGAGGAGTGAAGAGAAGAAGAGGACCACCCCCTTGCCAAGGTGAGAGGAAAGGAACATTCTCCTGCCTGGCTCTCCTGCTCCCTGGCAGCCAGCCCAGGTGCTGCTGGCATCCAACACTCTCTAAGCCACTCCTGAACACCACTAAACCTTCATGAGACGGATCTCTGGATTGCAGCAAGAAGGATCGAGAGACAGAGGGGGAGAGAGAGAGAGAGAGACAGAGAGAGAGAGAGAGAGAGAGAGAGAGGAAGGGAGAAAGGCAGCAAGAGAGGGAAGGGATGAAACCAAATTTGTGAAACAAAAATGAAAACAGAGAGAGAGAGCGATTTGAGGGGCTGAATCTGTGATCTATGAATGTGTGGAGAGTGTATAAAACCACAAAGAGACAAGCTACACACCAGAGACTCTGGGAGCTAGGCCATGGGGCAGAAGTTAACCAAAAGACAGGGCTAACAGAAAGGTTAACAGAAGCGCTCCATGTCAACTGGGAGGCTGGTAAAGGGGCGGGTGACGGCAACATCTCGGTGGAGTCCCCTAACCTTAGGTGAGACTCAATAGGCTTTTCAAAGTAATGGCGCTTCTTCTCTTCTCTCCGTGTTCGATCTGTCCTGGGGAGCAAAACAAGCGGACTCACAGAAAATTCTCACATTTGTTATCAACCAACTGAAAAATACACCCTGCAACTCAGGTAATCTGCTACAAACCAGAAAAGAACAGGCATCGACAAAGAACAGGTAGGGGGACTTTTCAGCTTAGTGACCACTGCTGAGGCATAGGTAGGAGGCAAAGAACCAGAGGGGAGAGGGAGAGTGACAGACAAGCTTGCACCATGGTCACACACCGAGAACATGGGACATTGGGGCAGATTTAGCGTTGTAGATTTAGTTTGAAGGAGTGCTCTCTGGGGCTCAGCCTTTCTGTGCCTTCGCCTGGTCGCCTTGGCCTTATCACAACACACACACACTCTCACACACTCTCACACACACACACACACACACACTTCCAATTGACCTCAGCGCTATTCGGAGGGACGCCAACAATCACAACTATCCAGCTGCATTCAACCACAATGGCGTGTGAAAAGAAAACATGTAGAGTGGCCTATAAGGTGACGACTCCTCCTTCATACCCCCAGCCCGAGCACTCCATCCCAATCAGCACCTCTCACACAACACCTAGGCAGAGACTTTACACTTGATAAAGTGTTACTGTAAAACACGGGTCAGCGTGCAGTGGCCTGTGACCAAACGAGTGAAATCCATCGCGGGCCCCCGTACCATAAACACAGGCTTCATCCGCCGCCATCCAGACCCGTGTGTCAGAACGAGGGAGCGCTGTTCAGCGCATGCAGCCTCAGCTGGGAAGGAGTTCCCTCGCCGCTGTCTCTAATTAATCTTGATTGGACATGGGGAACCTGGTGGTGGCTAGCTGGGAGGAAGCTCAGTGCTGCAATCAGAGAGCGGATAGGTTACTGGATCTCCAGGGAGACTCATCAGCTGTGGACAGCAGGACTCTGATTAGCAACTCCTCAGAGGACAGGAGATGGTGCTGTCAGGCGTAGGACCGCAACCGTCCTGATTACGGGATGTTGTCGAATCATTCATCAGTGTTATCATGTTAAATAACAGTGGCATTAGACACGGCCACTCAACAAACATAGGGTCTCCACAAAGATACAAACACACACACACGCACAGTGACTCCACACACAACAGGGTCAGGATTTGTTTTGTTTCAATTCCGGGTCTTTCCAAAAAATTATTCCATTACAGAGGATAAAAATGTTTCAGAATTCAGAATATTCTATCATCAATGGTTGCAAAATGCAGAACGCCATGATCCATGCTTATGTTTGTAGTTGTGGTGTTTGGTACACAATCTTGCCCACACTAAGCAGCCTCGAACGATTTGTCACAGCAGTTAAGAAGTTTTGCATTAAATAAATAGCTGACTTGTTGGTAAATGTGTGAACAGATGTAAGTAAAAAGAATAACACCATGTGAAATAAATATGTATGAAATAGCTTTTAATACCATATTTGGGGTGAGATGCAAATCTAATTTAATCCATCAGAATGCTGGAACATTCTACTGTTCGCTTTGGCAGCTAAACAACCAGATTTCAACCGGCCAAAACAACAACAGTAAAAATTAATGCCAGCTGTCCTGTAAGTTTAGAATCGACTCGATTTGTCCATGAACTGAAAGTTACACTGAAACCACACTTTTCACTCGCAACAAACACACACACACACACACACACACACCGCTCACAGAACACAGGTGAATAAAAATCAGAGGAACCCTGCTGCTATGAGAGATGCTTTTCTCTAGAAGAAAAATGAGGCACAGAAGACAAAGAAACACACATTTATATATCTCTCTACTCTTTCTATTTCAAGTCTTGAGTTGTAGGCTGTCCTACTAGAGAGCATGAACCCTAGTTAAATGTATTCTGTCAAACTAGAGCTTCTGGATCCTAATCAAGTCCAAGATGTGCGGTCTGCTGTTTTACTGGAGGTTACAGACCCTGGCCAGGCCAGAGCTTCACAAACCCAGAAGTCATCTCTAGCTGATTAGAGGTCCTGGCCTCCATTACTTAAAGAGAAGAAGAGACTTTTTGATGATCTCTTCCTGGTCAAAGGTTGTACAATCACTTTAACATGGGATCTCCTTTCCAGGAGAGCATTGATGTTGGATGTGGACCACACTTCTTGTTTGAATTCTATCTTTTCCATTCCAGGCCTAGAGAATGACCCTGCTTTCCTACAGGTACACTATTGCATATTGTGGTTCATGTTGTTTAATTGTAACTTGTTTAACTGAAGGCTCTTGTGGTTCTTCCCTTTGGCATTTGTTTCCCACAATGAAGGTTTCATGTTCAAGCAACCCTCAATGTTTGGGACTAGCTCGTTGTGATCATGCTCTTTTGTAAAGCACTCTCTTGGAAGTCGCTTTGAATAAAAGCGTCTGCTAAATTTTGGTTGTAAATGATGCTTGTAAATGTTGCTGTACAAATGCACACAAAAAACCTCCTTGGCAACAGAGCACACTACTGTAGCTGCGTTTGCTTACAATACTTCAAACTCTTGTGTACTCACCCTTGGAAAGTTTGCGCACGATCCACACAATGCTTCAGAACGCACCATCTGATTAACGCGCCACTCAGTTTATACTGCGGTGTTCGTGGACTGTGGCGGAATTGTTTTCAGAAACCGCAAAATAGCACCATGGAACGTTTGCGACAGAACACGCCTGCTTTACTTCACTGAGCCGCCCACTGGAGCGCAAATTCATTCGGCTTTGCGTCGGATGAGAAATAGGAACTGTACATGCGTTGGCGTACAAGGCAATTGGACTGGGTGCAAGGGAGGGCCCTCTAACTATAACGCTTTCACTTTCTCTCTCCCCCTCCCTTCTTCCCTGCCCAGTTATCTCAGGCTAAACCAGGCCATTGTTACCAACTCCCAACCCTCCTTTGCCCTCTAATTCAAAGGTGGCAAAAAGTAATGCGGTAGAAAAATAAATAAAACAACAGAAAATGATTATGACCATGGCAGTATAATGACCCATTCAGGTCTCGGAAAGCATTCCACTCCAGTAGCTCATCAGCCTTGCAGATGTAGAGTCAATTCACTAGGTACGGGAATGGAAAAACGGCTGCCATTAACAGCCATATAATGATTCTCAATTAATATATAACAATTGGCTTTGTTGTCGCAGAGGATGAAAGAAGGCAAACTACTGACAGCCCGACCGCTGATACGACTGTGAAGCAGGCAGCACAGACAGCGTGGTGTCGGTTGATATGGTAATCAGATCGACTGATTTGTGGGTTTTTTAATTTACGACGTCGCACATTGGCGCGTGTATCAGCTTTACCATTACCGGGATATTGGCTGATGGTAATAGAGTGGCAGTATGCTGGGGGAAAGGTCCCTGGAGAGGCCTTGAACGGCAGAGCTGAAGCCAGATGTAACTAAAAACAGCCTGGAGAGTGTGGGGAAGGCAGAGTCTTGAGCCCAATGTAAAATGAGTCCTCAGGCCAGTGAGGTCACCTGGCATTTGACATCTCCAACAACCTCTAAAAGCATCCTTCAGCCTCCATTTGAAAGTGTGTTTGAGCTAAAAGCCGCAAAGAGCTGCAAATAACATTCAGCAGTGTACATTTGAGGCTTGGACCAAATGTAACCAGGTTAGGTTTTGAGTGGAAACAGAGATGGTAAATAATTTGCTTGTTAGAGCGGAGAAGCCTGGTAGAAGAGCATGCCCATAATGCCCATTATCATTAAAGTTCATGTACTCTATCACAGTTTCTGAACCATGAGATGCCTTATTAAGGGCGTAAAAGATTTGTTTGGACATTAACAAGAAGACAAGACCTCTTCGATCCTTGTGCCTCTCTCGATGATGAGTCTCTGCACACAAATCAAAATGGCTCGTCTTTGTGGGAACAATCTTCTTTCTTCACTGGGACAAACCTGTCTTCCTCCACAGCCAGTCACAAGCCAGGAATAGTTTTCCTGTGTGTAGTTAAGAATAAGACCAAATTTGCAAATGTGTTTTAGTCAGTAAGCTCCCAGGGCTCCAAAGGGGTGTGATCAGCAGGTGCCGAAATAAAGGCCCCTGGAAGGTTTTAAATTGAATTGGGTAGATACAACCAATCAGAGCCAAGAAACGTCATCTTCGATGGCATTTTATCCAAATGGCTTCGATGGCATTTTATCGTAGTGATGCTTATAAACCATACAGATAAAGGTGTCAATGGCCTGGCACTTTCCATGCGTAAGGCAAAACTGAGTAGGAAAACTGAGTAGGAAAAAAAAAGTTAGACCCATCGGCCAAAGCGAATGTTAAGAAGTGAATTAGGATGAATGGAGCTGTATGGCCTGTGTAAAACCTTCTGCTAAAGACTGTATTGATACAGCGGTTCATGGTAGAATCAAGCCAAGACCACGTGGGTCATTAAAAGCTTGATGTATTAAAAGCAGGATGATACGTCTTTATTGACTGATAGAACAAGCATGCAGCAGAGACAGAGGACCACAGGAGAGCATACACTAAACAGACCTACTACGGTCAGTTGATTGCTTAGCCAAAGAGAGAAGATCATCCATCAAATCAGTCTGATTTAGTTTCTAATTAATTGAACCAAACCGCCAAGTGTAGAATGTGGCTACCTGTTTGATGAGTCGATGCATCATCTGCCTTAAACAAGAGGCGGCAGGAACAGAAGACCCCCCTCCTCTCGCCCCGTCCCCCCCCCCCCTCCCCCCCTCTAATGACATAATTAGGATTTGTTATGCAAATGTATTCTGGGGGCGATATATTCATTAATTTTCATGAAAATGTTGCGAGGGTCAACAGATATCTGAACTCCCTGTCACATTCTCCCTATGTTTACGTGTGGGTGTGGACATCTGCATATGGAACGTGGATGATGGCCGTGGGCTGGTGTGAGTGTGTGGGTATGCATGGGGTGTGTGCTTGTGTGCACTACTACTATATGTGTACTTACAATGTGTCTGTCTGCTTAACCAGTGTGGTAAACAAGCAACTATGTTCTTTTCTCATGATTACCAATCCATCCTATCTACCAATCTATTGTTTTCTGTTGCTGTCTGTGTGATAGCCCAGCGACTAGCTGGCCCCAGTCCAGTGTACCCTGCCTAAGGCCTGAAAGTAACTGGGATAGGCTCCAGTCACCTGTGACCCCTAACAGGAATAAGCGGCACCACTAATAAGCGGTAGATAAGGAATGAATGAATGACCAATTTATCCATTTAAATTGACGTACATTTATTTATTTACCAAAGGATTTTTATCCAAAGCAACTTTCAAGAGAGCTTTACAAAAGGGTATAGGTCACTGATCAACAAAACATTGCGGGTAGCCAGAACATGAAGCATATATTGTGAGAAACCAATTAAGTGCCAAAGGGAAGAACCAAAAGAGCATGCAGTTCAACAGTTATAATTAAACAACTTGAACCTCAAAAGTGCAAGAGTGCACCTGTAGGAAAGCAAGCAACAATAACATCTTTCACAGCGAGTACAAGAATTTTAAATCGGTTACAACTGACCAACAGTCAGTAAGAGTCATTGTGATCTTGGAGGAAACTAATCAGGTCCAGCAGTCATTCCTAGCTACCGCTGTACTCCCTGAACAGAAAGGTTGTCAGTAAAAGACCGTAGGTGACAGGCGGGGGTGTAAGGCTGGAGCAGATACTTGATATAGTTGGGTGCAATCCTGCCTACTGCTTGGAAGGTCAGTACCAGGGTCTTGAATCTGATATGATAGGAAGCCAGCAGAGGGAATCCGGGTAGATTGAAGACCAGCTGGGCTGTTGCGTTCTGAATCCTCTGGAGAGGGCGGGTTGCGCATGCTGGGAGACTGGCAAACAGCAATTTGCAATATTCCAACTTTCAGAGGACAAGTGTTTAGACTAGCAGCCGGCTTCTGATCTTCTGGATGTTGTGGAGAGTGAATCTACATCCCCGGGAGACTGCAGCAATGTGGGCTGTGAGGGAGAGCTTGTCATCCATGGTTCCTAGCAGAGGATGAAGGGGTCACCATCACAGATCCCAGGGTGATTGAGAGATTGTGGTAGATGGAGGGATTGGCTGGGATGTCCTGTGGAAGAAGAATGTGTGTTCAAGCCACCCAGAGACTCAAAAGCAGGCCACAGGATGTGAATACAGACACTAATTTGTTGTTGCAGTAATTTGTTGTTTTTTTGTGTGTTTTTTGTAAATAATTTCTGTAGTTCAGTGATTGGGCTCACTAGGAGTAACTACATTTTCCTGAATGTTTCCAGCATTGTGTTCAAGCAGTTGACTAGTCCTGAGAGAGACGAGAAAACACACACACACACAATGGCTCTACCATCATTTTCATCTTAATTGCACAATTAACCTAATCATGAGGTATTGTGTCAACTGGAATTGTTCTGGGCTAAAATGCACAAGAGTAAAGATAAAAGGGTAATGTTATCTCTAAACACTTTGGTGCACTGAATAAATACACAAAGCCCCAATACGTCGAGTTGGAAGATGAAATCAATGAAGCTGGTACATAATCACATTCAACTTGCAGCCCATGGCGCCTCCTGTTGGGAAAGCTCTCCAGCTCCATCTCTTATTGTCCCGAATTAACCTCCGCTTCTTCTCCAACCGCAAGAGCAAACATTGTTATGGCAACAAGTACTGGAAGGGGAACTGAGGAAAGGGGGAAGGCGGGGTAGCTACAGGATAGAGAAGAACCCCAGAGATTAGGGGAAAAAAGTAGGTAATTGTCTTCGAGTGGACTTTGTCTGTCTAGTTGGAGCTGCTTTGACAAGCACATCAACTAATGGCCCACATAGAGAATTACCCTTCAACCTTCTCCTGCTGGAATGCTCTGATAGTCATCACATCTCTCAGAAAGTCGACTGACTCGTTTCTACTCGGTGCTCTTTCCCTCCCTCATGGGCTGGAAAACAAATCCCTTTACTGTTACTCTGTAACACCACTTCTCCTCCCTGTCTCTTTACTCTGCTTACCCTGCACTTTCAGGATGACAGCTCGTTTGCATGAAATGATGTTGATTATAGTAAGCCTGCATGCTCTGGCCAATCGCGTGTCCCTCTTTATGCTGCCCAGACGTTTCACCTGTCAAGATACACACAACACACACATGCAAACGTACACACACACACACACACACACGCACAAGATGCTTCAGGCACTCAGGGATGATAGGATAATAACAGCTCGGTTAATGTCTGTGGCCAACCGTCTGGATTTCAGTACAACGGAACTGGAATAGCCGACACACAACATGTACAGTCTCTGTCTCTTTCACACACACACACCGCATCCAAACACACAAACACACATGTATGATGGATCTCCTAGATCTCCTATAATAGATCTCCCAGAATGGCTCTCTCTTAGGAGTCATTGATGTGTATGGGGAGGTGGGGGGGGGGGGGGGGTATGGGGGCAACTTCATGCAAAAAGGCTACAGACATTTATAATGCACACTGCATTGCCTGTATGAAAATTTTAACTGCCTTGAAATTATATATACTTCCATTCAAGTGATTGGCCATCTGTACCTATATTCTGAAGAGAAACATGAGGTGGGTTGTGTGGACACAGTCTGGGCAGATGACAGATTGTAGTAACGTGTGATCAGGATCAGGTAGGGAGGAGCAGGGGTGGGGGGGGAAGAGAATAAATGGAGAGAGGAGGAGTGCGAGGAGGATGACGAGGAAGACGAAGAGCAGAAGAATGGGGAAGAAGAGGGAGAAGGGGGGGGGGGACAGCGTACGGTGAGGGGCGGTTCAAACCAGCTAGTTAAATGTTTTACCACTGAGCTATACCTAACCAATAGTACATAAAGGAGGGGCTAAAATACATTGGATTTATTGGGTGTGTGTGTGTGTGTGTGTGTGTGTGCGTGTGTGTGTGTGTGTGTGTGTGAGCAGTGGCTGTGAAGTTGATTGGCTTTATTTTGGGAAGCGATGCATGTCAGAGGTGCATATTGGTCTCATCACTCTCCGGTTTGATTCTGACTCAGCTGTAAACCGCAGCGTCTGAGGTGTGTGTGAGAGTGTGTGCGTGTGTACGCGCACGCGTGAACGCTCTTTGTGGATCACGTCAGGATACGGCGAAAGCGTGCTTAATCACAGCGCTATTAGAAACACCATATGAATACACTCAACCTCTGTCATTCATCCGTCTGCCACTCATCCTGCTAGTCTCTCTAGCCTTCTCATTCACATCCCCACCTTGCCTTCCTCCGCCTTTACCTCCATCCCTTCCATCCTTTCTTGCCTCTCTCTTCCATTCCTCCCTTCTCTCCTTTTCTTCAGTCACTCCATGCCATTTCGTTCTCACCCATCCTCCCTCTCTCCCTTCCCCTCTCTCTCCTTTCACGCTCCATCTCTTCCTACCTCTCCCAACACCCACTCCCCCTGTCGTCTGTCTCCACTCTGGGAGGGCTGCCAGGTTGCTTTTGCAGTCACATGCTTCTCCTCCAGTTCTAGGAGAGGCATTAGAAGTCTGATTTGAAGCCCAGCCACTTTCTTAGCCAGGATTACAGGGTTCGTACCCCTTCCAAATGAGTGCAGAGTTATTGACTATTATGGAGTTATTCTAATGAGAGAGACAGAAGGGTACTTCCATTGGTTTCTGGCAGACAGGATTCTGTAAGCTGGTCTCCTAAATACAAATGACAGAATAAATAAACTGGAATAAGTGATAGAATGACAATCAGTGGCTCTTTCCTGCTTTGTTGGAGTCCTAACGCAGCGCTAACATGTCTTTGCTGCTGATCTACTGAGTAGCCATCTGGGCTGTTGTTGTTTCTAATTGCAGTATGACTGTAAATAAAATATAACCGCAGAGACTGTGGAACAGCAACAAACACGACAAGAGCCGAGAACGGTGTCACTTCTAAGTGGAGAAAAACAGACGCAAAACGCGGAGTGAGAGAACGGATGGGAGAAGAAGGAAGAAGAGGGTTGGGCAGAGGTGATGGAGAAGGGGAAGAAGAAAGGGGAAGTAAGAAGAGGAGAAGGAGGCAGGAAGAAGTGGAGAAGGAGAAAGATAGGGAATGAGGAGTGCAACTTTTACAACAGACCTGAATTGGTACTTATGTAACGAGGAGGGAAGGGGAACATTAAAAGAGGTTGGGGGAAACAAAGAGTGGAGAGGAGAGACCGCTTAATAGGGCAAGGGACCGTTTATTACTGAGAAAAAATAGCAGGAAGTGGCATATGACTTGGAGATGAGGAATGGGAGGATGATGCACTTCTTAAGTGGCAATCCAACTGTGCTTCTGAAGCAACAAAGAGCCTAAAATGGAGTTCAAGATCTCCTTGTCACCCATGAAAATCCAAAAGAGTAGGACTGGTATCATCCTGGGTGAAGCCAAAAACAAAAGCACAAACAACCAGGGTACAATTTGCCTCAGGCTCAGGGAAACTCTGACATTTCATGTCACAAGCCTGACATTTTTTTGAAGACCCTTGGGCAAACTGCAACTTACCTAGATGCTCATGAATATTTATCAGAATGTAAGTCAGAATGAAAAATCGAAGCCAGTCAGTCAGTAAGTCAGCCAGCCAGCCAGCAACCAATCACCATTCAACCAGCCTTCCTACTGTTTTCCTGCCTGCCTGCCTGCCAACCTACTTGTTTAGTCCCCACCCCGCTTGTCTTGTGTGTGTATGTGTGTATAGCATATGTGTGTAGAGTGTGTGTGTGTGTGTGTGTATTTCTGCAAATCTTCTGTTTGTTATTTTTCCATCAGACAGGCCTGTGTGTGTCCTGCTGTGATGTTGTCTGAGTTTCAGGGCTCAGGGTCAGGCAGCGGCCCAAACCTCCGGCCCCTCAGAGAGTAATTATTCCTGTGCCTGATATTAAGGGATGTTACAGAGGTGTGGGTCCCTGCTGCATTCTTTTAAATTGCCTCCTTAAATTCAGGAAAACCCATTACTTGAATGGCTCCAGTCAGGTGGATGGCATGAGGGAGAAAATAAAAGTAGAGACAGAGTCAAAGTGAGTTTGAACTTTGAAGAGTGGAATTTCCAGATGAAGGGGGAAGAAAATGACAAGCAAAAGACACACACACCAACAGCTCACGCATGCACACACACACACACACACGCACACACGCACGCACACACGCACGCACACACACACACACACACACACACACACACACACAAAACACAAACAAGCAGCCCCCTCAGCAATCACACACACACACACACACACTCTAAAACACACAGAAGGTGGAAAAGAACCATGCATTACAAGCTGTAGGCTAGCCATTTTTTATTAGTGCTTTGTTTTATGTAGCGTGGCTGGAGCAGGGACAATGACAGCTGCACCACCCTGCGCATAGCCACAGACTAGCTGCTCAGCACGTCCCTTCCCAGCTCTTAAAGCTCAGCTCTGATTACAGTGGGTAGCTTCAATATAATTTCACTTTCATGTGGAACATAATGGGAGGAAAATGATTCATTCTCGTTTGGGCAGTTCTGGTTTCTAATTGCGTGTCATTAGGTTTGTTTGTTGATCCAGGTGAGGCTAATGTAGGGTCTGTATAGATAATATACAGACCCACCTACCTGGTTATTGTGACCATGTACTTTCACTGTCACGACCCTTCTGTGTTTTTGAGTTCTGGTTTACCCTGGATTGATTGTTCGGTGTCTCCCTAGGTGAGCTCCAGTCTCGGGGTCTCACTTATAAATGTTGCGTACGCACAAAACGGGGCTGAAAACGAGCTTTAAAGAAGTGAGTTGGATGTATAATGCAAAAAGTAGGAGACTACAGGGAGGCCCATATGTATTTGTACTGGCTTGAATGTGGCATAAATCCACAACTGGATACAACACCCAGCTGGCAGGCAGGGGCTGACACACACACACACACACACACACACACACTAGCGCGTGCACACACACACACACACACTGATGCTCACACAGACGGCCGGCACACACAGGTTGCTAGGTGATGTTATTGATCGGTGAGTGCAGTCATTTCAGTTGAGACACCGAATGGCGGCAAGCAGCTTTTAGGCTGCTGCTGGTAATGGCCTGTTGGAGCTGGAGAGAAGTGACCCTCCAGGGTCCTTCGAACAAGGCTGCCAACTTCCTCTTCGTCATCTTAGTAGATTTGCATCACAGCATATGGTAGATATAACAAGAAAACAAATGTGAAGTAGCAAGCATTTTGATTGTCCTAAAACTACCAAAAGCAGCACTTTAAAAACTTAAAAACAGTTTATTACAAGGAGTCAGGTGGCTCAGTGGGTAAGGTGAGTTTGAGTCCTGGCTGTGGCTACATTATATTGTGTCCTTGGGCAAGGCACTTTACCCTACTTGCCTCAGGGGGCCTCTGGTCAGACCCACTGGGGGAAGTTCACTGAGGTCCTTGCTACCCTGAGATGGGAAGGAGCTGAAGTGGAATTGAAAGATGAAGGGTTTGCTTTAGTGGCTGTAATCAGTCATGGAAGATGCCCTTCTCTCCTCTTTCCTTGTCTCTTGCCTCCTCTCGCTCTTTTCCGCTCTGCCCATCCACATCCACTCCTTTCCTCCCCACCCACTTCACTCTTTCTCTCTTCCTGTAGCCTATTATGATGACAGCTGTTACAGAGCATCTGATTGGGTAATGACAGTGGTCTGAGGTGTGAGTAGAGATTGCTGGGGCTGACTGTACTTTAAAAAGGAAAATAGGATGAGAAGTATTGGAAGGGAAAGGAAGTTGGTTCTGGGAATAGTGTAGGGAGGGAGATCCAGAGATGGAAACCAAGGAGAAGGAGAGAGAAGGTTGGGAGCTGTGATTGGATAAGAGGTGACATAGGAGAATAAGAGTGTAGGTGATAGAGAGAGAGAGAGAGAGAGAGAGAGAGAGAGAGAGAGAGAGAGAGAGAGAGAGAGAGAGAGAGAGAGAGAGAGAGAGAGGGTAGAAGTGAGGGAGAGACGGAGAGAGGGAGAGACATATATTCGGACAACATTTCAAACTAGGTTTAAATAAGTCCAAAATGTATCTATAATCTTAGAACAAACGAAAAACAAAAAAAATCCTAATCAATTACCCCTATTCATTATTGACCTCAACCTCATGAAATCCTTGGAAATAATTCACGCCGCATCTTGTGCAAGGGGAAGAAAGATTTCTCAGTACACAGTACGATCAATTATGCACAAATCCATTCATAATTGAGGACTATGCATATGCCTATGTATCATTAATAGGGTGTCCTCATTTTCACAGAACAATCAATGTCAAAGAGGTGTCATGAAACTGATAGCTGATGGTGCCAGTGTCCAGGGTGCCAGTTTGTAGCTGCTGTGAGAGTAAACAGAGAGTAAACTACTCTGATCTCAGAGGATGCTCTAGCGCGCAGGTGTCGAACTCCAGTCCTCGAGGGCCGCTGTCCTGGAGGTTTTAGATGTTTCCCTGCTCCCTGCGATGGATGCTACAGGTTGCAGCCTATAACCTGTGTGACCTGTGTTAGAGTGGCAGCCTCCCAAGCCGAACACCCGGGTTTCAAGGCCCGCAGAGCGAGTGGATCTCGTTGCAGGGGTTACACTAGCACATAGCCTTGGAGGATCATTCCTCACATGAAGAGGCATCAGAAGGGATGCTCATGTCTTAAAGTCACCATAAGAAACACATATTACCATACTAAAGGTTTATGTGTAGTCAAGTATTGTTTTGTTGGCCAAAAACATGCCTTGTAAATATTCAATTAAATAATACTAGGCTGGCAAAATCTTCTACAGAGTTATGATCTATTTTTTAGAGTGGGTCAACACACATTTTATATAACCTAAACCCACATTCTTCCACATTTAAGGTCTTTTTCAAAAGCTTTTCAGTAAAAGGCCAGAAGAAAACGCCGAACGGACATTGCATCCCAGCGCTCCTGATCGACAGAACATTGCTCCCTTCAACAAATGCTCGTTCATTCTCGAGGTTCTGCTTTCGTCTGTCGCCTAACAGGTGTCGGCCTCCCGAGCCAAGATGGTGTTATCAAACAGGAAATCATGATATCACTTTCACAGATGCAACAACTGAGTTTTCACAAAGCAAGAAAAATAAGTCTGACAAAAATAAATGGAGGCCTGGAAACGCGTCTGCTATGATAATGTTACGGTCTCACTAGAAGTGTGTTATTAAGCTGTGAATAGAAGCAGATGAGACACAGAACGATCTGACTCTCTTCTGGTTCAGAAATGCAGTTATTGATATAATCATTTCTGCATGCCAGACAATCACCAGAAAGAGGGGGCTGTGTTTCCTATGCACAAGACAACACACACACACACACACACAATCGGGGATCTACAGAAGGACGTGGTAATGGACACAGAGCGCCAAGACAAGGAGAGAAATTGAGTGCGAGATAGAAGCTGAACTGCTGAGATTAGTGTCATAGAAAAAGCTGAGAAAAGGAAGAGACTGTACAGAGAAAAAGAAACATTCAAAAAGACAACATGTTATGAATTTGTCCCAGGTGTGCTAACACCCCCCCCTACCACCACCACCCAAACACACAGCATTACCACCCCCCGCCCCCTGACTGTGCCGCTGTCTGGATCTGAAAAGACAGACCCCGAACA
Source organism: Neosalanx taihuensis (assembly GCA_030340665.1). Taxonomy (NCBI): domain Eukaryota; kingdom Metazoa; phylum Chordata; class Actinopteri; order Osmeriformes; family Salangidae; genus Neosalanx; species Neosalanx taihuensis. The sequence continues at coordinate 11,576,838 of CM059290.1, read as the reverse complement.
CGCACACTCCGGTGTGTTAGCAGGCACTGCAAGTTGTGTGTGGATGTGGAGGATGTGCCTTTAGATATGTCTTTCGCCGTAGTCAGGGGGAATAGAAGGAACAGTGGTGTCTCCATTTTTAACTCCTGGCTACGACTGCACAGCTGAGGATGTCTTTTATATTCAGCAGAGGACACATTGCAGCCAAATATGCTGCAGTGGGACCTAGTGAAATGAAGCTAACCTTTCCGCAAAGGCTTCCTGTCGTCCAGCTTTCCATCTTGCAGAGAACCACTGTAGACCTCTTCCCTTCCCTACCCCACTTCACTGCTCGCGTCCTCATTTCTACTTCCTCTGCGTCTGTGTCGTTGCTTTTCAGTCCTTACTGTGGCTCTCTCTCTCATTGCCTGTCCCTGCCTGAAGCATCTGAAAGCCCTGCATCACCAGGCTTGGTAAGGCCTTCTTTTTTTGCTGACCCCATAAGGCGGTCTATAATGTTTCACCACGAGGGAACAACAATTCTCCATTTAGCAAATCTACGTAAATGGAAGTTCTTGTATTCCTCAGAAAATCCGTATATGTAAGCGCAAGTGCACACAGACTAGCGCACACACACGCACACCAAAGCTCCTAACACTGAGGCACACAGAAGTAGACAGATGAGGCAGTCAAGCTTTAAAAGGTTTCTAATTTCAGTCATGTACCAGGACAACAACATAAGTCTTATGCGATAATGTGCTCTTTCATAACCTTCCAATCAGTACACAACCCTTCCTCTTACCAGTGCAATCCAAATAATCACTGCTGACATGAGCCTGGGATGAACTCCCCTCTCTGTACAATCTCTCCCTCCCTCCAGTCTCCTCTCCCCTCCCCCCCTCCCCCTCCCCTTTGGGACCCTCTCCCGCTGTCTCCTGTCCCAGCTTTCCTTTTAGTGTTATTACCGTGACAACCACAGTAAAGCCAAATTAAACATGAATGCAAATGTAACAACAAAAAAAAAACACAAAAAACATGATTTTTGGCCATATGCCTTTTTCATTTGAACAGGCAAGGTGGTAGGGGTTCATTCTGCAGAACATGATGGAAAGTGCCTGAACAGGAGGACAGCTGTGGTTCCTGAGCTTCACACCTGGAACACTGGTTCAGGTCAGGTGCGGTGGAGGAGCTGACGAGATGAGCTCAATTACGGCCAATTTGGAGAATGCAGGGCACGCTAATGGACAGTTAATGTATTTCCTCTTCCTGGGTGGCTGTCAACTATGTTTTGGTGGGAGAGGTAAAGTGGGGTGAGGTGAGGAGAGAACCAGCACCAGAAAATATAGTTTTTTTATGAGTGAGAAATTGTGAATATACTATAACTGTGAGAAACTTTGTTTACACAGCCATAGATTATTTAATGAACCCTGTCTTGAACGAGGCACAGAGAAGCGAAGGAGGAGAAGGGAGGGAGGATGGAAGAGGTGCAGTTTGGCCAAAGCTATGGACGAGCCATGTCATCTCTCATCCCTCTCTGTCCGCAGTATTGAACGGAAGACTCAGTCAAGGGATTGCCAGGCAAGACGGATGTCTTGGTTTTTGTCCACAGCTCAATCTGTCATCATAATTCAAGTACTCCTCCCCTCCCCACCCACACACACACACACACACACACACCTACACACACAGGGATGCCTGGGATTGGCTATCTCCTGGCAGGTCTCAGTTTTGACGGCAGCAGTGCAGAAGAAAGACTTTCAGACACGAAGGTGAAGCAATGACTTCAACCCAGCTCAAGAAAGAACTTCCTTTCATAACTTATTCCAAAATAAAGCTATCATCTTTATCACCTTGTCGGCAAGGATTCACTTCCTCACTCTTACTTTCTGTCAACGTCACCCAGTCATTTCTCAAACCATTTCACTCTGTGGTTTCTGCTGCAGCCTTCCTCTCTCTCTCCATCTTTTTCTCTGTCTCTGCATTAGCCTCTAGCCCCTGGAGTGTAGGTTCACAGCCCAGATACACACTGTGGCAGATAAGCCTGCTCAGGGTTAGAATTACAGCCCTTTCAACTCCTGATTGAAACATCCAGGCTCTCGCTCGGAATCGATCTCAAACGGGAATCAGGCAAAAGGCTTCTTTTTCTTTCTTTTTTTTTCAAAGCTCCAGGTTCCAACATGATCTTCGACAACGTCACATGATGGTCAGAGAATCACTGGTACTAATCACCTCCCTGCATCACAATGATTACCCTCGCTGCTTAATGGGTGTCTCTGTCACCAGTGAGGATTAAGTCCACGAGCTGAGCTCTCGTTTCTGCTACCAGACCAAAATAACTTCTTTTTTTTTTATCCAAGGTTATCCACGGTTGTTCGTGCTACATACCGTATATTGTAAAATGATGTTATGACCGCAAAACACCCTAACTTATCTCTAACCTATAAATCAATATGACATGATTATGTATATCTTTATGAAATGATGATGTATATCCTATCATTGCAAAAATTGCTACATAAATAATTGGTACAAGGCCGATATTATTTGACATTAATATTATATATCAATATTATAATTATTCTGCATTTTATGGGTACCTATACAGGCTCCAATGTCTGTTTCAGTAGTTTCAGCACCCCAGCATGATACTAGTTCTCTAAGGACAGTTAGTATTGTTTTGCCACTGGTCCCTCACTGGTAACACTAAAGGAGAGAAGGCTTCCTTAGCCACATTTCACCACATGGTACTGTATATATCAGCTTATCCTAAGTTCACAGTCAGATGGAAAATTCAGATATTGAACTCCAGGCTACCAATGAGCCCATTAGCAAATACTCCATCTCTGGGTCACATTTAGAGTAAAGCTTTCCACTGTTTTTACATGGCAATGATTGCATGTTTGAACTCGTTACAACATCCATTGGTCAAATGATTGGTTGATGCTGTAAAATAAACAGACACTAATAAAGCTCCAGTGACTAACAGAGGCCCTGTGTAGATAAAGAGATCTGTACACAGGCTGGCCTGACAGCCCGCTGTCTCAGCACCCAGCAGCTAACAGGCCGTTGCCTGCAGCGCTTAGCAACTAAAAGCCATGCGCTAATGGCTAATTATCGCAAACATCTATTTGTCAGATCCATTGAGTTTGTTAACACATTGGATACATCTTACAACTATGAATTGCTATGTCATTAACTCTAGTCATGCCACTTACAGTGACAAGTTGGGTGCTGTGCAGTACATGTTGGCCCTCTGAGGACGGCTTCTGACGTACCGCCCAGCCCACCAGGAACACAGAGCAGGGGGGCTGGAGGGTATGGAGGAGGGAGACACGGGCAGATGGACAGAGAAAGGGGGCTGGATGGACAGAGAAAGCAGGTCCTGGAGGGTGACCGGGAGGGCAGGGCTGAAGGGTGGAGTAACCCAGGGTGTCATTTGTCAGAGGCAAACACACGCGTGTGAGAGGGGAGGACAGGGATAGTAGAGGAGCAGTGACGTACACACATACACACACGCACACACACAAAGCTACGTAGTAAGGGGAATCAGTGAGTGAGTGTTCTGATCTTTGCCGCCTAACCGCTCACTTACTCACTCTTCTATAGGTTTGTGAGTTTATTCCGATCTCTAAAGCCTAAGCCTTTGTTTGAATTATAATTTTAAAAAATGGTTGTTTGATTACCTGAGCGCTCAAAACATCAATTAACTTATTAATTTTAATTACACAGCTGTGAGTGTCTGTGCTAGTTGTTAGTGCTGGCAAAACCAAACTGTGTCTCGATAAATTCCAGATAGAAAAATGAAGAAATAATTATAAAGACCAAATTTCATTTAAAAAATGGTTTAGGTTGTTTTATTGTGCTATTGTTTCACCCGGCTGTTTGTTCACACAGTAGTGTGTGTGTGTGTGTGTGTGTGTGTGTGTGTGTGCGTGTGTGTGTGTGTGTGTGTATGTAAGACAGGGAGCAACAGGGAGACATGATCTCATAGGTCTTCGGTGTTCAGTGTTGCTTGTCCTGCTCTTCACTCTAATCACATTACAGACAGCTAACGATGATAATGAAGCTCATTATTCCCCAGTCAGTCTGACTCTCTCTTTCTATTTATTTGTTGTTATTTGATGTTTTTGGGCATATGTCTTTGTCTTTCTTTGTTCCTCCGCTTCTTTATCATAACCGTCATACATGTTAAGTGCGGTTCAATAGAAACCCATTCACTGTGTGCTACTGCAGTTTGGTAAGTACACACAGTCTGTTTCTTGACCAGTTTTCTGGGGGGTGTATTAACAACCCTTAAACTATTGCTGTACTTTCTATATATATTAGATCAATGGTCCCCAACCCTGGTCCTCAGAGCCCCACTGTCCTGCATGTTCTAGATGTTTCCTCCTTCCCACACACCTGATTCTAATACATGTTCATTACTAGGATTATTCACAGCTAGATAACAACCCGTTTATTTAAAATCAGGTGTGTTGAAGCTGGGAAACATCTAACATGCAGGACAGTGGGCCCTGAGGACCAGGGTTGGGGACCACTGTATATGACTGAATAACATGTCAAATGTTAATGGAGATACCTGCAGTGCAGTGGGAGAAGCAGTGAAGGGAGGCAGGTCAACACCATGAGAGGGATGAAAATATAGCCGATAACAGATAGCTGGATCTATACAGTAGAATAGAATAGAGTGCTTTGTACTGAGACACTTGGTAAATCAATGGCCGGTTGATTTGCTCTAAGTTGGGAAGCTAATGGTGATTGGTTGGAAGAACTGTATAGGAATGATATGTGCCTTTTAACTTGCAGACTTCAGCCCCCAGCTTCTAGCTTCCATCCTCCATCCTCCAGCCCCGTCCATCCTCCAGTCCCCTCCAGCCTCCAGCCCCCAGCCCCCTTTATCCTCCAACCCCCTCCATCCTCCAGCCCCCTCCGGCCCTTTCCAGCCCCCAGCCTCCAGCCCCCAGCTTCCAGCCCCCTCTAGCCTCCAGCCCCCTCCAGCCCCCTCCAGCCCCCTCCAGCCCCCTCCAGCCCCCTCCAGCCCCCTCCAGCCCCCAGCCTCCAGCCCCCAGCTTCCAGCCCCCTCTAGCCTCCAGCCCCCTCCAGCCCCCTCCATCCTCCAGCCCCCAGCTACCAGCCCAGAACCTTCACCATGCTGTAGGAAAGCCAGGGGGAAAGAGCTGAAAATGACAACCATCCTAAGAAGTGGGTTGGTATGCTTCACTGTCCACAGTGCCTAGCACCGAGCAGAGGAGCACAGCAAGAGTGTGTCAGGTTATGAGCCGTTGCCACGAGAACCGGCGCCAAGGCGATGAGCAGAAATGAAACAAGCACATTTTTCTGTCTATCCCACTTCCTCCGAGGCACTAATTACCCTGCATCTTTCATCCACCGAATAAAACAGCCTGTTTGCATTTCAAACATTTCACATCTCTTTATCTCTCTTATTGTCTCTCTGTTCCGTCTCTCCACTCTGTCTTCATCCTTTCATCCTCCTTCTACCTTTCTCCCCGCAGTTTGTGTTTGTATGTCTTTCTTCCTCGCTCTCTCTCTCTCTCTGCCTCCGGAACATGATGGTACAACAGAAGAGTGTGGAAGCATCTTTTGGCACTTTGATCTCTCCCTGTTGCTCCCTGATCTCACCAACATTGAAACTCAGACTCACGTTCAGACACTGTGCATTTTAAACGGCTTTTTAAGAAATGTGAATCCACTCTATGCCAACGTATGCCTCGCCCCTTGCATGACACCCCCCAACCCCAACCCCAACCCCCCCTCCCCACCCCCCACCCCCCCTCACTGGGACTCATCCACACAGGAACCTCACCATTGGCTGGGAGTTTTTCCTTGTCTTCCTTGAGGGTTTAGGTTGGTTGAGGGGCAGTTCTATGGGCATATGCGAAGCCCTCTGTGACATTGCTTGTAAAAAGGGCTATACAAATAAATGTTGATTTGATTTGATAGGAACCGGGGGGGATGAGGGGGATGTGTGTGTGTCCCAATATTGGAAAATACTGTATGGTGTGTCCCCCCCAAAAAAATGAGCCTATACCGCAGGGTTAAAAGTATACTTTTGGAACTCTTATTTTGAAAGTGTGTAAGAGAAGATATCAGCTTTTTCAAGCAAATCTGCCCCCCGCCAAGTCAAAGTCAATCCCATGCCCATGAGCCTCATTCATTTCGGTGAGTTCCTTTATTCATCCCTCATATCAAACATGTTTCAAACACGTTAACCTTCGGTGGCTTCGCAAAATCTGTGCCAGATATCAGTGCCGTCTGAGTGCCTTTCGAGATCCTCGGACTTGATCACATGGAGAGATCGCATTCAGGACTGTCAATGTTCACCACAAACGTTTGAGAATCCCCCCCCCCCAAAAAAATAAATAAATAAATTACGTTCATGAAAAGTACCCCACCCACACCAGAAAAAGACTTATTCTTTCTGCTCCTTATTACTGTAATTGCTCCACATGAATCAATATTCAGCAAGCCTTGTCTCACGTGGGAATCCACTGTTCTGCTGAATTATTATGTTCTTCTATACAACCACCACAACATGAAGGCGTTAGGGAACATGGAGCCAGTTTATAAGGGCTGGGTATGGCCATCCAGACTAAGTGGTAGGGTTGATTTTCAGTGTAAAAAAAAATATATATATATATATCAGGAAATGAGCCTCCCCACACCTTTTAATGGCTAGGCGCTAAGATTTTCAAGACTTTCAAGGAAGGCTTTCAAGCATACAAGTTTTGACACCTTCGCATACTGCAGGATGTTCTGCTGCTCATCTGTCAAGCAGGATGAGCTGTAGTCATCCCATTGGGCGGCCTGCCTCCATCTAAGACTTTCAAGATGAACCGAACACAGGTTCTGCTGTACAGAAGATGTAAGTCTGACTACCTAAATATGACTACCTAAATATGACACGATTTTTATCACCTGGTTTTAGCACTTAGGATGATAACAGCCAATCAGATGCCGTTAATGACTTGCCACTGTGTGAATCTGTCAAACGCCCCCATGCTGACTGCTCTGTAACCGGCTGGTGCACCTTGTCTGTCACTTCCAGCCCCATGTTTAGATGCTCCAACATAGGCAATGCGGTATCAGACACCCCCAGCAGACACTCCAAGTGAAGTTACATTTATCAGACGCTCTTATCCAGAGCGACTTACAGCAAGTACAGGGACATTCCCCCTGAGGCAAGTAGGGTGAAATGCCCAAGGACACAACGTCATGTTGACCCAAATTAGCCAGATTACCAGCCCGATTCCCTAACCGCTCAGCGGCCTGACTCCTAGGCCATCGATGAAGCTGGAGGTGTGGAACTGTGGAGGATGAGCCTGATGTCCACCAAATCCGGCCTCATCATTAGATACAATTCGGGGAGTTACACGTTGTTAAGATCAGTAACCGATGCTCTTTTGTAAAAGCTCCCTCTTGGAAGTCACTTTGGATGAAAGCGTCTGCTAAATGAATAAGTCTAAATGTAAAAATAAAGCAGAGGGGAGGAAGCAGCAACACGCAGAAGAGGATACTCTTTGTTGTGTTCAAGTGCCAATTTGCATCTTTGCGTATCGGTTAAGCTGAAGCCCTCCATTCAGTGGAGAGGTTAAGTTTATGCACCGAATTGGCAGGCAGCTTGTTGCTGAAGATGAGAGGTGACAGGTGGTGAGATTGGGGGTCAAAAACACACAGGTGTTGATGTGCACCTGCCTTGAGAACATCCATCCCCCTCCCCACACCTCACACACACTCAATGTGCACCTGCTTTGCTGATATGCCGAACCATCGAAAACAGACGCAAACACAACATATATACACGCACACAAACACCACCAATACACAAATAGACAGGCATCTGTGTTAAACAAACAACACCTGCGGCTGGTGCTGCTGTGTTGTGAGTTCACACCAATGAAGAGCGAGACGGCACTTCTTCTGGAAATAAAAGCACCAACCAGGTTGGCTCCAACCTGTGTCATGACATTATCAGGCAGTCTGAGCCTGAAGACATTAGCTTCCACTAATATCCTCCATACCTTCCTGAGGTGGGTCAGGAGAGACGAGGTGGGACTTAGGGGGAGGATGGTGTGGGAGTCTAACACTACACCATGTCAGATGACATGTGTAGGATGATGACATTATTATCACTCAGGGCATGCCAACAATCTTTCTCCAATGATAAAACACACACACAAGCACGAGCGCACACACACACACTCGGCAAGCTGCCAAAACACTGGCGTCCACAGATAGCCTGACGGTGTCAATGATCCCCACTCCAAACTTCTCCATTAAATGTCACACCATGGAGAACCTTCCGTGGAGGTGCTGAAAGGTGCTTTTCAGTTTTCATCTGGTTCTCACACTATCTGTCCTCTCTTTCCCACTCATGCACAATCATCCTGCTTCTCTCTTCCTCTCTTTTTCTTTTTCTCACCCTCATCTTTTGTTTCTCCCTCTCTCTTTCTCTCCTTCCCCTAACCTTTCTCCCTCCCTCGGTACAAAATATGAGGTTTGTCCCCTATAAACATGTAGTGTAAGCCAGAGAGGCACTCTGAAAGATGTTATCCACACAGACAGCTCAGTGCCACTGAAATGTCCCTTTATTATTTCAGAGTGGCCCACTACTTCTAGCCAATTATGTTCCAGTAAAACTGTTACGGCCAATAGTCTTTGGGGAGACGGGTGTTCCTCCATGGCTTATTTTGTGAAACCACTGTCGGTCAAATTGGAGCTGGATGAAAGCGTGGATTGTGGAAGTACCAGCCAAGAAAAGGGTGCACTGTTCTCACCGGTGAATTGAATTCATAATTCATAGTTACCTTGTGCAGCATGAATTAGCTTGAATGGAATAAAAGGAGAAGGATAGAGCAGAAAAGACCAAAAGAAAAGGAATAGCTGACTGAAAGTAGAAAGAGAATAACCAGAGAACAAAGCAGAGAATGACCTCTCTCTGTCTTTCTCTGTCTGTGTGTCTGTGTGTCTCTCTCTATCTTTCTCTGTTTGTCTCTCTCTCTGTTTCTCTTTGTGTCTCTCTGTCTCTTTGTGTCTCTTTGTCTCTGTGTCTTTGTCTCTGTGTCTCTCTGTGTCTCTCTCTGTCTCTGTGTCTCTCTCTGTCTCTCTCTCTGTCTTCTCCATGCCTTGTACGGGCTGTTGCAGTGGTCCAGATGTATTTCCTGACCGTGTCACTCAGCGAGTACAAAGTCTGCGGTCTCCTTCCATTAGCTTAACTGCTCTTGTAATCTTCAAATCATCGTAATCATTTTAACAGCGTCTCATTAGAAGCCCCAATGTCTACCTGAGTTGTACTGTGGAGCAGAGATGCTGATGTGGCCCATCCACCTTATAATATCATCATCATGCAGTCATAAAGCTTTACAGCCCATATAACAGAGGTCAGGTCCAATAGCCAGCATGGTAAAAATAAGAAAATAGAGTTGTTTGAATAAATCAATAGAACTCCACTTTGTAAATGTGATTGTGTTTTATGAGTGAGGCGCCGGTCATTGTGTCGGCTGGTTGGCCGAGCTCCCTGTGTTTGATCTACGCGCCAAGGATCGTGTTGTGCAGCTGCCAGATTGGTGAGCTGGCAATATGACCATCAGCCAGAGCCAACTGCTGAGGCAAGTGTGTGTGTGCGTTCCCCCTTTGTGTGTGTGTGTTTGTGTGTGTTTGTGTGGCATGAATTGGCGCCACAACGCATCCATCGGAACTTTATTACAGATTTGCTCACCTTCGCCAACAGACCATGAGAGGGACTCGTTCGTTGACTTTGGGATGCGCTGCGTGGACCGGTCGTGCGAATGGATAAAAGCATCTGCTAAACTGAAGGAATGTGAGCCGAAATGGAAATGCCAGTCTTGCTGTTGTAACAGAAACGACAAAGCTCTGGAAGAGCTCACATTAGTTTGGATGTGTTTTAGTACTGATGTTGCCAGAGAGGAATGAGTAATTGCACGTCAGTTGGTAATGGCACAGGTCAGGTGATGATGTGTTCACCTGGATGCTGACCCCTCTCCCCACCAGCCCTCCACCTACTCAGATAGATCAAGCTGACAGTTATGGAGGTGGCTAGTCATGCAAAACCACACAAGCACACACACAAACACACAAACACAGATACACATAGAAAACAACCCTATGGTACACATAAACGCAAGCCACACGCGAACACATACCCTTCAGCACACGCACACAACACTATTGTTGAGGACTAATTATGGCCAGGAGTCAGAGAAGGCTGCTGGTTTGCCGTTCTGGAAACATTTCAAGTGCTACCACTGTGTCAGTTTCACGTCCAAGCTTTCTGTCGCTCTCGCTCTGTTCGGTCACATCCTTATATTGGACTGTGGTAATGATGTCATTCACATATTACTGATGATGTCATTCCTTCCATTCCCATTCCGTTCTCTTCACTCTCTTTACATCCATCACCAACAAAATCAACATGAGTTGGTGCCTCTGAATGCTTCCCGAGTTGATTTTCCATTACGGATGCTTAACAAACCCACAGCTCTGCCTCCACGCGCGCCTCTTTACAGGTGGCTGAGAGGTGGCTGAGATTACAGACTCGTATACGCTGGGAGCATAGGCATTGTTTTTTTCATGTGATTTCAGTGTCAAATGCACTTCCCAGTCTGATTTATTCTTTATGCAGCTCGATGTGTCGGTGTCCTTGGAAGCGTCAGAGCTCCCTGGTTCTTCCAGTCTCATCTTTAGCTGTGCTTACACCCCAACGTGAATAACACTCCTATACTGCATTTCTGCGTATCGAATTAATGAGTTTGTTACACACAGTTTTGAAAAGGAAACGAGGAGATTTAATGTTGGTGCATTGACTGCCTCGGAGGATAGGCAGTCGTCACTAGAAGCTCTCCAACGGAAAATGCGCAGCACTTAAAACCAAAGGAAATGTAAAAAATGCCAACGTGGTGGAGGCCTTGGAAAGCCAAAGCTGTCTCTTAACCTCCATACTCCTTTGACAGAGCGTGAAGAATCACCAGATATGTGATCACAGTTGATTATTCATTCAGCATACCAGAATAAGTGGGATTCATCAGCAAAACCACAGTTTCAGATGCACTTATAATCACAAATGGAATCATAATAATAGTGAACCACAATAACAGTTTAATTTAATGTGTGGCTGTAAGAGAGGTAGACTGTTTGACCAAACGTCTTTTTGGACTCAATCTCACCTTTATGAGTGTATCTGAGCATGGAACACTGTCATAGAAAACTTGTTATTGTACATGGAATATGCTGGTATGGATATTGGTATGTATCTTACATGTTGTTTGGGTGCACTGCATTGACCTGGAAGAAAAGCATTCAGTTATCGAAGAGATTCACATTTCTATGAGAAAAGCAGAATTGTAAAATAATACTCAAACAGATCCAGACTATTTCTGTAAATCCATAAGATTGTCAAAAGCATGGCAGTTTTCAAGGCTGTTGCTGTAAGGTGATTCACAGGGCACCAAGAAAAAGGGAGATTTCAGCTGCTCCTGTGGAGAAAGTTTGACGTTGAAAGATAGTTTGAGGTGAGGCAGTCAGCATCGCAAACACCGTTACCAAACAAAGATAGATGCTGATGAGGACGGTACCTGTAATCACACGGACCAATCAGAAGCAGACTCTGGCTGGACCAGGTGGTGCTGTGTGCAAAGACAGCACTGACTGGTGACCACATAGACAGACAGCCGTCACACTCGCCCACCATGCGCATGTAGGCAATCAGTCACACACATGCACTCTTGCAGCAACGCACATTACAACACAGATAGAAAAAAAGAAAGAAAGAAGAGAAAGTTCCACGAAGTAAACGCTTCCAAGAGCAAAAAGACAGATGTCAGTTTTGACGGTGTCTCAGTGTGAACGTGTGATTCGTTGACAGTGTGTTTCCAGCAGTGTTCCAGTATGACAGGTGTGACTGCCTGCTCTCTACCTCCCCCTACAGACAGAAGCGTGTCCAACAGCGTGGTCATCTGGCCTCCAGTAACAACCTGTGCCGTTTGTCCTGGAGTAGCCAGGTGATGACATGCCCTGACATGCTGAGCACTCAAACTCTCCCAGGCCTAAGAGCTGCAAACATTTCAGCATCCGCGCTGTAGCAGAAAATAAATCCCCCCTCAGACAAACCCTTACACATCCGGAGGACAAGACGTAAAAGACAGGGAATGTTTTTTTATTTTATTTATATATATATATTTATTTGTATATTTATTTTTACGAGAGGACAACAGAGACACCACAATACAAAGGTGTGAATTGCAGAGCCGTTTCCATCTCACATGCACACAAAAGAAATGGTCCATTAATTGTGTGTAGCAGCATAAGCATGGTGGTCATGCTATGTAAAACTGCATGTGTGCGGATCCATGTGTGTTTGCTTCCATGCTGATGATTGGTAGGTGTGAATAGGCTTTTTAGACAATCATAGACGTTGGCTGGCCCTGTTTCTTCAGCGTGTCGAGGACCATCTAGATCGGCCTGAATGCAACAATTTCAGGATTGAGCAATATAAATAAGACAGGAAAGTACCATTAAGGTCATCTTTCCTCTAAATGCTCCTCTCCATCATCACATTTAGGAGGGAACTATGCAACCCACTCACACACTAACGGTGTATGTCTCCTCCCCTCACCTACCTTGTTCTCTCTCCTCTGCTCTGCTCTCTTATCATCTCCTACTGCGTAGTGTAAGACTCCTATTGTATTATAGTGACAAAGTATAGTTTAGCTGGAAGGACAGATGGCTTCTACCGGTCTCTGAGCAACTTTATGGGCATGTTTCCGTCAGTTTAAAGAATCCAAAATATGTACTAGATCTGGGGCAGATATTGAATCTGAATATCTCTGTCTCATCATGGAACAACCACTTCACCTCTACCTCCTCATGTCACACAGTTACCTCCAACTACTCCTCCTCTCATTCCTCTTCCACCTCCTAATTCTTTTGCAGAGAGAAATGTATCAAAAGAAAAACTTTTCTGATCATTTATGAGACCTCCCATACAGTCTCACAAAGATATTGTAGGCGAACAGAGAGATAGAAAGACAGACAGACAGATAGATCAATAGACAGATAGATGTGTGTTGAGAATTTCTTTTTCAGTCCAAGGACAGATCAGCACAAGTTTGATTAGATATGCTAATGCGGGATGCCATGCGCATGCATGCCCATAAGTAATTAAACGCATGACTTCTCCTATTATTGACATAAGTCCTCCATTCAGAGGACAAGGATTTCTCCCGTCTCCTGTTATATTTTCAATATGTATCCGTGACTGCCTGGCTGGGGTAAGAATCATCTAACTGGAAGAGAACAGCAGGTGGATACAGAGGAAGTAAAGAGAGATAGAGGAGAGAGAGAGCGGGAAAGAGAGACAGACTGAGACAGAGAGTGAGAGGAGGATAAAGACAGTTAATCACTGGATAGATAGATAAGTAAATAGGTAGGTAGGTAGATAGGTTGGTAGGTAGGTAGTGCAGTGGTAATCCAGTTTGTTTGTTTAAACTGGATTAAACAGGCAGGCAGGGTGGTCATGTAATGTATTGGGCCTTCCACAACTAAATGCTGCCAAGAAGATAACTAAAAGTAATGTGTGGGTGTCAGAAAGTGTGTACAGTATGAATACAATACGCATTGTAACACCAGACGGTGTTTAATTTGAGCTTTCACAGTGAATACATCTGAATACATGCTGAATACACAATGAGTACATTTGCCTGAAACATTTATACTGGGAATTCACCTACAGCAGTTTATTTTAGTTCATTCCCTCTTCCATCACATTTACCCTGGTTCTGGCTACACCAAGTCACCAGGTTGTCCACTTCCCACCTGAAGTCAGACTCGTCCCCATCAGAAATGAGCCCGATCAGGGTGGTATCGTCCGCAAACTTCAGGAGCTTGACAGATGGATGACTGGAGGTGCAGCTGTTTGTGTACAGGGAGAAGAGCAGGGGGAAAGGACGCAGCCTTGAGGGGATCCGGTGCTGATGGACTGGAAGTCAGAGACTTGCGTTCCCATCTTAACGCGCTGCTTCCTGTCGGACAGGAAGTCTGTGATCCACCTGCAGGTGGGGTCGGGCACGTTCAGCTGGGAGAGCTTGTCCTGAAGCAGAGCCGGGATGATGGTATTATGAGGTTATTGTAATGTGGTTAGAGAGGCCATGTACCCACACTGTAAACCCCATACATTCAGAACACTGAGAACTTCTATGGAAACTTATTACATCAAATTATTAAAGAAATCTAAGCAATTTTTTTAAACAATGACTTAAATATTCATATTACTGTCACATATACTATGTTTGCTCATTTCTGCCACAGTGAATTCTATGTTTGTAAATCTTGCATAGCGATTAAACCTCACTCTGATTCAGATTCTCTGATACTGTCGTTCAATTCACCATTAATACATTAATACATATAATTAATGTAAGAGATTCAATTTCTCAAATAGGTTGCTGGAAACAGTTTCCACAGATGGAGGTAGAATCAAAACACATCCTGTTGTCTAGCGAACATCTTCACATCGCCCGAAGGGTTTCCTAAAATGTGTTTTGAAGTTTTGCTGCTGGGAACAGGAAAAGGAACAATACAGGATGGTGTGAGACCTCAGGGTGTCATCTATCCTGACAGGATACCGTTTACAGCTTCTCAGCTCCTCACATGTCCGTATCAGCTGCCTCTCAACACATTCCCTCCGCAAGAGCAACAGGAGAGCGGAACGAAAAGTAGCACGAGCTGCAGGATACTTCACATCACTACCAAAGTACCAATCCATCCATCCAGCCTCACTCTCCTTTCTGTCCAATCTGATGGAGTTGCTCCAGTGGCCAGCCTGCATGCAGCCAGCCTCAGGAGTTGTTCTATTAGGTGTAAAAGCCCAGGTCCTGGAGTAATCAATGACCCAGCTCATCAGTCATCCGGGAGGGCTAACGGGTCAACGCCTGTAGCGATGGAGATGGATGGGAGGGAGGGATGGAGGACAGGAAGAGAGAAAAGGTGGAAGGGGAAGAGGAGGAATTGCGTGAGAGCGGTTTGGCCGGAAGCTGTTAGTTTATAGCAAAGATGATAGATTATTATTTCCAATGACGAATGAAACAACCATCCTTACCTGTTTTTCTCGGTTCACCTGTCCTTTGACAACCCTTTTGTCTTCACAGCCACTAGTCTATTTTTAGACCGTGCGAAAGGGTTTGAGGCATATGCCAGTTTCAAAAACATCTCAAAGGGGTGCGTTGCTGTCAAAATCTTTGAAAACCAGATCACTTATTTCGTTGTTTGCACCCCATACTGGAATCCCGCTGTGAAGGTTTATGTTATTACCGTCGACCTTTTAGTGACAGAGTTAAGTATATCTGTCCATCATCACCATGTCCCACAAAACCAACTTTTTGTTTTTATTCTCATTTTCCCTTCTCAGCAGCAACCATTGGGAAGTGCCTGTGTGTGAATGACTGAAAGACTTGAATTGGATTAGCATTTATATGAAACTCTTTTTCTCCCGGAATCTGGCAGTAGAACTGGAATGCTCTGTCTGATGCCGTCTCTCTCTCTCTCTCTCTCCGGCGCAGGGAAGCGTAGGAGAGGAACGGGGGTAGGGGGGGTCGCCCCCCAGGGAGAAAATTGGCACCCCCATCCCCCCTTCACAAAACAAGACAGGCCTAATTAATCTGCTATTTTACACGAACCCAGGCAGGAGAAGTCATGGGGAAAATACGTAGGGTGAGTAGAGGAATGGAGAGAGTGGAGGAGACAGGAAAGGTAAATAAGCATAAAAACAACTGGTATAATCTGCCTTTTCCTTCCGCTGCCAGGAAAACATGGAGTCAGGAGGCGAGAATTGTGTCACCCCAGCTGGTGGAGCTATTCAAACAAATTCTTGGCTCCGTGTTCCCTTTCAATATGTCAGTCGGCGTGTCAGCAAAGAGGAGCTAGAAAAAAAGAGAGCGTCGAACTCTGATGCCTGAATAAGATGTGCAGGAAGTTTGAATATCTGACAGGTCCTTTAAATACAAGCTGCAAGCTTAAAGACAAACCAGTTGACAAGAACTACTGAGCCAGCAGGGATTAAAAGGAACATCATCATCCCTGTCCATGTTCCCCCGTCTGGGCTTGACATGTAGATCTCCTGCGTTTTCTATAGAACACCTGCTGTTCCGGGCTGTGGGGAGACAGGTGGCTCAGCGGTTAAGGCGTTGGGCTCACGATCAGAAGGTTGTGAGTTTGAGTCCGGTCTGTGGCTACATGACATTGTGTCTTTGGGCAAGGCTCTTCACCCTACTTGCCCCAGGGGGAATGTCCCTGTACTTGCCGTAAGTTGCTTTGGATAAAAGCATCTGCTAAATGAATAAATGTAAGTGTCATGGTGGCACACCCATCCTAGACCGCTCTGGTCCGGTCCGGACAGGGAGACCAAGTCGTCGAACGTAGGTGAAGAAATCGAATGATTTACATTCCTGGATGCGATTCACCGTTTCCCTAGGCTCCAAGTGTTTACCTGATCAATATGCTGATGGTGCTAATCACTCCATCTAGAAGACCTACAGCAGCTGCATCTTTACTCTCCCTGTCTGTCTACTGTGCTCCTACCGTACAAATCCTCTTCACGCCAACCTACAGTGTCCTCTGACCTGGGGCTTGATTCAAATTAGAGACTGTTTAAAGGGCGTTATCATGCTAGGAGAACTTCATCAAGTTAATGATCCAATTGCTAGTTTTTGATAGTCTCAAAGTTGTGTTTGACCTTGATGTCAAGCACAAGACTCTCCCAGTTTTGGCTTCTCTTCCCTGTTGGTCAACACATCAGACATTCCCACACAAAATGCGTGCTCTGTCTAATTGTGAGGGATGGAGAGATATAGGGATGGAGGGGGATTTGAAAATCCATCAGCACCCTCATTTAATTTTGATTAAAGGCCAATCGCAGATATGGGCAAACCTGTCAATCTCTTTTGACTCGGCCGTCAGCAGAGCTGGAGAGAGGAAGGGGAGGGTGAGGGAAAAGAGTCAGAAGGGGAGAAAGAGAGAAGTGAATGTAAATAGTCATCTATTAATTACAGCTGCCCACCAGTGTTTCAGCCCCTGCTGGGAGGGAAAAACTGGAGAGTGAGAGAAACACTTTGTTGAGCCTGGGGGTTTAACGTGTAGCACTGCTGCCCTCTTTAGGTCAGTCACAGCAGCACAGGTTGATGAAGTTGGACGTTACATTTACTCATTCAGCAGATGCTTTTATCATAAGCTACTTCCACGAGAAAGCTTTACAAAGGAGCACTGATCATAACAACGAGCTAGCCCCAAACATTGCGAGTATGAAGCATTCATTGTGGGAAACCAAACCAAGTGCCAAAGGGAAGAGCCACAAGAGCATTCAGTTACAATTAAATAAGATGAACCTCAAACGTGCAATAGTGTTCCTGTAGGAAAGCAAGTAATAATAGCAATAACTTGGACACTGTTAAGGGTCTGGCAAGGTTGCTCAGACACCATGAACCCCTTTGAAGGGAGAGAGGAATGGGTTCAGGCTGGTTGAGAATGTTTGTATGCATAAGTATGTAAGAGAGGGAGCAATGGGGGAAGGAAGAGAGCGATCAGGGATGGTTAGCAGTCAGAGGTATGAAAGAAGAGCACCTTTTCACCACTTTATACACTGCTCTCTCTCTCTCTCTCTTGCTTCACAAAATGCTATATTGGTGAAGGGAAACAGCCCCCTGATAGGCGAGACAGATGAACCCGTACACAGCTGGATGATTCTAGGGTATGATAATAGTAGAGAAAGCTCAAAGCTTTCTCAGAGTATTGTTAGTATGCAGCCTTGTTACAACTAAAAACACTATCAACCGCAAAATATGCTAGGCAATTTCTTCAGGAAGTCAAAGAATTTGAGATTGACCACTTACATAGTATAATGTCAATCGTGAACACAGCCTTCTAGGGTTTAGAAACTTTCCTCTGATAGTCAGACTCCCAGAAACACAAACAGTCTGGAATATCCTTCTCCGTCATCTTATCTGAAAGAGAAGACGAAGCAAGCCTTACCACCTACTGACTGAATAAAAGATTACCCTCATTTGTCAGACCATTTTCAAAGAGAGAAACGACAAGGGAGCAGGTTTCATTCCCATCAGCGAGCAAAAGCACGGCTACATTATTTTTAGATGAAGGATGAAGTGGAGCCGGGTTTAATCAATTGAAATTAATTCTACAGGAGCTGGCCAGTGGCTAGTTGCTGTCTGACACAACAGAGAACGGACGTATAATATTGAACTGGGAGGAGAATCCATTAATACCTCCTGTGGAAGAGCGGGGGACAAAACTGTCATCAGACAAGGTACATCCTGTACATGGTCTCATTGGAATATCACACCAGCTGAACACACGGTTCTAATCTGAGAGCAGGTGAACAAATAGAGAATTTCCATCCAACCATCCAACCTCTTTTTAAATAGCCCTATTTCAAACAGACTAATCGATTGTGATCAATCATTGCCTTCCCACTTGTGCCAAGTTCATCCTTCCCAGTTCTATCTGAATTACCAGCGCCACCTGCAGGTGGCTCTAAGCTTTGGCGTTAGATTGGTATTAGTTCTATATTATTCATGTGGTAGAGTTCCCCACCTGTTGTGCTGCCTGTTGAGTCGGTTGACGTCACCCTGGGTTATCCCGCTGGCGTTGCCGATCTCGATATTCTTGTTGACAGGAACCATGGTGAGTGGTTGATCTTGGAGGAAACTTTCAGGGAATGTTCAGGGAAGTCATAAGGCGCAGTCGGTTAAGGTGTTGGTTTAGTCATCAGAAGGTCCCCTGTTCAAACCCCAGCCGTGCCAACATGCTGTTGTGTCCTTGGGCAAGGTACGTCATCCTACTGGCCTCAGGGGGAATGTCCCTGTACTTGCTGTAAGTCACTCTGGATAAGAACGTCTGCGAAATGACTGAATGTTAAACAAGCACTAAATTGATATTAAAAGCATACAAAGAATGGGGATTCATTTGAGATTGGCTGTGACTGATCAGGGAGAATATGGTCATTATTGGTCAAACATTGATTTGACAAATTTTATACAGCACCTCTTATTAAATGTCTAGACAAGCATTTGAAGTATGTCTCTTAGGTTTTAATTATGAAGAAAAAAAATTAGGTTACATTTCTGAAATAATACAACAGAATGTTAATTAGCCCAGTAAGTTATTCAGACAGTAAGATCGTAATTCACGGTACTTTGCAATGAATAATTATATTGCTACTTTTCTGTAATTAATACAAGCTGTTATTATTATTACTTTACTAATTTATATAGTGTAAGGCAGCTGGTCCTATAGATATTTTTTACATCATGTGGATTAACCCATCAGAAGAAGTGATTCAGTGGTTTAGTGTGAAACCTCTGTGTACTGTATTAAAGATGGCATCAGTATTCTCTAGTCATGGTCTGACTAAGGAATACTGACATATACTGCCATGTACCATATCACCCCAGATGAATGGAGCCTACTTGAGATCTGAATTCACAATTCATTTGCCAGCAGATGGAGCACTTTCACTGTGAACCAAGCATGCTTTAGAAGGGCTGTATGCAACGTTGGTTCCCATTGTGCACTGATCAAATCAATGTAATAAAAATACATCTTCGCAGTCATTCATCATGACAGCATTAACCAATTCTTCCAGTGGTATCCGGTTTCAAAAGCATGTGCAATTTGCAACATCTGCTTTGGTTCTGCTCCTCTTTATGCTCTATTGCTCAATTCTAAATCCAAGGCGATGTTTCCAAATCTGGAATGAACCCTGATGTTACGCAATGATGATTTTCACCCCCCAAAAATTATAATCATAACATTTTTAACATGAATAACAAGTCAATTAGCGAGTCAACAGGTAAATATGTCATTAATGTGCAGATCATGGTAGGTGTCATGAGAAGACAGCCAGGGTGGGTGATGTCCTCTGTGCTGCAGGGGGCTCTGCTGCAGCTGTGAGGGCTGCAGATACGCAGACGTCTGGCGGCTCTACTCTGATAATCCTCCACCGTGTCATGCTGCGATGCCAGCGACCGTCATGAGCAGATTTCCATCCGGGGAACGAACTGATTGTCCTGGTGGGAATGCAGCAGCTGATGTGGTTTTCTGGTGTGCAAATGGGGACATTTGACCGAAGTAGCCCCAGTTAGTCCATGCTTTTACTGGGCTTTCATCTTCCTCATCAGACCAGATCTCAAGAGAGTCAGGGAGGGCACGGCAGTCTGAAGATACTGCCTGTAGACTGGAAGCAGAAGCATGGAGGTGTGGTCTGACCCGCATTATCTGTTTATGTATTCTGGTTTGTTATTCATATGTGTATCATATGTATATCTACAATAATCTGCAGGTCTGACATTTAGTATCTGCCTGACTGACAAACATCCGTTGGCTGTATGTTATCTTGGTTCGGCCTGTTCCCCTTAAAACACCTTAATTCGTCAGTCAGAGGCTGCTACTACCACTGTGCGTCTTAACTGCTCATTTTACAGTAAATCTCCCTCTAGTCAGCTGGTTGCTTCCTGTAATACTTCTAAAAACTAGAAACTAGAGTTTCCCCCTAATGGCAGCACTGTCTAGCATCGTCTGAGATTGCAGCAGCTTAATTGACTGCAGACTTCTCAAAAAGTTGAGGTGGGTTGGGCTCAGGATAATCTCCTAAAAGGAAGTGCAGCTCTTCATGGTCCTCTCCCTGTGTGGTTCTTTATAGCTGCAGATCCAATGAGAGCAGACAGGTGAGAGGCAAGAGCCCATTCTCTCCCTGACCTACTTATCAGCCAGCGCTGGAAGGTTCTTGACGAGGACCTGGACTGACACAGGTTTACTGAACCCTGGGTCTCCCACTGGTAAAAGTAATGAGTTATGTTTAAAAGTACAGGAGATAATTGCAGTTGTAAGTACAGTTGTTTTAATGTACTGTCAGCATAGAATTAACTGTGGGAAACAATCCATGGTATATTAGTGTGTAGTTGAAGGATTTAAAAGAGTATCTTTCTGGTACATTCAACAGATACATGTTTCTCCTCAATGCCCTTGGGCAACGGCTGTCTCCATTCCAAACACAATAGGAGGATTAGATGTCTGGCAATTACATAACTCCTCTGAATATACATTAATACAAATTATGAATTTGTTTAAGCAGGGCTTAAACAACAACTAGCTGAGCTACCCATCTCCTGTCTGAACATTCATGCACACTCACACACCTTCCATCCACAGCTCTTTTTATTTTCCATATTCATAACCTCTTTTTGCCTAATATTTCGTATTCACCTCAGTTGTAGGTGGGAGTCAGATTTTTGCTTGACAGTCCTTGTTTGTGATTTTGATAGATTTTTTCATCATGGAATAACACAGTTCATCGCTGACATCAAGCAAGATAATTCTAGAAGCAGGGCATGCACAATTTCAAAAAGCAGTGTGATGAACAAAAATTGTATGTAAAAAAAAACATGGCCTCACTCGGCCATGTGCACGGGTAACAAATTATTAATTGCTAGTTATCGAGTTACAGCTAGTCATTCAATTGCCATCATAGCAGACTTGCATCTCAGTCCATTTCCTCAGGAATTTAGGTGCACTCAAAAGGAAACATATCCTTTCGTCTTCCCCTCATGTTTCACAGACACATTGTTAGTACCATTTCCATTTAATCATGTAGCAGACACTTTTATCCAATGCGACTTCCAAGAGAGAGCTTTATAAAAGTACCACTGTTTAATCTTGTTGTCTTATGATTATAAACTATGAAATAGAACTTGAAGTTAAAGTGAGACTACTCCAGTGGAGATGGACAATGGTTTCTTCCAAACATACCAGTTAACTTTTTGTTCTTGCAAGGCAGAATACAAAACAGAAGACCAGTTAATCCCTCACTTAATCTCTAATGTAAAAGTTTTTAGTTTGATATTGTGACACATGTCTTAACACAGATGAGCCAAGTATTTTAAACCTGTGGTACAGTATGTGGGTGCAGTCAGTTTCCCACTTGAATGGGGAAAGGAAATCTTGTTTAAAAATAGTATTATTAATAATATATTATTTAAATATTATATAAAATTACAAACCGTCATATGTTTCTGGGACACAAAAGTCCCCTGGCAAGTTTCAGGCAGTTGCATCATTTGTTCACATCTCGTCTGCTGTCACTGGATGACATCGATTTTTTAAATGTTGCTCAGAACTTGAGAAATGTGGGACGGAGGATGTCTACAGATTTTTTCTCAAACAAGCATTTTCGTATCAATCTTATTGGAATAAAAATTTTCGGACAGAAGGGAACATTACGTAAACAATGAACTTTCCACACCTCACTTGATCCACATGGTACTTTCTCATTCTAACTGGTAGAACAGTCATAAAACAAACATGTTGGTGTTTAAGTAAAAGGCTTTTCCTTCGCATGGTGGTTGTTTTAATTCGTTTATAACTGATGGGTAATTCTTCTATAAACCTTACATTTGTATTTGTTAGTCTACGTTTTATTTCCTGGCCTGAATTCTTCCAGACATGAGGGAATAGCCTATCCAGCACTATATCTAGCACTAGATTTCTGCTGCAAAAGCAGATTAGACAAATCACTGTGTACTTGATATAATCTGACATCTACTGAAAACATGCAGCTTGACATTCTTACTGAGGCTTCAAGGGTCACAGTAAAATAACAAATGTAATACAAACAACACGTACAATTAGAATTTGAAAAAAATCTAATCCACCTCATAGTACTTCTCATAGCGCTGTCATATTTTATTTTCATTTGAATTTCTACATACATATACCTAACAAACCGTTGTTTTTGTTATTATCACGTTGCAGGCATGAACCAAAATAAAATCACATTTGTTGAACTGTAACAAACAGGTCACTGGTAACTGTTATATAAATATGGGGTGATAGATGTCTGTGTCTTGCCTGCCCAGCTGAAATAGCAGAAGCTTTATTCTCTCACATAGATCCGTGTACATTTCACATCATCGGCTGCCAAGACCTAAGGAGGAAATTAACATTTTCAGACTTAAACCTAAAATATAACTTCATTCTCTTCTCAGTAATTATCATCCAGCACAAAGCCATGAAAATGTTTTTTACAAATAAGTGACATGGTGGTCTTCCAGCATTGTGTGTAGTGCAAGTGTGTGTGAAATGGTTCAGATGCATTTCACATGCAGTCTCAAAGCGAATGCATTAGACTTGAGAGGAAATGGGCTGGATCTCAAATCTATTCCAAATAGAACTTCAAAAGGGTCAAAATGTTACCTTCTCTTAAGTGCTCACTACTATTCTCACCAATATGAGCTCATCTCCATTCAGTTCTCTTGTCCAGTATGTCTTGGGTCCATCTCCTTCCACAAGGCTTTGCTTGCAGTATATCTTATTCTCGGTTTCCCAGGTAGCAATACTCTGTAGAAAGAGGGTGAGAAGGCAGAATTATTTCTGGGACATATACAGATGTTGAATCTGTCTCAGTGCACTGTATCGTACGTATCACAAGCTAATGTACTGTAATGTGCTCTTAGGCTGAAGTATTGACGTGCCTTCCTATGTCAAGGGGGAATGATGCTGCATTCATGTTTTGATGGGAATATTGATATTTGTGTGCAAAGCTTGATTGGAACAATTGACAGAGTTGGCTACAGATGATCTGATGCACATTACTGGATCCATAATTTTGTTTGCTGACACAGAATGGATTTCTGTTGCCCTTACAGTTAACCTTGCTCGCTTAAAACTATAGATGAGTGAGATAATAAAAGACAAAAACTACTGAGTCTTAGGAAGTTGTTTTTTTTAGAACACAATTCTTCCAAAAACTTGTTCCTTCCTTTGGATTGCGACAAAAGTGGTAGAGAATGTTGTAAGTCTAGGATGGACCGGATAGGAAATATTTCAGCATCTGGATTGAAGATAAATTTGCCTTTATAAACATAAGTCAAGAATTCTGTGGAATTTTTCTTTGGTTACCAAAAGAAACCATCACGCCTTGTGTGTAGCCTTGCATTCCTAAGAATTCTTGACCGTGGTGATGTAATCTTTACAACTACGGCTGCTACTACTGGTTTTTGGATGTGTGCTCCTTGCTTTAGCAGAATTGCCTTTCAACATCCTGTTTGATGTTCCTCCAAGTGGACTGACATGGTTCATAGTCTCTGAGACCTCAATGCTAATCACCATATCAAAAGTGGGGGAAGCAATCATGCCTGCTGGGCTGTTGGCCCCACCGAGACTACCCAGAGCCAGAGAGTACTGATCTGAACTAGGCTTTTCTCAAACTCTCACTGCCCCTTTCTAACATACCAAAAGGCACAGAAAGTTGATTAGCCACGGCCCCATTCTCCACCATCATTAGTCTCTGGCATTGACTGCAAGGATTTGCTTTCATTCTCTCCCGCTACTCGTTTTTCTTTTTCATCTACCTTCTCCCTTCCTCTCAAAATCAACTTTCGACCAATCCCCCGTTTCATCTCCACCCTTGATCAATGCATTTGTTCTACTTTTATTGTTTATAAACGCTGGCATTATGTCTAACGTACCCTGGACTCTTTCATGTCCTTGAAATTTGGGGATGCACCACTAAAAAAACATTCTGAGGTCAAAACATATTGAACAATTAGAAATAAGACTGTTAAATCTTCTTTTTCCACTTTGACACCCCAAGAGAGATTTCTTGCTAGATTTTCCTTATCAATCCCTGTCTGAACAGGGCAGGCTCTGGCAGTGAGAAAGGCTGTCTGATCTATTCAAATCCCCTGATTAAAGAGAGCTTTTAACCTCGTGCCAGTGTTAACCAGCATCATCTCTGCCAGTGACAGATCAGTTTGTAATCCCTTTAACCATAGGGCAGTTAATTCAGGCCATGCCCTCCTCCATTCAAACACATAAAACATCCCTGCCCCTCAGACCCTCCAGTAGCAGCCAGTTCATCATTGGAGATCACTATTCTTATTTGGTGCAGCTGTGATCAAATGGCAAGGGTCCAATACTGGGGAGGAGCCAATGTTTGTTCGTACTTTTTACGTCTTCCAAAACTCTATGTATATAATGTATATAATATTGAAATACTAATCAAGTTGCAATACAGTAATTTTTCTGTATGTCCTACTTAGAAGACAATTGCATTTTTATAACCAATAAACTGATCAGTTTATTCAGTTTAGATCAAATCAAACCGGGTGGAATGCCCTGCTCATTCACCACCGGCTCGTCTAGCTCTCCACCATGTTGCCTACAAACACCACCTTGCATTTCCTGCCATCAACAGTCTCCTCATCAAATTCCTCGCCGATGTGGAAATTGATCTCCGTTGTGCGCACGCTGGTGGAGGTCTTGATGTAGAACTGCTCCCCAGTCTGGCGGATCTCCACGTGCGGCTTGGAGGCAGCAGCACCGGCCACTTTACGCAGCATAGCATTCACACCTAGACAGGTATATAGTATGAAGAAAGTACATAGAGAAAGAGACGTGGTAAATCAAATCATTTCAACGAATTACGACACCTTGAGTAAACGTATTTTGTTACTTTTGGAATTGTTTGCAATAACAATTCAGTAGCCATATTCAGTCTTATACCTCACTGTTGACATGGAGGATATATTCAACTTTAGATGTGGTTAAAAGGGGCATGATTGGATAAGTTTCATTTCAACTTGTCGTCTTGAACATGACAATGAGACAACTCACATGAAAACCTAAAGCATTTTCCCCACATTTGTCCGGGACTATTCATGAATGTAGACAGTAAAACATGTTCAGTATCAATGATGCATTGTGTTCACATGCATAAATGTGGTATATCAAAACAATGGTATTTGAGACAGCGGTGATGGAATTTAAATTTACTGATACTTAATGCAGAAAATTTATTATTTTTATAGATTCCTCAGTTACATTTAAATATTTAAGGTAACATATCTTAAGGTCCTACTGAAACTATGCAGTCTAGTCCTTCATAGCCTCCCAACATTAACTGATTCCTGAATAACTACTAATCCACTTGAAAAAATTTATCATTTAGGTCACTTCATGAATCTATTCAAAGACACACAATAGCAACACATGTACATCAAGTGCCCGTCATTATTCTTGTGGTGACAAACAATAAGTGAAATGAAAAGCCTGGGTCCTTAAATTCCTTAATGTGTCTATTGTAATCCAGCCATTGACAGGCCCCCGCATACCATAATAAGTGACCCACTTCTACTTCATCATTTCATCCTTGTAATGAGTAAAGACTAAAAGAAAAGAAGAACAAAAGATGGTACATGAGAATTCTGTTGGGGTCTACAGACCTTGTCTGGCATTGCCAGTGTCTGCCCCAGTTTGAATTACATGTGCAAGTTACATGAACAATATCATCAGCCAGGTCTGTATACTGTTCTTAAAAGAAAACCGTGTCCGTTACAGTTTACATTTTCAAAAAATGTCAGTGCTTCTTTTCACGACCAGTGAAAAACTGCTATTTCAGTGAACATTATGGGTATTCAAAATTATACAGGGATATCTCATTGTCTAGAGTACTGGAGAAAAGAAATTAGGGAGACAGAAGCTAGTCGGATAGAGAGGACAAAATCAGAATCTTACCAAGAGCTTTGAGAAGTTCATCAAAATGCTCACTGCTCTTCATCTTCCAGGTGCCAGTAAAGTTGGTCATGTCTGCGTAAGCTGGAAGGATCTGTGCCTATAAAATAAACCTTGTGCTGCAGGTTCTTCTTCTTTCTCGCCTGAATGTTCTCACTCTCTCTATTTCTGACACCCTGTAGATAGAGGCTGCCTCTCTGCGGAACGCAAGTGTTAGACTTTTCCTTTTTGGTAACACCCTTCGTCTAGGATGTGTCCTTCTCCGCGTGGCTCTCTGTCTGTGTTGACCTGGTCTCTGCCACTAATTGGAGTTGCTGTGTCTGATCTGACTCTAACCCTCCCCCTAGCTGCTCTGGCATACAATTACAACAAGATATCATAAACAATATTGCCAGAAAAATACAATTAAAAAACAATACATCCTTAATAATAATCAAAGTATAGAACTTGTATAGAATTTGAACACATTCTGTGTTGTATTACATGCCTATATCTCTGACCCATGAAAATCTTAAATCTAGTTCGATAATAATTAATCTTCCTACTCCAACAAACTCATTTTGACAAACTAACATGCCATAGTGCAAAGATATCAGTGTGTGGCATGTGGGACGTCATCATCTAATAATGTGCCTGTTCTAAATTCATTGTGACTGGCAGGTTTCAGTGCCATAACTGAAACTGAGTTTCAGCATATTCACACACTCACGTTATGTCAAAACAAACTGCATAGACTCAAAATGACATTCAGCAAACCACTAGATGTCACTGTGCTCTCCATTCTTGATGCCTGAAGCTTTGGATCATCTCCCAGCACATTGGGGAATACAGTATATGCCACAGGAAGAAAGCCACCAAGCTTCAAAAGGTTTCTGGACAGCCAGAATAGCTTTCTGGCATGTCTAGGCTTCGTGACTGGATCCAGCAGGACATCTGGGTAGTTTTGGCAAAGCCTACTGCATAATCCCAAACACACAGTGTTCTGTATTATATTATTATAGTAAGTAATTTTTGTTTAGTGCTTAATATGGTAATAGTAAGGACGTGACCTTGGTGTGACGTCTGAGATTTGGAATTTCTGGACGGAAAATGTGAAGATTGTAAGAAATGTAATAATTACAAATGACTATTGGATTAATTAATAGTAGCTAAAGCATGACAATTTAAAATTAACCCTGAGCCTGACAAATATGTGTTAATAAATAAATGTTCCTTATGGTTTAGGATGGTGAATAAAAAAAGGGCTATAAAAGTGCAAATAACTGTGGGCTGGGGAACACCACAGAGAGAGAAAGTATAAATAAGAGGACACTTCAAAGAGGAACAGAGGGGAGAGATAAAGAGAGAGAGAGCGTGAGACAGGGAGAAGAGAGGGGAAAAACCTAGCGAGCGTGCAAGCGAGTCCAAGGTTGACAGAAGTTGAACAGAGAAGCAGCGATTCTTCGCAGACCAAAAGCATTTTATTAATGTGAGGGTCAGCCACAAGACACAACACAAACAGACCTGAGAGAGACCAGACAAGATATGAATGACATCAAACTGGCCCTGCTGGGCAGCAAAGGAGCTGGCAAATCAGGTGAGCGCCTCACCAGACTTTAGTGTCATTATTAATGGAGAAATCTGCTGGGTGAGAGTAGGGATCTTCATGGAGCCTTTGGGGGGTTGTGATAGGAGATTAAAGATAACTTATTATTATTATATTATTATATTATATAAAAATAATTATTATTATGTTTTCAGTCAGCAAAAAGTACAAGTAGAGGCCACAACCAATACTTTAACTTGTTTGACACGTTGTTTGAGTCTTTCAATATGAATGTGCGGTGTTTGGGAAACACACACTGCAGAATAAAGTAGATGCAAAAATGCATTTTGAAACAGAGAATTTAGGTTGACTTTGAACAATAACATTCCTACGAGTGACTGTAATTTGTTTCTTCTCTGTTACTGGAAGTCAGTACAAGGGGGAGATCATAAAAAGTGACAGCATGGTGTCCTGTTGAATAGGTATTCAGAGACCAAGATTGTTGAGGCAGAGCCCTGATGCATGTGATCAATAAAACAGTGGGACATCCCTGTTTCATGCCAGACAGAACAGAGTGCAGGGTGGTTTCTGTGGAGATGTGCAGACACCTACACACCAACGCGTACATGCACGTACACAAAAGTGGAACTGTAAAAAGGTTTGTGTATGTGGAGGCAAGTGTCAATGTAAAGTAACACATTTGAAACAAGAAAGTCTTCCAAATATAGTTTTCCACACTTTTCTTATGTTTGTATCCGTAGGCACAGTAAATGTTTGTGGGAGTTTGAGTCATTTAGAAGTATGTTGGTATGTGTGGGTGAGATAGCTTGGAAAGTATGCTTTTTGCATGTGCCCTGTTCATGGGTCTTTAATTCCTTAATTTTCAACTTGTTCGTTTACATGTTACAAAAAGCGTTTGCAGTTGTCACACTGTGTGATGACATCCCAGTCTTTTACTAAGACTGAAAGCTGTGAACCTACAGGCCCATAACTCCAGCCTTAAACCACACACACAGAGGGGATAGTGTGCTCATGGCCTAGAAGTTAAAGAGAGCAGAAATGATCGCTTTGGTTGCCAAATATGATTGCATCCATTCAGCCCTGTCATGCATGGGTACAGTTTCACTTCTCTATCCTGTCGAATTAGGCACCCCTAACCCTTCTGTCTGACGCATCATGTGGTACCTATTTTAGCATGTAAACTTCTGAAGGATGTGTGTACTTAAGTGACGTTGTTTTGCCCTGTTTTTCTTTAGCTGTCTTAGTAAGGTTCCTGACAAAGCGCTTCATCGGAGAATATGCCTCAAATGCCAGTAGGTGCTTTTTTTCCCCAATAGGAGGAACAATATAACTGCCATAGGATGCCCACCATCTGGGAAAATAAACTGTCATGATTCCCTGTCATATAGTCTCTTAAAGCTTAACAGTCATGTCACTATGAGACAAAGATGACATGACAGTATATAGAGATATAAATTTCACAGTCAACCTAATGTCTGTTTTCTTTTTTATTTAATAGACTCATTGTACCACAAAAGACTTTCTGTTGATGGCAGACAGTTGAACCTGGAGATGTATGACCCGTGCTCCCAGGTACAGTTCAAAACAAAAACAGACTTACTTTGGCATTCTGACTTGGTAACACAGTGTTGACCAGGTAAAGTTGTTACATGGCTTAGTTCCAAGACTCGGTTGTGATGCCCACTACCCCATTCGAACCTCAAAGTTGGGATTTTAATAGATTCATAAAATCCTGACTCATTTGTGCCAATAAGTCTACATTCGAAGAGAGATGAGGAGCAGAGCTCTATAACCTGGTTGATTTGTGGCCAAGAAGGGCAGAGACCTGAGAAAGCTTTATTGCAAAGTTAGACTTTATTAGAAACCCTCCAGCCAAGAAGAAAAGGCTTTGGAATTGTTTCTCTCCACAGTGCTGAATATAAATCAGGACTTTAAAGACAGGCTACGGTGAACGCTTTCACCACTGTCCTTTACAGTGGCCTATTCGTAAAATAAATGACAAAGTCTTTAACAACAGAAGAACAAAGCCTAAATATGTGCTAGAGCCCAAAGGCAGGAGAGTCTCCTGGTGGCTTTCCTTTGTCTTTCAGAAACAGTTGTAATGTCAGGGGGAAAGGTATAGTCAACCAATGATCTTGAGCCACTACCTGTGATGTGACTCACAGAGCACAGAGGCCAGGTGTGTCCTGGAGAAGCCGGTGGACTGGGCAGACGGCTTCATTGTGGTCTACAATATCAATGACCGAACTTCTTTTATCAATGCCAAGAACATCCTCGGGCAGATCAGAGACGCACGAGTGGAGAATTGTTGGGGGTGAGTGCT
The DNA here is from genome assembly GCA_030340665.1 of Neosalanx taihuensis. Taxonomy (NCBI): domain Eukaryota; kingdom Metazoa; phylum Chordata; class Actinopteri; order Osmeriformes; family Salangidae; genus Neosalanx; species Neosalanx taihuensis. Next base: position 11,546,404 of record CM059290.1, on the reverse strand, counting down.
GGTCTGATCAAAAGTAGAGTTTTATTTCAGTGTTAAATATACCCAGGATTCAAAGTCAAGGTTGATGAACATGTATTAAATACAAAGTAAAAAATATTGACTGGGTTCAAAGTTCAAGTCTTGCTTGGATTCATTAGGTAGCATTATGAACTCAGCCCCCGCCCCCCCCTCCCCCAAAAAATAAATAAATTGTATGTCATGTCTTGAAAATCTAAACATAAAAAGATTCCAAAACAAGCTCTCATGCCGTGGAATATTTTATAGGGATGTGATGTAATCCTACTAAATAACTGTCATACATTCTCTTGCCAGTTTGTCTGGAGCACTCTGTCAGTTAAAGAAAGCCCATGTTCTCCACGATACCTATAGACAAACTATCAACTGCAGATGGTAGGTTTGAATTAGCCCTATAGTTTACTATGTTAAGCTAGTAAACCGTCCACTTCTCCATCAGGGAGGTGGATGTGCCAGTGTGCCTAGTGGGAAACAAGCAGGACTTGTGCCACGCCAGACAAGTGTACGAGGAGGAGGGCCGATGCCTGGCGAAGGACAACCACTGCTACTTCCAAGAGGTGTCTGCAGCTGAGAGCTACCAGGACATCGTCAACCTTTTCACTGGCCTCATTCGCAGGGTTATGGTGTACAACAAATGCCGTGTTGCTGATCGGCGCTACTACAGCGGCTCCAAGTCTATGGCCAAGCTTATCAACAACGTCTTTGGAAAAAGAAGGAAGTCTGTGTAGCATCAGCGACTGTGACTGACTGACTTAGTAACAGACTGTCAAGCTACCAGCTAGCTACGTGAGGGTAATAAAGTCAGAACTTGCTGCAGAGCCTACATAGATTTGTTTTCTTTCTACCTGTATATGGTAAAGCTCACAGCTTTATACTTTTAAGTTGATACTAATAAGTTGACCGTATCCCATATTACATTACATTACATTTAGTCATTTAGCAGAGCGACTTACATATGGATAATCACTCACATAATTGGTTTGTCAAAGCTAAATATGTGCATTAAACATATAGGTTTTTCCCATCTCCCCTGTATCATTCTAGTATTTGTATTGTGTAAACACAATTTACATTCGTAAATGCAGTACAAAAATGATCTGTTCCAAAGGAAATAAAGTCAAATCTGATTACCTTAAACTTTGTTTTTGAACACGAATAAAATTCACCATTCGATTGCTTGTTTGTTGAAAGAAATCACCCTATTTCCCCACTAGATGTCCCTAGATGTTCCTGATTCATTTCCTCACTGACAGCACGTCTCAGCAGCTCACACCAGGTCAAGATCTTATAAACCCACACCTAGAGTGAATAGAGAAAAGTATCTGCAGTTTCAGAACCAATGAGCATAACAAAACAATTAATTTATACAGCTCCTTAAGGAGCTGTGGAATTGTACAATCTATCTTAAATGACCAAACTGAAAAGCTCAAGTTTAAATACATAAAATGCTATACGATTTTGATAGATATCGATTCAGCCACATAAAAACAAAACACAACCTGACTGTTGATGACTTAAAAGTAGCAAAGGAAGAATAAAGCTCCCAATTTCATCAGACACAAACCGCAGGCATCTACCAACACATTTCAAGTTAGAAAGCAAACCTCCAAAATAAGTTTCAGAACATAAGAGAATTATCCTGTTATGCCTCTTACCTCTCTATCCATTCCCCTCACTTCACGATCTTGCATGTAAGGCACCATAAACCTCACACGTATTTAATTAGCTGCATCAGTAAATAAACTTTAAACTAATTGACAGCCATGTGTTTAAAATAAATGCATGTCATGTCGGGTAAGCTATGTTTCATGCCTGCCTTAGCAGAGAGATAATGCGTCGTAAAGTATTACGATCAGGTGATAGGGATCATTTAAAGAAATGGTCGAACGCCAAACGTATGCGCACGCGTGCACGTAAACACACACGTACACACACACACACGCACGCACGCGCGCGCACACACACACACACACAATTCACAAATGACAGGAGTAGGCTACCTGTGGATAATTGCTGTGCTTGGAGTCGAATAAGTTCATTCTAACAGACCCGAGACCGACTGGTGTGTGACTATTGAATCGTTGATTTAAAGAAGAGGGGGTGCCACTCATCTCCTCAGACCAGAGCAGGATGAATTAACGTAACTTTAGTAAGTAACTTAAGGTACCGTTGACACTTTCACCGTGCCTTTTTGCCAGACCTTCAACACGGTACATGCAAGAGGCGGTACCACGCTTCACCGGCTTAGAAGGCAAGCAAAAGGACAACCGACTGATCATATTTAAGCAGGCGAGGTTTGATCAATTTAGTTTTAAAAACGTTGGGAGAAAGTCATTTTAGAAATATGGTGGTTTACAAGCGTTCCAGCTAAGAAACACTAATGAAGTTAATAACAACCTTATATTCGGCTTTGCGTTCCAGCGTCAAGCGGAGAAGAGTTCAAACGGCGCAAAGGTCTCATCGAATAGGATTTTTGTATCCAGGACGATGGTATTGGACAAGGAGGACAGTGAGTGATCGAATAGCTTTTTCTTCAATTCTGTCCACTTAATGACATGAGGTATGAGTCTAACGTTGTGACGTTATATTTTGTCCTTGATGAAAAAGATGCTGAACTTAATCCGCTCTTTTTTTTGTAAAACACAAAAACACTATGTACAGAATATGCCTACTTTTATTTCAGGGCAATTGCTTGGGTACAAAATACAATTTGCAATCATTAACCCTCCTGTTGTGTTCGTTTGTTGTCACTACTTTTGTGTTCCCGGTCAAAAGTGACCGCCTCATTATAGCTGATTATAATTCCATAATAATACATATATTATCACCTAATGTTGTGTTAGATGTTTTAAGCAACTTAAGTTCTTGTTAATATTACAAGTTTTTAACTTCTGTTTGCCCTTTATGGTCTCTAGGCCTCATTGACCTAAGCACATGCAACTCGTTTTTGAGTGAAAACAGCAAAATTATGGATTATTTTGAATATAACAAGTATCCAGATGACAAATATTGTTCTATTTATGATAGACTACTTTGTATAAAGACCTTACAAGGACATGATTATCATTTCAATGGACTCTGAACAGTTCCAATCAGGATTTTATGTCATAAACCCGGGAGATGGCCTATCTCATGGGTGTCCAATCCTGGTCCTCAAGGGCCGCTGTCCTGAAGGTTTTAGATATTTCCTTGCTCCAGCACACCTGATTCAAAAGAAAGGTCATTATCCAGGCTTCCACATAGCTTGATAACAACCAATTCATTAGAATCAGGTGTGCTGGAGCCAGAAATATTCATCTTGTTTTGGGACGTTGAGGCTGTTAGCAAAGCCGGGCCCGGTGACTTCAGTAGACGCACAAGCGTCACGGCAATAATTGTACAATAGAATGAGTTCAGCAGATGGATGTATAAGTTAGTATAGTAGGCAGGAGACTGGGAGACTGTGGGGAACAGTTCCAAGCAGGATTTGATGTCATCAACCCGGGAGATGGCCTATCTCATGGGTGTCCAATCCTTGTCCTCAAGGGCCAATGTCCTGAAGGTTTTAGATGTTTCCCTGCTCCAGCACACCTGATTCAAATGAAAGGTCATTATCTAGCCTTCCATATAGCTTGATAACAGCCCATTCATTAGAATCAGGTGCTGGAGCAGGGAAACATCGAAAGCCTTCAGGACAGTGGCCTTCGAGGACCAGGATTGGACACCCATGGCCTATCTGGTTGGCCCTGGGGTCATCCGGATGACATTTTCTGTCGACAGTCAACCTCTCCTCTCAGGTGGTGATGAACCCCAGGACAAACTCCCATTTTGAAACTCCCTACTGACACTCATCAGTGCCAGGGTCAAAGATGTGATCAATAGCCTCACATACAGAATACCGTTTGGTCATCGTGCTGCCATAGCATGAATTATAAGCAAATCCAACAGGTTTGGTTCCCGTGGGTGAAAGATTGTATTTGGGCATGGTTCCCATGGGTGAAAGATTCTATCTGGGTGTGGTTCCCATGGGTAATAGATTCTATTTGGGCAAGGGTCTCGTGGGGGTAGCAATGGAAGCCAAGAAGGGGACTATTGTGTGTGTATGTAGTATGTTTGTGCATTTTGGGGGCTGGGAGTGTAAGTGTGTCCATCTGTTGAATGTGTGTGTGCCTGGACAAAATATTATTAAAAAATTTTTTGTCTTAACCATTAATTTGAATGACCGGTCATTTTTGACCGGGAACATCATGGGTGTAACAAAGTTAAATAAAACACCCAGATTTTTTTGAAATTCTTAAAAAATTCTCTTGGCTGTTTAGATACCCTGTGGGAACAAAGTCATGGAATCTCATGGCAATCAGAATGAATTTACTACATTTTTTTTTAGAGAAAACATGTAAATCGGTCACTTTTGACCGGAACACAACAGGAGGGTTAAATGCACTGTATTCAGACTCAGAAAATGTTTGGTCCAAGGACCGGACATCTGTGTGCCTTTCCCACTGTGGTTCTCTGTGTTTTCCAGTAATACAAGTAATGTACTTTAATGCAGATGGAAAGCCTAAGGGCTGTGCCGGCTGCAAGAGGGGTATCAAGGACCGCTTCATGCTGCAGGCTGTTGACAGATACTGGCATGAAGACTGTCTCAAGTGTGCCTGCTGTGACTGTCGCCTGGGTGAAGAAGGCTCCACTCTTTACACAAGAGCCAACCTGATTCTCTGCCGGCGAGATTACCTCAGGTACCATTAAACGGTACCTCCAGTCATGTCCCAATCCTCAATATGCTCTCTAGATTCTGGGATTCCACAGAGATTTTTGTTTAGAGTTGGGGGAATTCCCTCATAACTTTTCACACAAGTACCTAGTCGGCTAGTTGCATTAAGATGTTGTATTTTATCAGTAGGTCACCATGGATGTATGGTGTTGCTTCCAATTAAATCTGCTTAATGTCTTATCCACACTACTACACCCATGTGCAAGTCTTGTGTTAAGATCCAGCTGGATTTGGTTGAGACTAAGTCTCTCATTAGCTGCACTGGTTTAGAGGGGGAAAACACTTTTGACAGTTTAATTGGTTAAATTGCCTCCTGTTTTCCTCATCATCATAACCTTCAGGCTGAAAGCCTTTGAAGAGAGGGATTAAAACCATGTGATTTATTTTAATTGGACCATTAGTAAAGAATTAGCATCAGGCTCGTACCCTCCTTAAGCAGAAACACCAGACACATACCAAGGCTGGTCAGAACATTCTGTACGTTAGGGCTTGCTTGCTTTTATGCTCTTGTTTGTTACGTGTTAATGACGATGTCATTTGTCAACAGAAATCAAGATTTTTCTTTTCTCCCTTGCACAAAGTGCATCATTTTGAAGCCTTAAGCAGGCTAGATGATGCTCGCCATTGACATAGGCATTTGCAATGTTTATATGAATTACCTAACATTTTCAAAGTTATTATTCAACGGCAACTATCCTAAATCATCAAATGTTGTGTCTCAGATTTGCCAATTCACCAAGGTTTTCTTGTGTTTTATGTTTGCTTAATGCAACCATGGGCTGAGCCACCTATGTAGCACCTGACCCACCCTCTCTCTTTCTTTTTCTCAAGGCTCTTTGGCTCGACAGGGAACTGTGCAGCATGCAGTAAGCTGATCCCTGCCTTTGAGATGGTGATGAGAGCCAAGGAGAATGTCTACCATTTAGACTGCTTTGCCTGCCAGCTCTGCCGCCAGAGGTAAGATTAGGCAGAGCAATTAGCTGATTGAAATCGATTATTTTCCCTTGTGACATAGCAAGGAGCTACAGCTCTCTTTTTGCCCTTAATAAGTAACCATGCTACATATACTTCACATTCAACCCATGCATTGACAATGATGGCTTATGTTTTTTATTGTCTTCAGTGTTTTCACAGAATGACAATATGCAACCTAACCAAGACTGGACATATTTGTGCCCAATTCCTTACATATAGGAGCCCTTGTGTTTTCCATTTTACAGATTTTGTGTGGGGGACAAGTTTTTCTTCAAGGACAACATGATACTCTGCCAAATGGACTATGAAGGAGGTACTTGGCAAGGAAACTATGAGAAAGATGTTCAGTGAATGCTTCTGCTCTCTGCTGGTCAGATACCAGGCTCATCTCAGTGAACACATGTTCAGTGTCAGTGCTGAAATGCACGGAAAAGCCACAGATTTTCAGTGATTTATATAGCTGTTTTCAGCATCTGGACTCCATTCTCCTTGAAGTGAATTGCTCAGATGTTTCATTGTGTTTAATATCTGTACAAATTTATGTTATTTTTTTTACCTTAGAAGTGAATGGATTGAGTAGAATTTACTCTGAACTGAATGAAATATAATCTGAATTGATCTATCTATTTAGTTTGATAATGAAACATTTGTGTGAAATCTCATGGGTGATTTTCCTACTAAGAGACTGGACCACTGCCTGCTGGATTAAATGTACTTAATGAGTGAAAATAAAGAATATTGCACATGAAACACGTTTCACATACTTTTGCCAACTTCAGTAGTTTACTGTAACTCTGACAATATAGCACAGCAGTTGTTTTATTGAGCTTGTCTGAATGGAAATAAAACACCCTGTACTGTACTCCTTTAACCCACAAGATAAGTGAATGAGCTTGTGTGTGTTAATATTTTGCAGATTGAGATAATTGTAATTTTACATAATGGTTTTTACATGAGTACAAATACACCCTCCAGCCATCTGCTCCTCAACTGCCCCCCTGTCACATTTTAGAACTCCCTTGTCTCAACTGTCACCTTGAACAGGATTTGATTGATAACTTGATCCCTGGTATTGGCAGAAGCTTCCCGAAAACCTTAGTAAAGGGACTGAGGGACTGAAACTTAACTAAAACCAAAGAACTGTGGCTGTTTTTAAGCGGTGTGCATTTGTGCAACGCCATCTACCGGTTTTGTACCGCCATAGGAACGGCACTTCCGTTTTCAGTTTCAGTGAACGAGGAAGCGATGCCTAGAAGGTGACGCGCGCATCATCCACCTGACATCGTATATTCATGTGGAATAACGTTTTAGTTGTTGATAATTTACGGTGATCTGCCAAGGATATTTTAATGCATACAAAATGTCGATGTCAGCATTTCAGAAAGTGACGCTGGTGACTTGTCTCGTTCTATGCGTTGCTTTACTTCTTCCTAAAATGCTGTTGTCCCGTGGGAAGAAGGATGCTGCGCACGCTGAAGGTATTATTTTGTCTTTCTGTCAAACTATTGCAGTTTGTTAAATAACTAGCAATGGACGTTACGTGTTATTTGTCATTCTTAATGTTGTGTCGATGATGCACCAGATATGTGATGTTGTTGCACTCTCCTATCTTCAGAATTTGGAGTGATGGTACTGCTGCGTGGTGTATTTTTATGTATTGTTTTGTTCTAGTCCCGGATTATCAGATGTACTTACTATACCATGTGCACTCTTTGTATTTGTCATTGGGTAAAACAATAAGATGAATGATTGAAATGTAAAACGTTGTTCCTTCCCCATAACCATAGATTATTTCGTCGTCGTCGTGTTTGTCTGGTCCTTGCAGTAAACGTACCCTCCTGTTGAGGGCGCTCGCATCAAAGCATCCCCTTTATCACATAACAGCATTTCAAATGCAACACCTGGCTTTCTGTAGTAGTCTATTATGAAATACTGAAATTGAATGCATGTCATTCATCCACTATTTTGTTCATAGATTTTAAACAACTAATGTGGATCCATCCAAGTAATTCATGAGTATGGGAACTACTCAATCAATCATGTCAATCTCCTGTTAGGTAATCCAGGACGCTTTCCACCGATGGTGCATCGGCAAGCGGCTCCGGACAGCAAGGGGCAGAGCACTTTGGGGTCCCAGTTCTCCAGGAGCCACAACACTGAGGCCATAGCCAGGGCTAAGGGAGGAGGCACAGGTGCAGGAACTGGAGGGAAATCCAACCTGGCTGGACAGATTATACCAATCTACGGATTTGGTATTTTGATGTACATTCTCTACATATTATTCAAGGTGAGAATATAGATTAGGGGGGTGCAGATAGAACATATTTAAATGTGGTTGTTGTACATGGATAAACAGTTAATGCATTATTGGGGCTGAGTAATCGTTTGTATGACATATATGTTGAATGTGCCTACTTTAAATCAGATGCAAATACGAAAAATGATCTCTCTCTAAGATTACATCAAAGGGGAACACCAAACCAAAAGAGACCAAATTTCCATCAGTTAGATCTGAAAACCTGAAGAGGAAGATCAGTGAGTATTAGTTGGTAAACTGTGTATATGATTGTGTGTATTATTTCTTTTGATCACAACTGTATATTTGATTACCATTATTTCCCCCTGCCTTCCCTCCTTGATTTTAAAGCTGATTTTGAGTTGACTCAACTGCAGGAGAAACTGAAAGAGACAGAAATGGTGATGGAGAAAATCGTTTCAAAGGCTAGCCACAGTCCAGAGAGGTTTGTCTCCCTCCAGTCTCTTCCCTTACATGTCCCACCAAACTAGACATATTATTTTCTCTCTGTTCTTACTATGATGCCATTTCAAAATGTATTTGTCACATATCGTATCGCTGAACTGATCGATGAGAGGTGTGTTCTGTCTGTGTTCAGGGTTCGGGGTGTTAGTGCAGACCAGGAGGAGACTCTGCTCCTCCAGCTGAGGGAGATCACTCGGGTCATGCAGGAGAGACACCTGGTGGAGGGGGTTGCTCCAGAGAAGAAGGCTGGAGACTGGGAAGGTACGTTGACATGGAAGTGGATTGAATGGTCTTGATGGAAAATGTACACGGCTGATTCTGATGGGATTAAGTCCATTTTAATTTGGGTTTGTGGTCCAACCAAGGTTTTCCTGAGGATCCCCATCAATGTTGGGAGATGCCTTTTTGTGGCTATAACAACACCCAACAGTACACCCCAGAGGAGGAGGCAGAGAGGACAGAACCAAGTGGGGTTGACCAGGAAGATGGTGTGGCCAACCAGGAAGATGGTGGGGCCTACCAGGAAGATGGTGGGGCCTACCAGGAAGATGGTGTGGCCAACCAGGAAGATGGTGGGGCCTACCAGGATGAGGCTTCACCTTCCCAGGAAGAGTGTGCTGCCTGCCAGGAAGGGGTTGAGGCTCACATGGAAGGGGGTGTATCACATCAGGAGGAGGGTGGAGCTGACCTGGAGAAAGATTATGCTGTAGACACTATGGGAGGGGCTTGTAAGACAGACGTTTTGAATGATAGAGGACAGGAAGAAGATATTGCTGGAGATGAAGAATGTTGGGCTCAGGAGGATGTGCGTGTGATGGATGAAGAGAAAGTGGAAGGGGGCAAGGAACAAATCGTTGTGGCCACAGATGGAATTAGTTTGGATCAGGAGGTGGAGTCTATGTTGGGGATGTCCGTTATGCAGGAGCCAGAGGGAAAAACCACTGTCCACCTTCCAAATAATACTTCTACTAGCTCCACTCGTGTTAGAAGGCGGCATAAGAAGAAAAATCAAAGATCAGCTTTCAAGGACTAACTGAAATCCCAGTGTGAGTGGGCCCTATGACCCCGAGACAAGACAGCTTTCCATCTTACCCATATCCTCACAACTATGTAGCATCAAGTCAGGACCTTCTAATGCGTTACCAAACATTGAGATGGATGTTATTTACCACTTCTTTCCCTTTGGTTGGACTTGATTATTAGATACTGTGGTTGCAGTGCTACTTCTGCATGGAAAACAGTTTGCGCCCTCTAAGTTCATTTCACTGTGTAGAAAGATGCAAACTTAAATAGTATGTAGGATCTTCTTGTCATTCCTGTCTTAGATCACTGCTAGGTATGACTCAGGTTGTTTGTAGCTTACATTGGAGCTTAGTATTTTTACTCACAATTGGGACTTTTTTTCCTGTAAAGACAGCTACAGAAAATATCTTCCAACCCTTTTGTGATTACTTGATAGCTACTCTGCACTATAATGCAAAGTATTTTAAGATTCTCACTTTTATATACTTTATTTCTATGGATAAATGTAGCTTCCCTGCATATCAATATTAGAGAAAGTCACTGATGCGGAGTGTAATAAAAAAAAAAGGCTGCCCTTTCTCGAGTTGCCTAATACTTACAAATACAAACATTTGTCAGAAACATGTTTATTACTTATAGAACCGAACATTCTACTGATAGAAAACCAACATACAATATAGTTAGCCAAATGCGTACATGTAACCTGAAGTGGCACACTTTGTTTCAATGAACTGCAGGATATGTGGTACAGCTCCGAGTGTTGAAGATTTGCTTTCAGACCACTACGATGTGAAAGGAAGCTTGCCACTGGTCCAGAACTCCTTGTCCTTTGACACTGCATTGTCTCACATGTCCATTGGTTCATCAGGTTTGTCTGCAGCTGGCTCATCGGCAGCCTGGGCCACCTACAGTACACAATATACAAGTTAAAATTGTGTCTAATATTTCGACTTAAATATTCAATTGGATATACCCTGATTGGCCATCAATTGACTTGCACATCCTGTAGACATCACCTGTCATTTCAAGGCTCCATATATCTACCAGAACAGTACCTTTCTCTGTGGCCTCTCCTCCAGTCCCTCCAGGAAAGGGGCAACCTCATCATCGTCATAGATGGTGAACTCTGTGTCTTTCCCCACAATGCCAACAGAGACATTCTGAAAGATGGAACAGTTGAATTAGCAAAGGGAATCCATACAATTAAAAACTTTATGGTTTAGGCTTGGTGGCCTGCCTTGGTGGTGAGATCCTGCTCCGCTGGAAGAGTTTCCCTCAGTGCACGAAGACCATGCTGAACGAGCTCATTGAGATTACCTAAAGGAGGACAATATCAGTGTATAAGTAACATGTGCTTCAGGCATCTTCAAACGCTGTGTTTAGACAATGGACATGCACACGAATGTCTGGATCCATGCATGCTTGTCCGTGTGTGTGCGTCCTTACAGTCAAGGAAGGCATCCATGTTCCTTTCCAGGTATGTCCGGGCAGACTGGGACCGGGCTCCGATGGACATGGCTTTGCAGTCAAAGTAGTTGGCTGAGGGGCAAGTCTGATAGATATGAGGGCCCATATCCTGAAACGGCAAAATTGGTTGGTTACAATATTTGAGGCTGAAATTTCTTCTGGCTACAATCAACTTTACCATTTGAGCTTATTTGCAGGTAAGAGTAAGATAATCCTTTATTTCTCCCGCAGTGGGAAAACTGCAGGTATTCCACTCAATTCCGATATTGCATTTAACAACTTACATCGTAACTAGCAATGAGCAGTCCCACACCATATGGCCTCCTGCCGTATCTCTGCGTTGGGATTTGAGTTTCTAAGTGACAGGTTAAGGTCAGAGCTTTTGTTGAGAGATAGAGAACTTTCACATGCAAATCCAAAAAGTACACCAAACATTTGAACCCCCACAAAAAAAGGATACTGCTGCCAATGAGCGTGACGAGCCGTGACGTAGGGAGGGGTCTGTCGAACACGAACCTAGAGTCTAGGCACTCCTGACGCATGAAGTTACTGAGAAGACAGGAAAGAAGAGGTTCTTAACACCTGGATGTTGAAGGTATTCTGTAGCATCCGTTTGCCACTATGGGCGTGTTTGTTTTCCCACCACAAGAGCCTGGCATCAGCTGTCAGTCCAGCAATCGAGATGCCAATATGGTTATCCACATGGAGAATCTTCTTCTGGTGGGCAGCCAACTCTGACTGTGCTCTCTAAAGAGGTATGCAAGACAGAGGCATGTCAGTCAAGAGGATGCAACTATTAATGTTGGAAGGAAAGATCTTTAACAAAGCCTACCTAGGCCCTTTACAACAAAGTATAAATTCAAGATCATCTCTCTACTACAAAAACCCACAGTGCTGTTAATGGAACCAGATATTGAAGTTTTGTTCTGGAACTGGAAATAATTTTCCCAGTTCTCAGTTCCCAACCCCACTTAGCAGATGTGATCAAACTGGATTATTGTGATAATATTATGAACCAAATGGTCTTACCTTTAGAGCAACAAGTACTGCAATGTTTCTTGACTTGAGTCCAACTGTGGCAGAACCTTGTTTCACCGCTTCCATTGCATACTCAATCTGGTGAATGCGTCCCTGAAACACATGCAGATAAAGCGTTAGAAGATTATACTTCACGGTTAAAGCCAAAATAAAGCAGTATTTGCTATCTTACCTGTGGGCTCCATACTGTGACATCGTTGTCATACTGATTACGGAACTGCGGAAAATGAGAGAGGAACTGGTATTATCAATTTATAAAGCAATTTGAACTGATGTAGATATTTAACAAAACCCACATAGTTGCCTTGCATCCTTCACAGTACTGTTCAACAGCTAGAAACGTACTAAACACCCCCACAGACCTTTCTATAACCATGGGTTTCACATGACTGTTACATAAATAATAAAGTATCAGGGATACAACAGTGGTTTCAGTTTGCAGCCACTCGTCAAAGTGCCCCACCAGGCAAACTCATTCCAGATTTGTGACAAACGCATTATGAACAATGTTTTTATGGATATAACTGAAACTGAAAGTGATGAATCATATCAGCTAGCAGGTTTAAACTCGCTCTGGCACACTGCCTAGCTAGTGCTAACTCTGGTCCTAACTCTGGTGCTAACTCTGGTGCTAACTCTAGTAAAAAGCTAACTAGCATCGTTCCTAAATCACCCTACCCAGGTTAAGTTAACAGGGTTGCTAAATGGTACAAAGTCCCGTTTCCATGAGGTTAGAATACCGAAAGGAGCAAGGATGTCTACAAACGTTGGTCACTAAACAGTTAGCTTGCGAACAGATATTTAGGCTAGTTAGCCAGCTAGCTCTATGCTAACACTGCCCTGCTGGTTTTTGCTTACTCACATCCACTCACGCTGGCTAACAAGCTAGCAACTCAGCTAACCGGTACTGCTCGCTAACTACTTATTTTGCCTGGAGAGTTTTTGACTTGGATGACTAACAAAGTAATCGCTGTTACATCCAATGCATTCATTAATAAACGCCGAGTTATTGTAGTTAATAAACATGTTTCATTCATTTCTTACCATCTTGACAACAGTCTTCAAACAGTGATTCCGATTTGATTTAGTTTCCTGGTTTGTTGGGTCGTTCAAGGCAAAAGCTGTAGAACTCAGAATCAGTTTCTTTGATTGAGACCTAAAACGAAACTGATCTGAATAGAAAATTGCACGTTTTGGTGGCTAACATTGGTAATAATTGTTTAGATTGTGCAAACCTTTTAGAATTATAAACACATTTTGTTTTACTGTAGGGCCGTCCAGAAATATAGGCGATTTAACAGTGCAAGTTTATGGACCTTTTAAATGAGCACCAGATGGCAGTAGTTGGATAAAAACACAAAAGCATATGGATCAGAACGCATGGACTGCAAACCTCTTAAGGTTTATGAAAGGCTAATATATATATATAAATAAAATATGTCTGAAGGGAACAACAACCACTCACTGCAGATTTAGTGGAGCAGTACATCTCAGCAATCTCATTGTTTTACTTTTTTTGTGAGGTATTGTTAGTTACACGTGCCTGGGCCTTCGTTAATGATATCTGATGTACCCTTGATCCGGGGGAGATGAATTCAAGGCACTGTGCTGACGAGCTCTCCTCCTCTGCCAAGGCAGCGGCAGTGGCGACCATTACATCAGCGCACCGCCTTTGTGATTGAGATTGTAACGGGGCTATGCTGAGCTCAGCACGATCGCTCTCCCGGCTTCATTTGACTGCCAAAGTGTCCCCCCCCCCCGCACCCCTCCCAACCCCTTTAATTTTTGAAATGGAGAGCAACCTGAGTCACTCTGTGACGGGTCCAAGCCACAGGCCCTGCACACATGGGGTGCAAAGAGGGGGGTTCAATATATGGTGGGTGTGTTTTTCTTCCTGCCACACTGCTTTCTCTTATAATCAAATGCTTTATATTACTGTCTTGCCACACGTATTTCATGATGTTCAAGGTTGGTAGAACTTACCGTTCAGTAGTACTAAAGCTCAGTTATCTGGTCATTTGGTTATCTGGTCTGGTCTCAAAAGGCCTTTGAACCACACTTCTGAGTTCCAAAACTCAAAAAAAGTGAGTGATTACACAGCTGTATTACCCAAACATGCCTCCAGTTATTGGATTAATTTAACATATGGAGAGGGACTGAATATGCCCATATTGCCACCTCTGCAGCTTTAAATAGGTCAGCAATTGGTTAGCCTTGAAATCGACTGGTCTAATGGGGGAGACAGGCAACCTGTCTGCCAAGTGAGTGTACATTAAGCTGCCAGATCACAGTCTGGGGTTAGAGTTCGGCAGCCACACATGAAAGTCCCCCCACTCCCACCCCCACTGCAATGGGTTTTATGGGTTGGTATACATCTCCATTGGCTTTTACATTCCACACTGATTGCCAAGAAAAGCAAGGAAATAAGGATGGTGTTAGCGAGATGTGTGTGTGTGTGTGTGTGTGTGTGTGTGTGTGTGCTGGCATGGTCACATAGGAAAGTCACGCTGAATTCCAACATCCCCCCCTTTTCTTGCTCGCGTTTGCCCTGAAAGAGCTGACGCGGTATTTGAGAGAGGTTAAAAAGCTGAAGAAGCTTCTTCTGTCTCAAACCCCCCCAAAAAAGAAGAAGAAAAAAACACATCGCATTGTGGAGCACTTAATAATATCAAGGGCCAAATTGATTGCTCCTCTTCCTGCCTCTAAATCTAATAATAGCCAGCCAATAAGTGGCTAACCTCGCACATCGTGTTGCTCATTCATGCTTATTGATTATTTCTTAAAAAGACGGTGGAGCTATGGTGAAAGTTCAAGCAGCTGTATAACAATGCAACCTGTCAGGCTTTTTTGATCACTCCACTGTTCCAGCGTTTTTAATTTATGGAGATGCTTTTAGGAAAGTAACTCATGTTAAACACTGCTTTTGATACACAATTATTTTGATACACAATCTCCCACTCTATTGATATTCCAATGTGTACACAAAATCTTTCTCCTTATTTGGAGAAACTCTTCCACTGCCTGGCTCCCCAATGGTGGAATCAACTCCCCACCTCCATCAGAAGCACAGACTGCCTTCTCACCTTCAAAAGAAGGCTTAAAACTCACTTATTTAGAGAATGTAATGGCACTTATGGATAGTTTGGTACTTCACATAATCTAATGTTGTTTAGAACTATTTGTTGGTCCCCATATGGTGACTTGCCAGTGTTGTTGTATCTCTTGCTTTATGTTCACAATTGTTGTGTTACGCATTTATAGTTCTTCCCTTGGCACTTATTGGTTCTCATGATTTATGATTCACGATCTAAACAAAACCACTGTGTTCGGGGTCTATCACGTTGCTATGCTCAATGCATGGGCGTCGTTAGCCCTGTTTTAGGGGGGCTGAAGCCCCCCCTAAATGTTCTTCAGCCCCCCTAAATAATTATCGGGATTATTATCGGGCCGCCGAAGAAACACGATAATTAATAACAATATTTTATTTCGAAAAATTACCGGATGCTCTCGGTTAAATGTCGGTCACTTGAGCGTCAAAAATGTAACCCACAAGTTCGAAAAACGAGTGAAAAACGGATGTCTTTGGGAATCGCTGGCTGGCTCACATCGGACTGCGGTACGCCTACCCCCCCCCCCCCCCCCCCCCCCCCCCCCCCGTCGATAGAAAATGCCAGGGGCTAAGCCCCCCCTTTCTTTCAATCCTAGAAACGTCCCTGGCTCAATGACTGATGCTCTTTGTAAAAGCTCTCTCTTGTAAGTCGCTTTGGATAAAAGCGTCTGCTAAATGAATAAATGTAAATGTATTTGTCAATTCACAGTGCATTTAACAGAAAAAGCCATGAAGTTTAGAGACACAGTATACCTTAAGAATTTGTGTAAATAATTTGAGAATAAAGCTCTTAATTCTGCAAAATTATTTCTCACCAAAATTGTAGAGGTTTTAGGACAAAAACAGATTGGAAAGTAATTTCTAAAATGTCTCACAACAACAAAAATAGAAAAGGTGTCTGAATAATTTCTTGAGGCACTGTTAACAAAATATTATAATTGCACTATATTTACCCAGTGCTGTCAAGTCTTCTTGATAAGAACATGGATGCCATGACTCTTTTACTCCATCTACATGTGTAGCACTATGTGGATCAAGTGCATTCTGGGACTTCTATGTTTGACAGGTTCCCTGCTATTCCCATCAGCTCTGACAGGTGTAGTTTGTTTGATGGGGAAGCTGGTCTGGCATTTTATAATTCCCTGGGGCTGTATGTGTACAGCCTGCTCAGACAAAGAACAAGGAGTGACCTCATAATTCTGCCCTCTTTGTATGTGTCGCTTCCTCTGCCTGTCAGTCATGTGTTTGCTTGTGTTCTGTCTTGTAGAAATTCTTCAGGTGGTCTCAAGGTGGAGATGGTGAAGGAAGATGACATGCCAGGACTGGATGACATCGAGGACATCTCAGGGTGACAGGATAGAGCACATATTATAGAAAATACTGATGTGTAACAGTTTGTTTTAAGATAATATCATTTTTCATAATATTTTTGCACATTGCATGCACATTTTTTTATAAAAAATAAATAATCATCAGTTCTCTTCAATTCTAGGTATATCATTCACAATACACGTGTACTGAATGACAATGCAAAAATGATTTAAAAAATTGCACCAACACCATTAACTTTCTCAACAGTATCGGTTGACTGTCAATGAAAAGAAACATCCAATGCCAAGTCTGGGAAATTAGACATCAAATCATTAATGCAGCTCAAAGTATATCCCTGGCTCCTCAAGCAAATGCTCAAACATTAATTGTGTTTTCCCATCCAATGCTGTATTTTTGGATTAACTGATGTGAGAAGTCACTTCTGGAGATTAACCCTCCTGTTGTGTTCCGGTCAAAAGTGACCGATTTACATGTTTTCTCTCAAAAAAAATGTAAAAAATTCATTCTGATTGCCATGAGATTCCATGACTTTGTTCACACAGGGTATCTAAACAGCCAAGATAATTTTTTAAGAATTTCAAAAAAATCTGGGTGTTTTATTTAACTTTGTTACACCCATGATGTTCCCGGTCAAAAATGACCGGTCATTCAAATTAATGGTTAAGACCAAAAAAATTGTATAATATTTTGTCCAGGCACACACACATTCAACAGATGGACACACTTACACTCCCAGCCCCCAAAATGCACAAACATACTACATACACACACATTACTCCCCTTCTTGGCTTCCATTGCTACCTCCACGAGACCCTTGCCCAAATAGAATCTTTCACCGATGGGAACCACACCCAGATAGAATCTTTCACCCATGGGAACCATGCCCAAATACAATCTTTCACCCACGGGAACCAAACCTGTTGGATTTGCTTATAATTCATGCTATGGCAGCATGATGACCAAACTGTATTCTGTATGTGAGGCTATTGATCACATCTTTGACCCTGGCACTGATGAGTGTCAGTAGGGAGTTTCAAAATGGGAGTTTGTCCTGGGGTTCATCACCACCTGAGAGGAGAGGTTGACTGTCGACAGAAAATGTCATCCGGATGACCCCAGGGCCAACCAGATAGGCCATGGGTGTCCAATCCTTGTCCTCGAAGGCCACTGTCCTGAAGGCTTTCGATGTTTCCCTGCTCCAGCACCTGATTCTAATGAATGGGCTGTTATCAAGCTATGTGGAAGCCTAGATAATGACCTTTCATTTGAATCAGGTGTGCTGGAGCAGGGAAACATCTAAAACCTTCAGGACATTGGCCCTTGAGAACCAGGATTGGACACCCATGAGATAGGCCATCTCCCGGGTTGTTGACATCAAATCCTGCTTGGAACTGTTCCCCAGTCTCCCAGTCTCCTGCCTGCTGTACTAACCTATACATCCATCTGCTGAACTCATTCTATTGTACAAATATTGCCGTGACGCTTGTGCGTCTACTAAAGTCACCGGGCTCGGCTTTGCTAACAGCCTCAACGTCCCAAAACAAGATGAATATTTCTGGCTCCAGCACACCTGATTCTAATGAATTGGTTGTTATCAAGCTATGTGGAAGCCTGGATAATGACCTTTCTTTTGAATCAGGTGTGCTGGAGCAAGGAAATATCTAAAACCTTCAGGACAGCGGCCCTTGAGGACCAGGATTGGACACCCATGAGATAGGCCATCTCCCGGGTTTATGATATAAAATCCTGCTTGGAACTGTTCAGAGTCCATTGAAATGATAATCATGTCCTTGTAAGATCTTTATACAAAGTAGTCTATCATAAATAGAACAATATTTGTCATCTGGATACTTGTTATATTCAAAATAATCCATAATTTTGCTGTTTTCACTCAAAAACGAGTTGCATGCGCTTAGGTCAATGAGGCCTAGAGACCATAAAGGGCAAACAGAAGTTAAAAACTTCTTACTATTAACAAGAACTTAAGTTGCTTAAAACATCTAACACAACATTAGTTGATAATATATGTATTATTATGGAATTATAATCAGCTATAATGAGGCGGTCACTTTTGACCGGGAACACAAAAGTAGTGACAACAAACGAACACAACAGGAGGGTTAAAGTGTTTCTTACCTATGACTGACCCCCTTTGTGAGCAAACGTTTTCATTTAGTCACCAATTTTTCGTCAGTGGCTAGACAACACATCTATGAATCACTTTTTCAGACTTTGGTTTTAAAACTTTGGTTTTACGTTTGGTTGACATCAAGTGCTATAAGAGAAGCATGCAATTTCTGCCTTCTGAGATGGCCGTTAAACAGGTTTCATTGTCCTGGGTATACATAACACACGCATTCAAAAATGGTGTGCGTGAGCTGTATCTCCAATGAGAAATGAAGTCTAACAATTTTACTTACATCAAATTAGTCATTTTGTAGGTATAATCAAGATTGTCAGTTAAGAAGGGTGAGTCTGTGAGAGAAGATGTTCAAAGAAACCAGTACGTCTAAAGATGCATCAAAAGTTGAGTCTTAAGAAGCAAATCCACTCATCCACTGAAAGAATAGAAAGGAAATAATGCCAAGTATATGTTGGAACATTATTGAATCTTTATCAGATTGGATTCAAAAGCAATTCTAGGCTTCCACTTTTTGGCAATGGTAAGATCAAGTTGTCACAGTCAGTACCGCTATTGTAACATTTCAGGAAATAAGCAGTAAAGTGTAGCTTCTGAGACACCTACAGTATCTGGCTCGCCATTGCTAATCTATACATCAAACTCCTTAATGGTCACTTGTGCTCCAGGATCCATCATGTCACGGTAATGGCTTTGACGATTGAGGGTGCTTTTACTGCATTTAACTGATTAGAAAAACTGACCCATTTCTAACATGAACTAAATGTCATGCCAGCATCCGAACACGGAGTATTAATTTCATCTCCATGGTGCCAGAGTCATTAGCTGTAAGACTCAATTACTTCAATAAGAGAGTGATATAATCAGAGAAGGGGGAGAATTAAGGGTCACAGACTTTAATGGTCTATTGCGTCAGTTGGGTTTCTTTGAGGAATGGCTGATGGTAGCGACATGGTTTCTACGTGGTTCAGACAGTGTCTGTATTTAGAAAGATCTTCGTGTGTTCTGTCACCTAAGAACTTACTTATACTGTGCTTTCTACATGGACAGTTTGCATGGAGTGTATTTTGGATAAAACATCTGCTAACTGAATAAAAACATCGGCATTGTACTGCTGTATGTGGTATTTTATGTTAGCCTGCAATGGCCTTTCCTTTTGGACATGATTTTTCAAGGGTAAAGGGTTAAACACAAAAGATTCCTATTTTTGAGGTAAAGATAATTCACAGGAATATAATTCACTGGCTTACAGTATAACATAGCACATGTACATAAGTACATGAAACTGGACTCCCAGTCTAATACATTGAAGCTGACGCTGTAAGACTCTTAAGTCTTGCTGTAAGAAATTTCCAACCCATCGTTTCTGTGGAGAAAGAAATGACAGCATACCTTGGCCATTGGCCACATTTCATAACCGCATACCGTTAAACTTTCTATAAATACCATGGGATGGGATCCAAGTTGATCAAGTGTGATTGAACCTGAAATGGCTCCAGTGCATCTGAGCCAAGTTTCTTTTAGATACTTGGAAGGAATTGCTTGCTACTCCCCAGCTTTCAAAACTGCACTCGTCTCAGTCACTGTGAGAACAGTTTTGCTGAATTCAAATTTTTCCCAACAAAATAATAATGGCCATGCATGTACTCTTGTACATATGTTAGTGAGAGTTGAATTTAATTAATTTATGCTTCTGATCAGACCAATGTGTTTTTCTCGCTGTTCGATGTGCCGGTACATTTGAATGTGTCAGTTTATGTATTGTCAGACTGAACTTCATTTCACCAAGCTGAAAAAGGCAGCTGTCCTACCCGGCAAGTCCAGTTAAAGTTAATATTCCATTTGAATGTACGTTTCCTCAAGCTGAGTCACTTCACACTTGTAGAACCATGATAGATCCTTTGAATGCACTCTCAAAAAACACACAAAAACCCCTCTCTGCAAATGCAGCACTAATAATAGTAAATACATTGTTGAGTGTTCAACATTTTCCCTCTCTCCTTTTCGTGAATGAAAGTGGAGTACTATCGAAACCCAGCAGAGGATGATGTCAGAGCTAGCCAAGCCTTCCTCCCACACAGTATGCCATGGCCAACTGATTGATGCTTCGCTGTTTAAACTATTAAATGTAATTTCCCTAATGTCCCGAGATGAACAACAGTGGAGCCAGTGAGCACTTGCTTGCTCTTACAAGTGAAGTGGCACTTCACATGGGCTTAAAAGTAATGGCCTGTTCTAAAATGTAAGGCTCGCATTTGTCCGGTGTCCCTAAATCCCACTTAGTTAATGGGAACTATGCATGTATTCCAAGGGGGCTGGCATGCATGTCTGTGAAACGTGTTTGTGTCTATGTAAAAAAGTAAACAAGAACAAATATATATATTAATTACCAATTTGTTCTCCCTCTGCAGGTTTGCCTATGGGTTTTCAGGTCTGTGTTTCTGATCATCCCAAAGTGTATATGGTCCAGGGTGTATGCAGGCCTTCCTGGTCAGCCTAATCTCTCCAGGTGAACAAACTCCTCAGAGCCTCTAGTGGAAACCACACAATGATAACAGCTTGGTCGCATTCAATCTACCAGAGCCTCTTTGGTGAATGTGAGCACAAATTAGATTTTCAGAGCTATCACAATGTAGCTAATGACTTAAGTGCAGTTGCTCTGTCCTTTGTGTTTAGGAAGCATTTTATCTGAATCTGTTCCTGCCCACTTGTAGCAGAGCACCCTGCACTGAAGAGTGGGGCAAAGATTAAATCACAGTCCTCTTCACCAATATGCATCTCCCAGACTATGATTTACATTTTCTATTGCATTGCGATTTATGGTTTAGTATGTTTAGGAAAATAAGAAATGTCATCAAATATGCAAAACTGCTTTCTTGTTTCTACAATAGCAAATTAGTCTATGCTTATGCAGTGGATTTGATAAAACTGAAGTATCCATGTCCATCTTGTCAGGGAAAAAATTGTTAAGATAAATGAGTCACACCTAGACTACTATACTAACTCTGCTCTACTCACTCTCTAAAGGGGAACTTTCTAGACTTTTGATTTCAGAGATTGTGACGTTCCCATGAGTAATATCATTGTAAGAACGCGTTCTCTGTCACATATTCACACAGTGCACACGTATGCTCATTCACATACACACACAGACATGCAAACCCACTCAGGTGAAACCACAGACATGCACACAGGCAGACATTTCAACTGGTCACACTGTTTATCTCTCCCTGTTATCCGAGGTATGGCTTTGGACCCTGGGCGGTCCTCCATTTTGCAGTGATTTAGAGTCTGTGACATCGCTGTGGCACACTGCTCAATAGAACTAAAAGGCTCATCCTGCCTAATGGGGTTCCTCTATGACGCAGACAAGAAAAGACCTCCCCCTCCTCTCTCCTGAGACACAGACAAATACTCCCAGTCTCACATTCACACAGCCATAGAAACACACACTTGCACACATTTGTACACACACGGACAGATACACTCAATGTCCACTATAATGAAGAGGTAGGGAAGTCAGTTGATGCCGCCGGACAAATTATTATATAATTACCAGCGTGGGGTAGGCAGTAGTGTTAGTCATTACAAATGGAATCTTAGCCAATGAACTTGATCATGAAAACCAATTTGAGGAATGACTTGAGTTTTGGTTCATTATACTTAACACATTTTCACACTATTTCAACATTTAAATCAATATCTATTTTCAGTAGACCTTTTGTAAACCAGAACTGTGAATGTATAATCAATATTGCAAATGTAATGAATGTGTGTTTAGACACAAAAACAAAGACATATTCTTGAGCTCATGGATTTTCAATATTTTGAATAATTCCAGTCCAGGACTGAATTTTTGCCATGTTACATGGGCAGTGACATGCCTCCCCAGCAGATGGCCCCGTCTGCAAATCAATGACAGGGTTTACGGGTTTGTCACTTGACAAATGTCATACATTTAAGATTTACAAAAACATTTGTATCGCTGGGGATAGTTTTCAGTGTCTTGTTAATTAGATTTGCTTGTTTAATTAATCGCGACACCACCACCAACTTGGATGTCAAGTGATCTAAATGACTGGAATATTTTGTGAATGGAGCACATCATGACTGGAGAATGACGTCATTGCAAAGCCATTTCCCTTATTAGAGTGCCAGAAGTAAGAGTTGACATCTGATTGGCTTACCGCAGCATCTCAGCCAGCGGATTGGTCGAAGAAAGATAATTAAACACCTACACAGTCAATGCACAAATCCAAGTGGTGGATATATAGGCTTGTGCATTGGCTCCGCATGCAACAGAATCAAGAGTTGATCTTCAAGTTGAGAGAAGTCAACTTAGTGTTTCATATATATATATAGCTCTATTTTTTTGCAAGGTGATTATCATTGAAGGTAAGTGATGAACTTTTATTGTGATTTACTTAATGGACAAAAAACTAAGATCAATGGAAAGTCCATGGGACGTTGAGAGGGTGAACCTGCGTTTTGGTGCAGTGTGATGAGGTAGTGGTGATAATGGAATTGTGAGGCTGCAGGGTTCCTGAGCCCAGTTCTACGGGCACCAAGGGAGAGAGGGAAGGGTACGGAGACGGTAAAAGAAAGTGTAGGTACAAAAAAGTGAAAGGAAGTGCTGGAGCTGGAAAGGGCGCGAGGGGTAAGGATGGGGTCTGGGGGTTCGGGCTGTCTGCTGAAAGAGAGGTAGAGCCTGTGTGTGTGTGTGTGTCTGCGTGTGTGTGAGTGTGCGTGAGAGGTAGAGAGGAGGCAGCTTATTACACTAATGCACCTGCTCCCCTGGGAGTTGACACACTGGTGTCCCACTCCCTTCCTCAGAGCTCCAGCTAATGCTGCTGTCCCACTTGTTAGTGTTGCGCTACACGCTAAGACCCTTGTCCTGGACATGCTAAAGGCTTGGCAGAGGACTACCAGTCCTTTTCCAGCCAGAAAGATAAGAATCTGGATACGTTTTTTGAAATGGATGGATAGCTGGATAGATGGATGGATTGATGGGGAAAGGCATGGCTGCACTAGGTGTTTTTGTAAACGTCAAAATAGAAGGTGGGAAAAGCAAGTGAGAGATTCTGCAGTTAGACTAAGCGGTGATTTTGGGAAAGTTGTTTTCAAGAAGTGCCTAAAAATTTATGTGGCCAGTCTTTCAGGGTGCTTCACCAATTCATACACATGTGGGATCAACTGGCGATGGTGTTCTGTTTTTGAGTGAGTGAACATACGGATGTAGCGTTGCATGGCGCTGACTGGTTTGTGTTTCTGCTGTAGGGGACCATGGTTATGTTGAAGATCTCTGCTTTCCTTGTTACCTACGCCCTGGTCATTTGCCAGATGTACAGCTCACAAGCGGCCCCAGCCAGGTGAGACAGACAGACAGACAGACGGACAAACGGACAAACGGACAGACAGACACTTAATTTACACCTGCTGACCCATATGTAATATGCTTTAGTCAGTTTATATTGTACTGTCCAATGAAATTCTGTAACTTTTTGTCTGTTTTGGGAAGACTCCATCTTTGTCATGATTCTATTGAGTCTGTCAATTACTTTATATTCCCATTAGAAATTGTCATTTTATTGTAACAACATGCATACAAGCATATTTTTTCCTCCCAATATCATCGAAGTGCACTCTAGTTAAGTGTCAAGGGAGTCTCTAATGAAATTTCCAGTCGAAAAAAAAATTAAATATAACAAGTAATTTAATTTAGGAGAGATAGATGAGATAAATAAAAACATCCAAGTCACGACCCCCACTCCTTGTTCCATGAAGATATTGATTTTGTCATAAATCTCAACTTGGTCACACAACGGCCCTTTTAGATGGGCCACTCTCATCAGATTGTTTTCCTGTGTTGGCTGGGGTCCCGTCCAGTTCAACATAATACCTCTCGGACTGTGAAGCGTCATCCTGTTTTTATTTCTTCTTCACTGTAGATGCTAAGTGTAGCTACAGTTAACATGTTCTATACAACCTACTCCTCCTTTCGCTCCCCCACCACTCTCTAGACCGGGCATAGACTCCATGACAGATCACGTCACGCTCACGGACTACGAGGCACGGAGGTTACTCAACGCCATAGTCAAGGAGTTTGTGCAGATGACAGCCGAGGAGCTGGAGCAGCAAGTCAATGAAGGCAATAGGTACAGACGACCCTTCATTACCTCCTGACATCCCTGGAAAGCTTGTCTTCCAGCGGCTGGTGAATATGAAGGACAGATGTTAGATGTCATAAGAAATGATGAGGGTGAGCGATCACCCATGGATGACCGCCGGTGTCACGACCAAATCATTCTCTACGGTTCACTTTAACCTCCTCAAACTCTTTCTGAGGACTTTTTTTTACCCCTCCATATGTGTGTTCATCTGGATATTAATTTACCTATAGAGGTGAGAAAAAAAATCCTTACACAAACCTAACGGAAAGATTTGAGTGCTAACAAATAGATTCTCTGTCGCAACCTTTCTACAGCATGGATCTGTTTGACTCTTATTAGATTATTTGAAGGGGAAACCTGTTTGCTTGCTGGATATGTTGACAAATCAGTATGCCTAACCAGATGGATGAATGCATGGGGTGGATTAGTTGGAAGTGGAATGCAATGCATGATAGACAAACGCTAAATTGCATCAGGAGTATTGTAGATATGACATGAGCATGTGGTTAACTAAAATGTTAAAATCCTAGAAGTGTTGGGAGGGGGAGCATGATGTGGTTTTTGAAAGCATGTCCAAAGATGCATTTTTCTCTCATGGCAAATGCATGAATGGATATTGTTGTTATTAAACCATACTAACATAATTTACAGATGTGTGGGTGTGAGTAAGTGAGACGAAGAACAAGTGTGTCTAACAGTGTATGAGAGGGACATGGATGAAGCATGAGTGAGAGAAAGACCGTTTGAGAGAGAGTGACCAGACCTGCACGTTATCCCATGTTTATGAGCCTGTCTCTGCATGTTTGTGTGTCCCCCTTCCTCCCTTCCTTCCTCTCGCCCTCCCTCCCTATCCCTCTGACAGCATGGAACGACCCCTAAGCAAGCGCTGCTCCAACCTCAGCACCTGTGTGCTGGGAAAACTGTCACAGGAGCTGCACAAATTGCAAACGTTCCCTCGCACGGACGTGGGGGCGGGAACGCCCGGCAAGAAGCGTAGCTTGCGCAACAGCGAGCGCTACACAAGCATCGGGGAGATGCTTGAAAGTATCTAACCCAGACGCTCCCATGATCCTCTCCTCGCCCTGCTGCATCCCTATGGTTTTGGTTTGACAAGTCTCGGTGCATGTGGAGTTTGCATGCTTGATTGACCCTTTGAGGACAATCTCTGATGGCTAACCCCAACACGATTGTTTTATTTTACTTTGAGCTCATTCCATTTAATTTTGACAGAGAATTACATGACCAGTTTAGACAATCAATCAACTCAATTGGGTTTAAAACATGATCGGTTCTCATTTGATTCATTATCAATGTTCAATCTTCACAGTGCAAATCATTGATTGTATAAAAAAAATAACTGCTGAAGGATCTGATCAGGAATGGACACATTTGAGTAATATCAGTAGATAATAAATGGTTCCTCCATGCTTCACCATGTTTCTCATTCAATAAACTTATTTTTATACCGGGAAGCCTTTTCCTATATTCAGTTTCAAACATGCTATGAAGTTTTATGATCCTGGCAAAGCTCTACAAAGCCTATGCCAGTAAATTAAGTTTATTAAGAAATAATTTTAGCGCTTTAGTAATGCCCTTGAAATACCTCTGAATCCCTAATGGAGTATCAAGGTAAGAAATATGACTGATCTAATTCAAAACACATTTTCTAAAGTGATTAACGTGACTAAATGTCTGCAATATGTATACTCTTGTCTAAGATTGTCTTTATTAAATTAGTCAACTGCTTTTACATGTTTAATCGTATGTGGGACTGTGTAGGCACGTATGTGTACATGACTGGATATCTTGGAAGGGCCAAATCGTTGTGACTGTGTGCGCGTGCGCTCCAGAGCTCAGCGTTAACCTCACCTCTCCTCTCCTGAAGCAGTGTTAC
Organism: Neosalanx taihuensis; assembly: GCA_030340665.1. Taxonomy (NCBI): domain Eukaryota; kingdom Metazoa; phylum Chordata; class Actinopteri; order Osmeriformes; family Salangidae; genus Neosalanx; species Neosalanx taihuensis. Next base: position 11,519,727 of record CM059290.1, on the reverse strand, counting down.
AGCACAGAAGCGCGCCTGCAACACAGCCACCTGCGTGACTCACCGCCTGGCTGACTTCCTGAGCCGGTCTGGAGGCATGGGCAACAGCAACTTTGTCCCCACCAACGTAGGCTCCAAGGCCTTCGGCCGGCGGAGGAGAAACACCCAGATGTGAGCCTTCCAACAACCTTCAGAGATACGGTGAATACTTCTCTTTCTATCTCAAGCATTCCATTTCTTGCACTCTCTTCCTTTTTCTAGTTGAATTTATTGGTTATTTGCTCAGTTTTGTGTTTTTTTTTGTGGTTTAGAAAGATTTGAAATGAAATGCAACTTGTAAGTCGCTTTGGATAAAAGCGTCTGCTAAATGAATAAATGTAAATGTAATTGCTTAACACATTACCTTGCTTTGTCTTTGTTATTAAGCCATTTTTTACTTTCTTTTCTTGTCTTGCAGAGGTCGATCGTTCTCAGCGTGAGGACATCAGAGTAACTGGGGGGAAAAAAACATCAGCTACAAATTCAAAATAATAACACCGGCCCTTCAGTTTCCAACCATCTTAAACTATGGAGACAACATACTTCACTAATGTTATGACCCTTTCATTTTTACTTTTTGCAAAGAAGAAAAAAACATGAAAAAATTAAAAACAGCATCCAACGTTATGTACGTAAACAAATTACTTCTGATATTTTATTTTTTTTACACATTTTCATCCGAAATAAAGAAAGAGCAGAAGTGGTTCTTTATTATTATTTTTCTCTATCTCTCCCTTTACTTACACTTCATTTTACCATGTGACCCCGTATAAGACCCATAATTCCTTTCCCTCCTCCCTGTCCCTGGCAGCACCTGTCTGCTGTTCTTCTGAGGGACGCCATTAAAGATCAGCCTTCCCTAGGCTCCCCCTCAATGGCTGTGTCTTGTGCCTTGATGTAGAACACTTTACATGACATGATTGTACAGTATGTTTCCAGATACAAAGAAGACAAGAATGAAGAGGAGAAATAAATAAAAAATATATATATATTAAAAACGTATTCCAGAGATTAATATTGTAACGATTGTGAAATTTCAGCATAATTAAAATGTATTTTAGATACATTTGGGTTTGAGGTGCTTGTGTTGTTCTTCAGAGATTTAGGAAGTACATGAGGAAACGTTGATTATGTATGATGGTTGGTACCTACCTTGGTTTTCTACAACAACACATTGCAAGCTCAAAAACATTGGTGAAAGCTGAAAAACATGGATGAAGGATTTGACTTCCATCTTATGTAACTGAAAGCATAATTAGTATGTAACAGTGGATAATACATCAGTAGATGATACCACTTAGAGCGCCATGCAAGTTTTCACACTGCTAAAATGATACCGTTGTACCTGGTTCATGTGTTGAACCATGAACTACATCACCATAGATCAGATACAGTAAAAAATAAATATTGGAAATTCTCAAGAAAACTAACCTGACTTGCAATCAGAATTTCTTGGTCAGTTACAATTGATAATCTGTCCTATGTCATTTGACTAGAATGGGATGTTAACATAGGAATCCATTCAAGCAGGAGTTAAATGCAGTTTACATCGTCTTCTGAACCTGTATAGCTACTGGTTCTTTTAAATTCTATACTGATTTCAAGTCAAGTCAAGGTCCAACTGTTCATTTTCGTCAATGTGAATGGCTCACTCTGTAACTGCATGATCACTAGTTTTCTTAATTTAAAGTGTATAAACTGATAACGTATCTACAAGGTTTCTTGTTCATTCAGTTTGGGCTTCATGTGTTTTTACAGCAATCTTCCAACAGGTGGCAATATAAGTATCCTTACCAAAGTTGAAGACAAAGTTAAACCGAATGAGAATTAAATTCGAATTAATGACCATGATACATTATTAATGGAATGATTCCAGAAAACCATATATACCATGGAGAGGAATAAACACATACATGAAGACTGAACGCCCCAGAAGCAAACATCTTTGCAATGCCTGCAAAATATTATCTTTAAATGAAAATATCATATATACATCCTAAAACATCTTAACATCCCTCTCACTGAAACACTGAAAATACAAATAATGTAAACAGTATTTCATCAGTTAAGATGGACTAAGATAAGTTTGTTGAAAGATTTTAGATGAAGATGAACAAATTGAAAGCAAAATAAACAAACTTCTACTGGGTGATTCTTATGGCTTGAGATGTGGGACTTCATTACTGTTACTGGAAATAGGAAAGATCATGTCTTCATGACTGCTTCTCATATGATCAGTACAGAGTGCAAAACTGGATTTGAGCTCCATTTCTTTTGTAAGATGTAGAAACCTCATCTGTTATTCGTTTTACAGTATTTCCATTGTCTGGCATGTTCTCTAACCCAGTCTGTCTGACTGTCTGGGCTGAAATCAGTTCAGGTTTCTGAACAGGGCTGGATTCCACATGGAAAATGACTTCAACGATGCATTTTTCCTACACATTCTCATAATTGAAGGGGACGAGAGTTTAAGAGCTGGTTTCAAATATTTGTGTTTTATTCTCAGCAAACTAACTCAGACTTATTTGCCAATGACAAAGCAGTCCTAATAGTGTACAGCTGCTTCTCGTTGGATGATTTCAGTTGGTAATTAGATGGTACACATGAAAAGGGGACTTTGTTAGAAAATAATTCAAAGAAAAGTCCTTACTTTTGCAGTTCCCAGAAATGTCACCACAACCCAAAATATGGTTAAAGTTTCAGCCATTTTGATACGTTTTTGACACAATTTAACTTGACCTAACATTTTGTTCCTACACTAGTGAGGGAAGGAGTATACGTAGGAATTACTTATAGACATTGCAATTGGACTGTCTGTCCCAGCCATTGCTTATGTAAGGAAAGGATGAAGTTAAAGGGGTGGGGAATTTGCTGGTTTACAGTTCGAAAAGTAATACTTAACTTAATAATTTAGTGTTCAGGGTTGGTACTTCCCTTATTTGTGTATTGGTAAGGCAAAAGTGTGTGTGTGAGTGAAAAAAGAAGGGTAATGTGAACCACCCAACTCTCATTTCATTTTCGAATTTTCTCCTCCCTTTTACTTTAAAAGCTCCCAATTTTTCCAGACGGTTGTAATTTCCAAGGTGAAACCAGACACCTAAAAATGCTGCTGGTTCTGGTCCAGAAATAACACACAATCAGCTGACATCCTCTCACCTTCCTGAAAGCCCTTTTTTCTTGAAACTTCCAGGGAAGGTAAACACCCTTTCACTGTCAGAAATGTGATTTCATTCTGCTGTGATGGCAGTTCCTCTGTCTGGTTTTCCCTCCGTCTTTTTTCCCCCTTCTTTTTCCTCCCCTCCCTTTCTCCCACATCTGGATCCCAGCTACTCGTTTATTTATGTGGTCTGCGTTGTTTTTGTGGGACTTTTTAAAGTTCTCTACCTTGTTCAGCTGGCAGTTTTGCCGGATATCATGAGGTCTACAATTACATTTCACCATAACTGGTCTCTCTGCAATTACATGCCCCACCACAGAACCTCTCCAAAATGCGACGACACCACTCACATGGCAGACAGAAATAGAATAGTTGTCTGTTTGGATGGCTGCCCAGCAGAAAGTATGCTCAGCCCCTTGACTGGCAATGGAGCTGTAGACTTTTTCTTCCCCAAGAAAAACCTTAAGGTCATGGTAGAATTTGAGCAGTTGCGCCAGTGAGCTCCAGTGTGCTGGTTGGGCTTGGAGGAGAACAGCGGAGAGGAGCCTGCAGAAGGAGAGAGTCTTGCGGCACAACCATGAACACCCCTTGGAAACCTTTAACATTCTGACCTTGAGCACAGGTAAGTCAGAGAACTGCTCTCTGATGTTTGCTCACTCATGGTCATCATTAAGAGGATGTGTGCAGACTTGATACTCTTTCAAAGAAGAGCACAAATTTTGATTGGAATTGGAGTTCTAAAGAACCATAGGAGGATTGGGAAGTGCAGGTGTCTGCTGAAGGGTGTGGCATCAGAAGCCCTCAGAAGTACACTGAGCTGGCAGAGGCAGACATCTGTGTTAGATTCCCACTCAGATTCAGCTGAGGAAATGTGGTAACGTTAATTCAAAATTTGCATTAAGCGTTTCTTTTCCTCACCGCAACGCTAATCGGGCAAGGTGGTTTCAAAAGGGAGCAACTTTTTTTAACTTTTAAAAGGGATGTCAGGTCAGTCAGGCGGCTGAGCGGTTAGGGAATCAGGCTGGTAATCCGAAGTTTGCTGGTTTGATTCTTGGTCGTGTAAAATTATGTTGTGTCCTTGGGCAAGGCACTTCACCCTGCTTGCCTCAGGGCGAATGTCCCGTACTTGCTGTAATTCGCTCTGAATAATAGCATCTGCTAAATGACTAAATGTTATGTAAATACAATGAAGGCAATGCTAGAGAAAAATACAAACTTTTTTCATTTATTTTATTCTATGTGGTACATTACCACTGTGTAAACCACCCTATAATATGACAAAATCACAATAATTCGTTTAACTTTTCAAACTTTTTTGGGGACAGCATTTTGTTTTCAACTAACATTTTGTAAATGTCAACTCTTTCTGTACCCAACTTCAGCATGTCCTTTAGTGTGCTCCCCACGTCACGGCCAGAGTAGGCCAGTGTAGCTCTCAGGGGATCAGGTTCTCTTTTCTGTCCTCCCCAAGAAGAGATGCTTTGTATGTGTTTCTCTGAGTGATGCTGAATTAGCATCTGCTTGATATGACTTGGAGCTCAGGGTGTGTAGGTGTCGCCAGCTTTGTTACCAGTGAGAGAAGACAATATGAAGGCTATGGGATTGTGAGTTTGGTCGTATGGTTAATGACAAAGGACTGTTGTTGCATGTAGAAAGAAGTGTGTATAGACATGTTCTGTTCGAGGTTGAGGCAGCTTGTCATAAGCCCTCGATTAAGCACAGGAGTAAGTACGTGTGTGTGTCTGTATGCCTGATATGCGTGACCAAGTATAACCATCTGTGTACTGTCTCTGAGTGTGTCTGTTGGCTGCGTATGTCTTCCTTGCCACATTGGCAGTCATCGCTCATCATTGGTCTCATGCTCCACTGCTCTGGTAAGCAGCTGTAGAGGGGAGTAGCCTAACTAATGTGAACCACAACTGGTAGCTCTTGCCCTGCTCTCACAACATCTAATCAGCTTCCCTCCTTGGGTGGGGCGACAAAGGTGTTCTCCTATACGTGCTTTATAGACCCAGCCACCTGCATCCCACGGATCCTCCATTCCCTCTAACCCCCAAGAGAGAGAGTTTGAAGGGACACATAATGATTTGGGACAAGAAGGGATGGTAGTGGCAATGTGTTTGACTTCCATCTTTTCCTTCAATCTCTGCTTTGCTGCGAGTTGGACAACGCAACCTCTTTCAGAAACGTCCTGTGGTGCTCCCAAAGCTCACTTGCAGATTTTTCCTCAGTGGGAATCAAGCTGATTCCCTATTGCTTTCATAGACATGGAATATAGGCAATTATCCCATTACCCCTCCAAGGCTGGATTCCCTTTATAGCTTCGAGGCTAGCTCTGTCCTCTCTCACAGTTAATTTCCTAGAAAGTACCAGTGTCTAAAAAGTAAATAAGTACAAAAAGCCCTGCTGAAGTATTTGGCAGTTGTCAAGAAAGAGACTGTGGTCTAGAAAATATTTTTACTACAGTAATTGCTTCTTTAAACTTGCCAGTTGATTTGAATTCGATCTAGACACATCCAAGACACATAACACGAAAAATGTTCAACCTGAGTTAACTTTCAGAGCAAGCGATTAATGTAAAGCTGAGATGAAAACCAGGCCAACGTATGATACTTAAGAAACATTGAAACATTCCAAGCTGTGGAGGACCAAAGACAGCATTATTGGGTTTGCTGCCAGCTGTTGAATTGTGAACCCACAGAGAAGTCCTCAGCATGAAGCCACCTGTGTTTCTTATTACATGTCAGCTTTGAGTTGCACACTTTCAGTGACATGCTTGTGCCAACAATCTAGCCATATATTTCAAAGAGAGGCATTTTTTAACAAGGGAACAACGTCTGATCGTGAATTATTGTTTTAGATTTGGCAAAATATTTTTCTGAGACAGAAATATCAAGGGATCTGTGGAAAACAGAATATTGGAAAATCCCAGCTTCAACCATCTTTTAAGTTACTACTTGGGTGATCAAAAGTAGTAAGATGCCTATTCTGGCCCACCCAAAATGCCCATTGTGTAACAACAGGTTTAACTTCATCAAAGTGCAAATGTATGGACATCTCTGTGCTTATTCTGGAGAGTTTGTCTGAAGACAAGTCCGATGAACCGCCAGACCTTGTGACTCAGCTGATGCTTTCCCCAACATGGGGCTCAGTTAAGAGAGTGCACAAACACTGTCATCTTTTGCATTGGTAGACCCAGTATGGCATCCACTGAATCGGAAGACTGGGAAACAAATAAACATAAGTGAAATAGAGCCTGTACTTCCTGACCTTTTCTCCCTGCTCTCACTTTTTCTGTCCCCTTTTTCTCATTTTAATTGGAGGGTTCAAGAATCTAGACCCTCCTGTGATTGTACCTCCTCCTCCTGTCTGTAATTGGAACACTAACCGTCCCTTTATGTGCTATTAGGCGCTTCGTTGGTGGGAATGGGAAAAAGAGAGAGAGTTAGGGTACCTCTCAGAGTGGATAGTACCAACATATTTTGCTGGAGTGCTGTGGCCAGCGTATGAGGGTCATGTTTGTCCTTGACTCAGCCTGAGTGTTGATGCAGTGGAGGGTTCCTTGGGGGAATCTTGAGAAGATCATTGTTCAGACCCTTCTCTCGTTAATGGAGGACTAGATAGACATGGCTTACGCTTGCCGTTTGAATCGGCTAGTCCTTCACTGTTGAGGTTCAATTCAAGAGGTGTGTGAATGCTATGTTCTCTACTCACTGCTAGAGAATGTGTCTGTGTATATTGAATGGGATAAGTCGAAGTGTGCGAGGCAGATGTCTGTATGCTCACACTCACTCTCAGACTCACATGTTTACTTTAAATGACATAAAAACATGGGAAGAATTTATTTAAAGGGCTATGTGAGTTATTGGGGGAGGGCTACGTGTGTGCTTAGTGGTCACACATGGGCTTTCTTGCATACCTTGAAGTCTTTCCAAAAAACATTTGCTTACACTATTGACCTCATGTGCCACATTTACCCTGGGCTTTTGATTGTGTAGTGCAACACAGGAATGAAAACACCTCTGGAATTCCACAGAGACACTCAAGGGGAGCCTGTGTTTCTTGGCGTGTGTATGGAGCCAAAGCTGGAAATAAAACCTGCCACTACCTTTCACACACAACCACACACAAAGACACAAACAAACACAAGAAACCTGACCAAATCCCCCCCCCCCACCCCCCCGCTAATGTTAACCATCTGTATATTTCAGTTCAGCTGTGGGATTGATGTCGTCCTGCCCTCTCTCCCCTCCCTCTCCGCCTCTTTTGTGTCTTGTGTGTGGCCTAATGCCGCACTGGGTCCACACCCACTCAAAAGCACAACACCCATATCCACTTAGGTTATATTTATGGTTAAGACATGGGGGTATGACGATTGTAATTTACATGGCAGGGGAACGTGGGTGGAGATAGATGGACAACAAGCTGTAAATTCTGCCTGTATGGATTCCACTTGACTCCAGTGTTTGGTATGCTTCCCTGACATGAGAGGCTGGATCAGGAGGATTGCTATTTCAGAGGCACTCCATCTAACTTAAAGGCGGTGTCATGGAAACTTCAGTGAGGTCATTCTGAGAGGGATTGATGGGAAAAGAAAAGCAACAGAAATGGCAGAGTACACAGGCGGTGAATCGCATTGGCTCAAAGGGAAAGATACAATCTTAAATCTTAAATCACATAAATCACAAAATCTCTGGATCCTGAACTAGGAATGAGTTGCGGTCTCTTATGGTCTTAACCCTGGTCATGAATCTAAAACAAGTTGTGAGTTCCTACCCAAAATAATGTGTGTATTTTAATATGAAGGGCTAATAGCTATGTAATATGACTTGTAAGATTGATGATGAATGGTAGCTTTTAGTGTTCTCCTGATAGCCATGGTGCTCTGCTGACAGAGGCCCTTGCTAGCAACTTGTCGTTGGTACTGATCATAGTGATAAACCCTGCTATTAACTGACCCAACTAACCTGTCTCAGGTTTTGTGCTCTGTATAACCCATGTGGCATGTGTTAGCTCTCCCTAGGCTCCATTCATTATTAAGCGGCTCCCTGATGTTTTTGCTGGCTACGCTAGCGTTGCTCTGGTGTCAGGTAAAACAGCCAAGGCCTCCATTGGACCTTAAAGTCTCAGGATCCAATTGCAGCAGTAGCTGTTCTGAGCTTCAGTATTAATGTTTCTCCAAATGACGCTGGTCTTCTGTTAGCAGAGTGCCTTGGCTCATCAGAACAGCCTGTCTTGTTATTTATGTGTTTAGCTCGCTCCTGTTGATGGACGACGGACCTTAAAATGCATTTGGATATTTTTCTTGGAGTAGGTGACCATCTTTTGGAAGGTATGTTATTTCTATCCTCGTATATTTATAAAGTTATGGAAAATAAGAGCTATGACTGTTCCTTATTACTGACTTTACTTGTCTGTGTCCTGCCACTAGACAGGACATAATCTTTATTAGTCATTTATTAGGAACTGGTTTACACAACTATCTATCATGGAGGCCAAAACATACCTTAATGCTCACAGACCTTATTATAATTATAAATGAATTATTCATTTAGTAGATGCTTTTATCCTAAGCAACTTACAGCAAGTACAGGGAGAATCCCCCACAGACAAGTATGGTGAAGTGCCTTGCCCAAGAACACAACATCACATTGCCACAGCCGGGAATCAAACTCACAACCTTCCGATCATGAGGCCAACGCCTTAACCCACTGAGCCACTCCCACATTAGCCACATGAGCCACCTATTTGATGGCCAGACTCCGTATTTACCGTGTTTCTTTTGTAGAGGGATCCTGCAGTAGGTGACAGTGAAGACGGCATAAAATTAGAATATTCATCAACTTGACTTGTTTAATAAACAATATATTTAATTAAATTAGTCATATTATTATCAATACTGTTACATTTTATAGGTAGTGTGGAACATACTGCTGAACGGCTACAAGGACAGAGTTAAAGACAATGAGAGACAATGAAATAAATGAAAAAATATGAAAACCATGAGACCAAGTAAATTATTCAAGGAATGAATGAGCATGGAAAGATAAAAAAGAACATAGGAAAAGTGACTGCAAGATCTGTATTGAAATAAAGTGCATACTTATGGTGTCATCCATTTATCTTCTCAGAAGTGTCAGGTGGTATGTTCTGACACTAGTTCTCTCTCTCTCTCTCGTGTTCTCTCACTCACTTTTGTAATGGACCACTTAAACAGGATAGCGATTGGCTCATGTCATGTCTTAAAGACCTAGCTTTCTGTTATTCCATCACATCAATGGAGCCCTCTTTTCCAACTTTGTTTTCCTATAGACAAAACCATGATATTTTTTATTCATGCTCTGTAATTCTCTGCCCTTTGGATCACCGTTCTGACTCTTCCAACCATTTTCCTCCGTTTCTGAAAGTTTTGTGCGCTTACTTCCTTAATATTCCAAGTACAAATTTTTCTCACTTTGGTGTGTGTTGATGTCATACTTCTTTGACTCCCCACTTCCTGACAGCATTTTTACACAACTGCTCTGAAGTATCTTCCTTATTTTCTCTTTTCAGCATCCTGGACTGCAACAGTCTATGCTCTCCACCGCTCCTTCGTCTGTGTCCACTTTAAGGTAGCATGTTGAGTGTGTTCCTCTCCCAGGCCTGGGGGGCGGGGGGGGGGGGGTCACGGTCTGGGGTCGTCAGTGTGATGACGTTCTTAGTTTGGAAGCAATAATTAATCGTGGCACTCTTGGCACAGTGACTCACTTCACCATCCCCCTCCATCATCCTCTTCGCAGCTCTCTCGCTCGTCAGTTGCTCACCATCCCACCCACCCACTTGTTCTGCCCTCCTTCTCAGCAGGTGTCTTGCTCTCGCAGCTGTGACACCCTTGAACCCTGTCTGTCAGCACCCCTGCCTCAGCCCAACATCAGCTCCTCAAACACTTCAACTGTCATTAGTAGCTTGTGAGAGTAAAACCGGAAGAAAACCATGGGTCTTAAACTTCAATAATTCTTTTATTTACAATACTTTCAAGTTATATGGAAAATGTATAACACTTTCAGAAGTGCAGCTAAAATCCAACAAAGCAGACTTTAATTGTGTGTATTTTTGTACGCTCCGGAAAGTCATGATTATGTAAACTTGACTGTGGGAGCTGTCACTGTCTCAGCGGGGCCCACGTCTGTTTGACTGCAGTGTCTTAAATGATTGAGCTGCACTCTGAGGGCTGTATTATTTTGACAGTCCCATCTTCATGCGTGCATGTGGGCGGTGAGAGAGTTAATAGAACATGGCACTGTTGCTATTTTCACACACTATTCGGTTTAGGTACAATATTGGTCTTAATGCAGAAGACAATGAATTCCGTGTTTGAGTTCTTCTTATCCTGCTCCACCTTTTGATGAAGGAAGCCAAACTCTAAGTCTGACTATTCATTTCAGTTTTTGCTTGACCTTTGTGCAAATACCAAATGATAACGCTTTAAAAAAAACAGTCTGTGAAAAGTTGACAAATATTTCCAGGTCAGTATCAGACGACATTCAAATCAAGAACACTGGTATCTGAGGAATGCGTTACATTCTCTCCCTTGAGAAAATCTATTTTGGTTTCACAAAAAAAAAATCTCTGTATAGATCTTATTATTATTATTATTATTAATCAAGTTTACATACTTTTCCATGGAAGGGTTTTGATTGTTTTGTATTATCTAACAGAACAGCATACAATAAACAGTCCGGGGGAGACACCAAAAAGATAAATACATTTGCAGGTCTCAGCCAAGAAAGCCTATTCCTGTAGCTTTTCTCAGCGACCACAGTGCTGCGTCAGTATGTCAGTTCTTCTTGTCAACTTTTTCCACTCGTGACTTGTAGTGTGTCTGTGGGCACCATCGAGTATTTCTCTCTGAGCACAGGGCCTACATTGAGTCAGCCCACCGAGCGTGGGACTGGAATGCCGGGGCAGAGCTGGGTTCCGGCATGTTCCCACATTGAGCTGCCACCCATACAGTAACGCTACAGCAGTCATGATACCGGTGCTTCCAAATCTAAGATGATAGTTCACTGTTAAAGGTTGTAACTTTTGTCTCCACCTGTTAATCTCCTGACTTGGTTCAATGCGAGGACTTGAGGTTAGCCTCCATGCCTGCTGGTCGTCCGTAGAAAGCATTTCTGTCTATTTAAAGGCCAAAGGGCAGATAAGGAAGGCTCTCCTGGGAGCAGCATACTCTGATTCTGGGGAGAAGACTTTCACAACTGTAATTCGACCAGCTCAACTCTAATGTGTTATGTTGTAGACAAGCTATGGCTTTGTAAAAAGGTGAGTGTTGTCTGCTTATTTTGTATTCCTTCTCCATTCTGTTAATCTGTTTTAGGTTCAAAGCTGAACAATTGTCAGGTACGAAGCAGGACAACCAAATGCGAGTCACGAACACCAAGTGTTCCTTTATTGAAGGGAAAAGGGGAGGGGAGAAGAGTTCTGGGTTCAGAGTTCTGGGTTCGGTGTGTTAGGGGTTACCGGGGTTCCAGGGGTTCCAGGGGGGTCCAGGGAGTTCCAGGGGTAGTTCTGGGTTCGGGGTGTGTCAGGGGTTACCGGGGTTCCAGGGGTTCCAGGGGAAGTTCTGGGTTCAGAGTTCTGGGTTTGGGGTGTGGCAGGGGTTACCGGGGTTCCAGGGGTTCCAGGGGGGTCCAGGGAGTTCCAGGGGTAGTTCTGGGTTCAGAGTTCTGGGTTCGGGGTGTGTCAGGGGTTACCAGGGTTCCAGGGGTTCCAGGGGAAGTTCTGGGTTCAGAGTTCTGGGTAGGAGAGAATTCGTTGTCAGGTCAGGCAAGGTTCAGAAACAGGGATCAGTCTACTAAATAGTCGGCAAGCAGGAACGGTGTTGCTTCACAGACGAACTGACACTGAGTGTGTGTGAGACTGGAGAATATATACTGGTTGGGTGAGCTGATTGGTGAGTGAGAGCAGGTGTGTGATTAGTGAGTGAGGGCAGGTGTGTGTTCAGTGACTGAGAGTGGTGAGAGCAGGGCAGTGGAAAAGTACTGAGTCCATGGCTGGAGCAGAGTGTGACAGAACCCCCCCCTCAAGGGACGGCCCCTGACGTCCCCAAAAGATCAACGATGCGCCAGGGTGGGAGGAGGGGGAAACTGGAAGGCGGGTCAGAATTCCTCCGACCTGTCAGTGTCCATGGCGTCATCGCCATCAGCAGAGGAGTCGTCATCCGACAAAACAGGAACAGGTACTGGGTCAGAGCTGGGCAGAGCACCGACCGGTCGGCCCCTCCGGATGTAGGGCTGGTCAGGATGAAGACGGTGGAAGTCAGAGATGAGGGTGGGGTCTACAATCCTCCCAGCTGGAACCCACATCCGCTCCTCAGGACCATAGCCCTCCCAATCTACCAGGTATTGGAGACCCCTGCCTCGACGCCGGGATTTGAGCAGGCGATGCACGGTGTAGACTGGGCCCCCCTCAACAAGGCGAGGAGGAGGCGGCGGTGCAGCATTCGGAACCAGAGGACTTTCATGGACCGGCTTAAGTTTGGAGACATGGAATGTTGGGTGAACCTTCATAGACCTGGGCAGTCGGAGCCGGACAGCAGATGGGTTGATCACCTTCAGAATGGGAAACGGGCCAATGTAACGGGGCGCCAGCTTACGTGATTCCACACAGAGTGGCAGGTCCCGAGACGAGAGCCACACCCTTTGGCCCACTTGGTACTGGGGAGCCGGGATTCTTCGTCGGTTGGCCCCAATGGTGTAACTGGCAACAGACTTGAGAAGGGTGGTGCGTGCTCGGGACCAGATTCTGCGACAACGCCGAGCACAGGCAAGCGCAGATGGACAGGAGGCGTCTTTCTCTTGACTTTCGAACAAGGGTGGCTGATAGCCGAAGACACAGTGGAAGGGTGACAGACCGGTGGCGGAGCTCGGGAGGGAATTGTGGGCATATTCCACCCACAGCAGGTGTTGAGCCCACATCCGAGGGCTGTGCGAAACCATGCAACGAAGGGACCTTTCCAGCTCCTGGTTGAGCCGCTCAGATTGCCCATTAGACTGGGGGTGAAATCCCGACGTGAGACTCGCTGTAGCCCCCAGCAGTCGGCAGAACTCCTTCCAGAAGGAAGACGCAAACTGTGGACCCCTGTCAGATACCACATCCTTTGGTAGTCCGTGAATCCGGAAGATCTTATCTAGAACTACCAATGCTGTTTCCTTGGCAGAGGGCAGTTTCGGAAGGGGGACAAAGTGGGCCATTTTGCTAAATCTGTCCACGACTGTGAGAATGACAGTGTTTCCGTCAGATGAAGGGAGTCCGGTGACAAAATCCAGTGATAGATGTGACCAGGGTCGCTTGGGCACTGGTAGGGGTTGGAGTAAACCAGCTGGGGGACGGTTGGTGGTCTTGTTCCTTGTACAGGTGTGGCAGGCCCTCACAAAGTCTTGAACATCTCTCCTCAGAGATGGCCACCAGAACCGCTGGGAGAGCAGGCGAATGGTGCGTGAGACACCAGGATGGCAAGCAAGATGGGAGCTATGACCCCACTGGATCACCTGAGACCTCAGATTTCCTGGAACGAATAGGCAGTCCGCGGGACAAGTGCTGGGGCCAGGCTGATCTCGGGCAGCTGCTTTAACCTGCTCCTCAATGCCCCAGGTCAGAGCAGCAACTACGCAGGAGTCTGGGAGAATGGGCTTGGGGTCCTCTACTGGTGCTTCGGCCTTCTGGAACATACGGGAGAGTGCATCAGGCTTGAGGTTGCGTGATCCAGGCCGGTAAGAGAGGATGAAATTGAACCGTGTGAAAAAGAGGGACCACCGGGACTGACGTGAGTTCAGCCTCCTGGCTGTTCGGATATATTCCAGGTTCTTGTGATCCGTCCAGACCAGAAATGGAACAGCTGAGCCCTCAAGCCAGTGACGCCATTCCTCCAGAGCAAGTTTCACAGCCAGCAGCTCACGGTTCCCAATGTCATAATTTTGTTCTGCTGGGGACAGCCTGCGAGAAAAGAAGGCACATGGATGTAGCTTGCCATCTGATGCTGCACGCTGGGAAAGTATTGCCCCGATCCCCACATCTGATGCATCCACTTCCACCACAAACTGTCGGTCAGGGTCAGGCATCTGGAGGATGGGGGCAGAAGTGAAACGTGCCTTTAGTGTCTCGAATGCCTTGTCGGCTGCTGGATTCCACCTGAACTGCACCTTAGTGCTGGTGAGAGCAGTTAGGGGAGATGCAACTGCACTGTAATTTCGGACGAATCTCCTGTAAAAGTTGGCGAAGCCTAAAAACTGTTGCAACTTCTTCCGATTCTCCGGCACAGGCCAGGATGCGACTGCAGTCACTTTTTCAGGGTCCATCTGAATGCTCCCCTCTGCCACAATGTATCCTAGGAATGACATGGATCTGGCATGGAACTCACATTTCTCCGCCTTGACAAAAAGTGAGTTTTCAAGGAGACGGTGCAGGACTTGGTGGACGTGACCGATGTGTTCTGACATGGTTTTAGAAAAAATCAAGATGTCATCTAAATAAACAAATACAAAAACATTGAGCATGTCCCGCAGGATGTCATTCACCAGGGTTTGGAAGACTGCGGGGGCGTTAGTGAGGCCGAAAGGCATGACCAGGTACTCATAGTGTCCGGTTGGTGTATTGAATGCCGTCTTCCACTCATCGCCTTCCCTCATGCGAATCAGATGATAAGCGTTCCTAAGGTCCAGCTTAGTGAACACTGTGGCACCCTGGAGGAGCTCAAAGGCAGAAGACATGAGTGGCAGGGGGTAACGGTTTTTGACAGTTATGTCATTCAATCCACGGTAATCTATGCATGGGCGGAGTGAGCCGTCCTTCTTGCCAACAAAGAAGAATCCAGCTCCAGCAGGTGAGGATGATGGGCGGATTATCCCGGCAGCTAGGGAGTCAGTAATGTATTCATCCATTGCCATTCTCTCTGGTGCTGACAAGGAGTATAGACGGCCCTTAGGTGGTGCGGTGCTGGGCAGAAGGTCAATGGCGCAGTCATATGGCCGGTGAGGAGGCAGAGAGGTGGCTTTGGACTTATTGAAAACTTCTCGGAGACTGTGATAGCAAGCAGGTACATTGGGAATGTCAGGGACAGGGCTGGCAGGCTTGGGGTTGGTGGGCAAGACAGCATCCTTCAAGCAAGTCTGGTGGCATCTCCTTCCCCATTCTCGTATCACTCCAGTCTCCCAGTCGAGTTGGGGGTTGTGTTGGCGCAGCCAAGGATAGCCCAGAATGAGAGGTTGACCTGGTGAATGTAGAAGGTAGAACTGGATGGACTCCCGGTGATTTCCAGACAGAAGCATGGTTACAGGGGCAGAAACGTGGGTCACCATGCCGAGTGGGTGTCCGTCCAGGGCACGTGCGGGAACAGGTGGGGATAAGTGGTGGCGTCCCACGCCCAGTTTCCGGGCAAGTTCTGTATCCATGATGTTGGCCTCTGCTCCGGAATCGACAAGGGCGGACAGTGTATGGGTAGTGTTGGTTAGCAGGAGGCGAAGCTGGAGCATGGGCTTACGAATGGGAGGAGGCTGGAGACAAGTTGAGCTCACCCGGATCTCCCCTACACCTGATGAGCTCTGGCTTTTGCTGGGCAGGAGGCAACTCTGTGGTTCTCACCTCCGCAGTATAGGCACAGGTTGGAAGTGAAGCGCCGCTGACGCTCTCCAGGAGTGAGGGTGGCTCGGCCTACCTCCATGGGCTCGGGCTGGCTAGCCTGAGGAGTGACTGTGGAAGGCAGGAAGGCAGAAGGAGTGCTGCGACCACGGGTGGCTGACTGGTTCTGGCGTCCTCTCTCTCGCCTTCGGGTCAGAATCCGGCGGTCAATGCGGGCTGCGAGGTCAATGGCGGCATCCAGGGTGCTGGGAAGATCGTGGGAGACAAGCTCATCCTTGATGTAATCCGCCAAGCTCTGATAGAAGGCATCCACCACAGCTGCCATGTTCCAAGGGCTGCGGTTCACCTGGGTTCTGAAATCGATTGAGTAGTCTGCCACGGTTCGGTTGCCTTGACGCATGGTCAGGAGCTCACGGGATGCTTCAGAACTCGAAGAGCCCAGGTCAAACACCTTAGTCATCTCAGCAGCAAACGCTTCGAAAGTGGCACAGGCTGGGGTCCTCCTCTCAAACTCAGCTGCTCCCCAGAGCCGAGCTCGACCGGTCAGGTGGGTGATTACATATCCAACTCTAGCTCCCTCTGTTGCAAAGGTCCGGGGTTGCAGTGAGAATTGGACCCTACAGCTTGTCAGGAATGCTCGCACCTGTTTTGGGTCGCCATCAAATCGTTCAGGGTTCCCGATCTTGGGTTCTGGAGCATTTGGAGAAGGGGATGTTTCAACTGGAGCTGGAGCATCAGGTGGTGCAGCATTGGGTTCTGGTTGGGGCGAAGAAGACGGGGTTGTCAGGCTTGTGAGTTTCTCTATCACCTGGGCCAGCTGTTGTTGTTGTTGCTGGAGTTGCTGTTGTTGCTGTTGGCCTAGCTGGATCAAGGACGCGATGTCGCCTGCCAATCGGGTGACTTCTCCCTCAGCACGTTCAAGACGGTTCATGGCATTGGGTTCGTGCGCTGGTTGCATGATGGTCAGTTCGTTCTGTCAGGTACGAAGCAGGACAACCAAATGCGAGTCACGAACACCAAGTGTTCCTTTATTGAAGGGAAAAGGGGAGGGGAGAAGAGTTCTGGGTTCAGAGTTCTGGGTTCGGTGTGTTAGGGGTTACCGGGGTTCCAGGGGTTCCAGGGGGGTCCAGGGAGTTCCAGGGGTAGTTCTGGGTTCGGGGTGTGTCAGGGGTTACCGGGGTTCCAGGGGTTCCAGGGGAAGTTCTGGGTTCAGAGTTCTGGGTTTGGGGTGTGGCAGGGGTTACCGGGGTTCCAGGGGTTCCAGGGGGGTCCAGGGAGTTCCAGGGGTAGTTCTGGGTTCAGAGTTCTGGGTTCGGGGTGTGTCAGGGGTTACCAGGGTTCCAGGGGTTCCAGGGGAAGTTCTGGGTTCAGAGTTCTGGGTAGGAGAGAATTCGTTGTCAGGTCAGGCAAGGTTCAGAAACAGGGATCAGTCTACTAAATAGTCGGCAAGCAGGAACGGTGTTGCTTCACAGACGAACTGACACTGAGTGTGTGTGAGACTGGAGAATATATACTGGTTGGGTGAGCTGATTGGTGAGTGAGAGCAGGTGTGTGATTAGTGAGTGAGGGCAGGTGTGTGTTCAGTGACTGAGAGTGGTGAGAGCAGGGCAGTGGAAAAGTACTGAGTCCATGGCTGGAGCAGAGTGTGACAACAATAGCATTCGGCAAACTAATGAGAATAACCAGCATGATGGAATGTGTTTTGCTTTCTGTGTGGATCCTAATTCCTGGAGTATCCATGGAGTGGGTTAAAGCAGAGACAGCTATGGGCATCGTTTCCAGCCGCAGAACATTAAAAGGTTTGCAGCAGTTTCTTTTTACTGTGGCTCTGCAGTTACCAAGACCACAGGCGCTGAGGTCAGCAGACAGTAAAACTATTGTCTAGCGCTTCAACTATGTCAGACAAAAAAGGGATTTGGGAGTGAGTTTTATATTTTAGATGAGCAAAACATCAGAATGACTCCTTTAATCTATTACTCACTTGTCAAACAATTATCTTTTGCAAACAAATGACAGGCCTGTTCTACAGAAGGAGTTGTGTTGCTGCAGTGGTTTCTTGCGCTTTGTAATGAGTTTAGTTTGCTGTTGAAATTACAGTTTTGAAGGGTGGAGACAAACATAAATTGAGACTAATACTGGACATTAAACACACACACACACGCAACTAACCACACGCAAAAATGCTGCGGAAGCATGTATACAAGTGCAGCAATAAATTCCAAGGGCACCTTGAATTATTTCCTTCTGCAGTCCCTACACACATAACCTACCAGGCGGTTGTTATTTTAGCCCACATGTGACATGGCTGGAACACAAGTGTCCTTTGTCTCCTTACCCAAACCAACCACATTCTCTCTACAACAGGCAGGAAGCCATCAAGAGACTCAGGTTTCTGTCCTGGACATGAAAATAACTAACAAACCCAACAAGGAGAAATTAGACAGGACCACTTGGAACATTTTTTGAAGAGCTTAAGAAAAACGGAACATAGCGGAGCCACGTTTGCACTACTTTGTGTAAAAAACCCGAGAAACTATTTTGATCCATGCAGAACTTTTCCACGTCTTTGGCAAGTGAGGTGATCCATGTCTTCTATCAGGGAAGTCAAAAGATTGTCAACAGGGGCCAAGCCAAGGGAATCATGGGAAGTAGAGCCAAGCGGGTGCATGAAGAAGCCCCCCCAAGACAGTAAATATTTCCCCTCTTATCATCCGTGGCTGGACATTTCTACAACTTTATGATAAAACAGTAACAATAAGAAACCAAAAACAAATAAGTAACTGTAAAAGTGATTCACTCAATGTGTTGGCTTTGGCAATGAATCGAAAATTCTCGCCAACATCACACAATTTACCTCCTCATCATTTCAGCAGATTATGATCATTGAAGCAGATTATGACCACTTGTGGTAGAACAAGAGATCCCTCTCGGAATGATAGCACTTGACCTGCCTGGCGTTCATGCAGTAGCAGTGGAACTGCTTGATTCTGCACATTAGACGTCTCACCTCAATGTTGATGATAATACAGTCTGTTTAATATGTATCCATATACAGGATATCTAAAATACTGCAAATCAATACTATTAGCTTAAAGTATATCGATACCATGACAACATTGGACTGCAATCTTCTTACCAATGCCTGATCATTTAATACAAGCCCTGTCCGTACAAAGTGGAACCTCCTTAGCACTGAGCAACACTAGCTGTACTGGTAGAGGCTCAGCTATTGTACTGTACTAGGTACTAATCATAGTCAATGGTAAACATGAAATTTGCAATCATTTCACAGTATGATGTCATTAACTAAATGGATTAGGCTATGCCAGGTCTGCCTGTGCCTTTGCAGATTTAAAAATGGTCTAATCTAAATGGGATGCATCAATGAAAATGTGAAATAAAGTTGCAGGCAGTTAGAGCGCCAGGCCCCTTGCTTGAGGCTCAAAGTGGAGAGTCACTAGCTGGCAGCCAGCCAGTAAATTAGAAGATAAGGAATATTCTTGTACTGGCATGCTGGGTCTGGGGCTATTTAAAACATTGGGTTATTGATCATTGAATTACTTGGAGGAAGAAAAAACAAAACAAGACAAGGCTTGGATGCAGATCAATAAGTAGATATTGCAGTGGATATGCTGCTGTGGAAAGCAACATGTCCAGAACGCTGTGGTGCGAGGATGTGTGTGAGCACGCATGCCTAAGTGTGCACACCTGGGCTGCTAATGTTGTATCAGAACAGCATGTAGTAACAGTAAAAGGTTGTACCATACATCAATGAGCCGTGTTCGATTTGCTACTGAAACACAACTTTTAATTTGAATTTGAATTTGGCATTAATTACAACAAATTTGGTTTGTTCTAGGTGCTGACAAAAAATAGTATGGACACCGACAGAATGGCTACTCCACAAAGTTCCAGACACAGTAGTTCTCTTTCATCATCCACTATGAGGTAAGTAACCAGAGATACTTATACTAAGACATAATCTAGGTGTTTGTGTCCACAGGTACACCCACATTCACACGTTGGTTGTTGTGTTTCTGACGCTACTCATAAGATATTACCTTGCCCCTTTTATCTCCAAATAGGGACCCAACAACACATGGTATTTTATGACAGTCCCTTGTTTTGTTAATGTACTATAATGGTGACTGTATCTAACAGATGTTAATATCCTGATCCTGACTGGGTGAGGAATTCAGGTGTTGGTGTCCTGGTGTCATTATGCAGCCTCTCTCTCTCTTTCTCTCTCTCTCTCTCTCTCTCTCTCTCTCTCTCTCTCTCTCTCTCTCTGTGTGTCTCTTGCTGTTAGACTGAGACTGTGTTCATCACCGCCTTTAGTGGTAATGTGCTTTTGACTGCAATTACTGTAGTTTAAGAGGTATCTGGTCTGTCCTCAAGGACACGTATCTTCGATGAAACCTCACAGATATGCAAGCAAACAATGATGTGATTACATTATCACTGGAACACGTTGGTGACACAGAAATGGCAAAAAAGTGTTTACCTTCGCTTAGTCCATTCATGTGCAGTCCAACATGAGCTATTTTGAGGTAATCCAATGGTTTAACGGACGAATACGTTAGCATTCTATTATTCTACGTATTTCTTAATATTTCACATTTTATTTAAACATGAGTCTCCTTGTGTCCACCTCAGTCAGTCCAAACTGGATGAAACTGTCATATATTTCACTCCCACATTTCCATTCACTGCAGGAATACTTTGCGCCTATCGTGGTCTCCAGAAAACATTTCAAATGATTCCAATGTGATTCTGTGATTTTCAGTCATGGTGACAAATATCTAACGGTAATGATGAAACAGACAAGACACCCAGGCACAGGCAGTATTTGCAATCTTTGCTGACAAATCTTATTTACTAGATTCTAGTCATGCTATTTCTTGGACCAAATTGTCCTGCACATGGAAATGTTTAGTAAAAATATACTATACTATATAACCTAAAGCATAACATTTACATCATTACAAATCAGTCTCTAAAAATGCAATTTTCACAACTCAGTAAGAAGTTATTTTATGGCGCACCAGGTGGACCATAAAATAGAGAACCAGTAACCACGATCTCTCTTGTGTTAAACCAATCACCTGGAACCTTCAGCGATCTGTGCTGTTTCCGGCTAATTCCTGCTAAGCTTGAGCGACGACAGGTGTTAACAGCAGCACCTTTGGGGTTTACAAGTCTGTTTACCACACAGTGCTACCTAGCGTAGGTACCCAAAAGAGAGTGTTTCATCATTGTAGCTTGAACTGAGGTGTTTATGTGGAGTTGTGATATAGTGTAGGCTGAATTGTACAGGGTTTGTCTTGCCAATGCTGCGGAGTGATGCACAAAAGGAGTATGAGACGAAGGATGTCAGGAACATGGGTTCTGGAATCACTTCAGAACACAATGACTCACTTTCAGTGGCTATTTGTGCTGTGTGCTGTACAAAAAAATGAATCTTTTCCCCCTGATTACTACCCCACTTTCCTATCATTGGTCTTCTTTATATCAGGCTGTTCTTTTGAAGTCACAAGAGAAATTGGGATATTTTGCTGTCAACCAGCAAACTTGGCACGTTCCCAAAATCAGAGAGCTTTGTGACACTAACCTTTAAATCAGCTAATAACAGCAATTTGAAGGCCACAACTCTTCAGAGAATCCAACACTGCAAATAGTGTGGTGAGGGACTTTTGGTTTAGCCTCACATAGCTAGGAGAAGAAAAAGAAAAAAAAAAAGATGCATGACATAATTGTGTGAGAGGTCTGCAGTTTGTAACATTTTCCAAAAGGCACCAGGAGACAGCCATGTACAAACCATATATGAACACAACCTGATATGATAGGTAAGATTTGCCCTCTTTTTATCTGTGTTAATTGATAGGTTTATTTTGTTGTTGTTGCCTAGGGCTTATTTCTCAATCATGTGTGTTTACTGACCACACTGTGTAAACATCTTCCTCCCCACCCTCTCCAACCATTGGTTAAGGAGTGGGACTTCTCGTCTCTGCAGTCCTAGTCTGTAATAACAGAGCTGACACTGTTTCCACAGCGATCCCTGGCCTCATATGTAAATATTTGCAATCTCTTGAAACTGTAGTGGGCTATTTCCACCTCTTTGAAAACACACCTATAATTCAAAAGATATGACACAGTGAGTGAGTTGCCATGTTAGCGTGAAATTATTTTGTATATTTGGTAACTTAATTTTAATTTAATTTTATTTGAGCTGGTTTTATAACATTTTACACCATAGTGTATCAATTCAAATTTGTATTCTTTAGCAGGAACACAAGACGCCTCTCTACATCGGTCAATATAGGCCTACACAAATATTATATCAATAAACTCCAATCTAACACAATTACAGTGAACACAAAAAGGGTTCAATAGCAAGCCATCTAAAATAAAAAAAAATGTCTTGTTTCGTTCAATTGTGGGTTTTCAAAGTGGTCCTGTTTATGGGTTCATCAGGCAAAACATTGCAAGGTTACCTTTTTCAGGCTTGATGGCCAATTAGGACCCCCATCACTGCAGCTATGACACACAAAGTAATTAACAAATATGTGACCACAGTGTGCTGTTAGTGCTGAGGGTGCTGCCACCCTGATTGCGTGTGGTCAGTGGGTTGGGGAGGGTTTTAGGGAGCCAGTGTTAGCTAAGCAGCCATCAAGCTTAACAAGCTAATTGGCTGCAAACACTCTCCTGCCCTGATAATGTTACTGCTGGTCATTGAAAACATTTACAGTAGCATACTTAGTATTCTAGTATTGTTGTACACTCATTCAAGGTGCTGTTTCTTTTTCACCCAATGAAATACAGTGCATGTCAGATCAGAATCCAGTTTATTGCCTAGTTTGTTAAGTTAAGTTAAGGAAGATAGTTGTACTGTTCTGCAGTTACAGCATTTCATTGAAACTCACACTCTCATTTACATCTCACCGTTGTTGAGATGTAAATGTTGTTGACTGAAGAGACTTGTGGGAGAGAAATAGTTGAACTGATGAACCCATTGTCATAAATGACGTGAGCTGAGCAAAAAACACCTCGCCTACGCTGTGAGGAGAGTGACACATGGAAAAGTTTCGAGAAGATTTTAGGATGGCATCACTTTCTATACACTTGTGTGTGTGTGTGTGTGTGTGTGTGTGTGTGTGTGTGTGTGTGTGTGTGTGTGTGTGTGTGGGGGGGGTGGCGTCTGTGTGTCCCATGAAGATCGTGAATATAAAAAATGGTATGCAATTGCATTTCCTTAAAGTTCTAGGCCCTATAATTTGTGGTGTTTTATTGAATATAAATATTTCATTGTGGCTTATTTCAATGGATCTTCAGTTAATAGTATTTGGGAAAAAAACAAACAAACAAATAAAATCATCCATGGAAACAGAGGGAACTAACTTTCTTTTGTAAACAGATAAATATCATCCTACTTTTTCTGTCAGAAAAAAAATTGCATTGTGCCTTCTGAATGGCACAGTTATATTTAAGAATCTCTGCTGAAACCTCAACTGATGCATGCACAGCAACAACACAAAAGGAAAGATTCTTAAAATTGTGAAACAAAATGTCTGTGGATTTCCCCAGCCCCAGATAGATTTCCATCAGTAGATAAGAACAGGGTTTTTGTCAGGGGGTTTGCAATGTTAAAACAAACAACAACTCATGTCGTTTTTCCTACAATCACTTTTTATGCTCGAGCAAAAAGCATTACCATATTGATCTTCCCTACAAATAATGTCATCTTGAATATGAATTAAACTCCCACATTGTTTACATTAAGAAGAGGAGGTCTCGCTATGTTATAAATGGACTGCTCACCCTGTTTAACATTGATTTTACTCATTTACGTGACGGACCCCTTTAAGCACAAAAGTATCGGCTTACATTTTTGGTTAGATCAAAGACCATGGGAGGTGTTTGTTCAAGTGGACCTATTGGTATCCTTCTTTCTAGTGAGACCAGCAGTTACTTTGCTCTACTAGACTCTTCTGTCACGCTATTGATTTTGGGGTTGTTTGGTGTTTCCTAGATAAGCATGACAGTTGAGTAAAGCTCCATAGGTTGTTTGTTTGTAAAATATGTGTGAAAATGTCATTGACAGAAGCCAAAAATCTAGTCATCACAAGGGGAGAGACCAAGTTTAGTAACAACATCGCTAGTTCCAAACCAAATATTAATGTTAGAGGGAATTATTTTTACAGAACTGAGGAGAAAACTGAAACATGTGTCAGCAATAAAAGTCAGACATGAAAAACGATAGTGTAATATTTGTCTTCGTATGCCTGTGTGCTTTTTCATATCAGCAGTAGGATGCGTGGGGCGGCATCACTGCAGGTGGACTCTGTGCAGCGCTGGATGGAGGACCTGCGTCACATGACCGAGGTGGAGTGCATGTGTGTGCTGCAGGCCAAGCCCATCGGTGTGGAGGAAGATCCCCAAAGCGAGCTGATCGTGGCGGGCGGGCTGGGCGACCACGTGGCGCGGGACAACTTGCAGACGCTGCTGCGGCGAGCCCTGGTGGTCAGCACCGAACTGGGCAAGATGTTCCAGAGGCTGGAGAAGAGCCGCTGGCAGAGGGTGCACAGCACAGCCGTGCGCACCAACTGCCACGTGCGCTCGCTGGTGCATGAGTACAGCGCTGCACGCAACACGCCACCAGAGCTGCAGAAGGTGAGGGGCAGGAGGCTCGAGGGTCATCATGGGTCAAGTGGTACAAAATGAATTGGTGCTCAACTTTGATTGAGGTGTGAAAATAACTCAATACATTTAATAATTGCAAGGCTGTACTTTATTTCAGCCTTTCATTACAAAAGTCTGAATGGCTTATTAGTGGCTACATGTTCAGTGAACCACCGGAAATGTTTATGAATATTGTTTTCTTCTGCGTCATCGGTTTTACAGGACAGTAGTCTTTGTACAGTGATGTACCAGTCACATCTAGTCCACCTGGAATCCCAAAATTTTGAAGTGACAGAATCTGGCATTTTATGGCCTGAACTACCAAAAATTAGTCGGTCGCCATTTAAATCTGAGGTCACTTTACATTACTAACAGCATCCTTGTTTCACTGTGTCTCTTTCCACCCCACAGTATGAGAAATGTCTATTGGAGAAGTGCATAGAGCTGACCACCATAACAGAAAGGTAAAGCATGAACTGGAACCAAATATAGTTTTACATTATAATGCAGTACCACCATATCTTTGGAAATGAAGACTTGAATGTGTGCTAACACATGCCATAACCACAGTAAATAAAACTCATATTGGAAAACAATTCACGTTCAATCAGATGTTTTAATTGGCCTCATGTTCTCCACAGATGTTTGCACACTGAAGACAAGTTCTTTCTGAACTCCATGAGGGAAGCTATTCACGAGATCCTTACCGATGTCAGTGATTCGTTCAGTCATATGATTGACCTGGCCCTAGCCAATGAGATCCAGGTGTGTAGTCTAGAGACAAATCATTTTATTATATAATAGCCTTAAGTATTTGCATACGTGTAAGTTTATTATCTGCAAATGAGTGTTTTGTAGACATCAAAAAGTTTAATTTGATGCCTTTGATAGCAGTGGTAGCACGCAGTAACAAGCAATTTTGCTAATGATACGATGAAGCATACTATAAAACCCTAGACCATTTCATAATGGTAAAACACCAGTCACCAGATCCCATCAGTGTGAGTCAGGGCTGAGGACAGTGAACACTGGTTTAAATGCAAAATGCACCTGAAGCTGGTTCGGATAGTTTGATTGTTTGTTGTTTGTTTTCTGGTGGCAATAAACCTCACATGACGGTGGTACAGTACATCTCAAACATAAACACACAATTCACGCTAAAACATTTTTACCATGCGGACATACAGGGACCTCCCTTCGCTCCCTGTCCCCGATTTAAACACGCGTGCACACATCCTATTAACTAATGAGAACCCCCTCCTCCAAACAAATTGTAAATTGCTTCACTGGACAGGGTGAATACCGGCAAATATTTGCACAGTCCTCTAGAATAGACTATTACAACACTCCTGGACTACTGAGAGGTTATAATGAAAACAATATTTTCCCTGTATTCACAGAATTCCATGATTCCCTACAATTGTAAATGTCCACAAACATTAAGTCTGATAATGGACAGCATCTCAGGAAGTGTTCTACCCATTCATTCCCTTTCAACTCATATACGACTGTGTTAGCAACATGGAGGAAACTATTCTGGCCAGAAAACTGGCTTTAAATGCCATCCCACTCAATGTGCATTAAAGCCATTCTGTTAAATGTGAACCGCTGGTTTTTGTACAATGTTCACTGTTGTTGAATATCGTTGCTTCCATCCCTCTCAAGATCCTAATCAGGCAGATTGAGTCGTCAGACAGTGTGTACACCATCGGCAGTGCCATCAGCAACCTGCTCTCTCTCACCCAGGATGGGCCACAGCTTTGCAGCATCATTGCCAAGGTGGGTCTATACCTCAGCTTCACCTCCTCCATCCGCACAGCTAACAGAAATTACTCTCACCCTTTGACAGTCACACCCATATTTGCATTTTGAATTAAGTCTTAATCAAACCCCATCATGCTTAATGATGCCTTCTAAACTTCCCCTCTATGTTTAGAACTAAAATGGTATTGCACAAAAAGATTAGCCTGTTCAGTCTGGGTAGCATCTCCCTGCGGCCATTAGCCCACTAGTCGCTTCCAGAATGCTATTGATAAGATTCTTCCTGGCAGGATACTGAGGTTACACACAATGGCAGACACACACACACACAGACACACACACCTCTACTGTTGCTGGATCAGATCAATACTGTCAGTTCTTATTAGCAGTGATCACAGACAGGACGTGTTTCTGTGTTCCTGTCGTTTCCCAAATAAGTCTGCTCTTCCCTCCCTTCTCTCTCTTCATGCTCCTGCTTTAAA
Source organism: Neosalanx taihuensis (assembly GCA_030340665.1). Lineage (NCBI taxonomy): Eukaryota > Metazoa > Chordata > Actinopteri > Osmeriformes > Salangidae > Neosalanx > Neosalanx taihuensis. The sequence continues at coordinate 11,493,015 of CM059290.1, read as the reverse complement.
GAACTCTCGGAGGAGTGTTTAAGAAATCGTGTCGGCCCAAGGGGCTAATGAAAACAGAACATAAAACCAAATATCTGTCAGCTTGTAAATTCATTATTCACTCTATGGATATTTTGACGTTTTAAAGCCTTTTTCTCTGGGGTTGGTTGCGTAATTGTTGGTGCATTTCCAAGTTCTTCCGTCATTTGCCATTTTCAGAGCGCTGACGTGTTCGCTCGCCCTTTTTTCATTTCTACGATTTGCTGTCCAGCGCGACAGCAACTCTCCAGCCACTCCCCAGCTTCTGTTGACAGATGTGCTGATAGTCTGAGATGTGGAGCTTGAATAACTAAGATAATGTTTGTACAGTGGTCTGACAGTAGAAGCAGATTGGATATCTTTGGCCGAGTCTGGCATATAGCCAACTAAGTGGATAATGTATCTGTGTTTTGTGTGTGTGTGTGTGTAATACTTCAATACTTCCTCAACATGAGGAAGAAATATTTATTGGCACGAAGTTTGAATATATATATATATATATATAAAGTACTATACTACTTATATTTTGAGGAATTTATCTGACACAATCGTGAGACAGCTGAGGTCCTGGGCGATGGTGGTGCTGTCTTGTTTTCCAGGCATGGTTTGCTACATTGCGTGGGCAGGGCAGAGGGCAGGGCAGAGGGCAGGGAAGAGCGGTCAGGTGTGGGCCTTGGAGAATAGGCACTCCAATCCCTGGCTGCATGGCCCCTATCTATGAGTTAGACGCCACCTCAGAATAATGGGCCCTATTAGGATAATGGTGGTCGTTACTGGAGTTGGACTTCCAGGTAATTCAATCTACGACAGATAGGATTTTCTCTGCAAGTGTTTTTGCCAAAGAACATTTCCATACACAGTGACTGGAGATAGGGTATGACAACAGTCATGCTTACGTTTGTTTACCTCAATCTGCATCTCAAGGGAGATGGACAATCAAAATAGTGAGACCAAATCAGGCCTTGTTTCCATGTTTACTGACATGAGAAGGCTAATAGAAAGTGTTACTGGGTTGTTTTATTAAGTGCTGTGAATTATTTGAGTAACTGCAAGGTCTGCTTGGCAAGTCCACCAAGCACACTCTGCAATTTTGACTGGTCAGTTTGATGAGCTTGGCTGGACTTATGGTTATTCTGAAAACGTTCAGAACGTTTTCAAAATAAGCACTCAACAGTTTTTGAAAAATCGGTTCAGCATACTGAAAGTCGATTTAATGTTTTTAGTTGACAGGTGGACACTCAAGATGGACACTCGAAAATATCCCAAATTTCATGCAGGGTTTCAAATTGTTTGTGTCACAGAGCTTGGGCAGTGTGGGACTTTCAGTTGAACATAATGTTCATTTTGTACAACTTGTTCACCAGTGGCTGATGAGATGGTATCACTAAATCCCGATTGTGTTGTTTCTGTCTGAAGGAGGGAGCTGTGGTGGCTTTGTTCAAGATCTGCAGGCAGGACTGCTTCAGTGACCTCTACGCTCATGCATTAAGGACTGTGGCCTCTGTGTGCTGTGTGGAAGAGGGGATTAACCAGTTGGAGAAGGTATACATGCATCTACCACCCTTCCCGTTACACACACCCACAACACACACACACACCCACACACACCAGCACAGTCCAACAAACACACACACAATCAAATTTCACTTACTCATGCACCTATAAAACCTTAATCCGTTATTAAGTAAACTGTTGATTCACAGCTGTATAAAGTCCAGACAGGAATGAGAGCGTCAGAGGTAGATGTTTAGGCTCACTTTGTGATGGCTGTGATTCACCAATATTGTACACAGTGTCCATGGCCTTGGCATGTTTTGTCTAGAGGCAGGTTTATTTTAACTGGTGAAACTGCGGTCACAATGGTACCAGTGGGAGACTTTGACACACCTGCAATGTTCACCGTACAAAGGAACTCTTGTTTCTCTCTGGTTACTGTTTCCTAACAGTCTTATTACACATGTATTTGGGTTTCTTGCAAAGGGTAAAAATGGTTTATTAGAGATTTGCATACTGGCCAACTCTAAAGCAGTCAGCTGATGTGTGTGTGTGGATGAGAGAGACAATGAAAAAGAAAGTAGAGCGATAGAAACACTGTAGAGCTGGGTGGTGGAGAGTGTGAGAAAGAGAAAATTTGTGTAAATTGACGTGATACAATGAGATAAAGATTCAGTCTATGTGCAGTTACTTGATAGAGCTTATAATTTTATCAAACTGTTTGGAATCCAATAAAGACTTGCAGCTGACATTTGTTTATTAAGTTTAGTGTACCTCATTCACTGGATAATGATCTCACGACTGTCTGCATCAACTAAAAAGCAACCAGGTGTAAAGATGCTAGATGCAGTAGACAAATTCACCCAAGATTAGAAGCTGGTGTCTCAGGAGGGGCCTGTCATGGAAGCCTGCTGCTACGAAATGAGCACGAGCAATCGCTCAACCTTGAGAGACACACCTGTCACTGTTGCTGCGTGGGAATGAACTAATGGGTGTTTTTTTCTTATCACTAGGAAAAGTCCGATGGGGCACTAGGGTAATATTACACAACCAAAGCTTACAGTTGATCAGTAGTGTTGCACTTGTCTGTTTAACATCTGTTCCTTTGGAAACCACATTTTGAATCGCCACATTTTATTCTTCATTAAAGTTTTTTAACAGCTCCAGTGTCGCACAACATACTCATCGCTTTCTTTTTTAACTGTGGAATCCTATTCTTATTTGCATAAAAGATAAATGACAATTTTCCACACATTGCCCAACAATCCATATAAAAATCATTAAACTTTTTGATGATGTCACTCTGAGAAGGAACTCATGCAAGTCAGGCGAGGGACGATGACAACAGGCAGCAGAGGTTTTGCGTGAAGAACAATCTGCATCATTTGCCTGAGCTGACACCTTACTGACGGAGAAGAAACAGGTTTAAACAGGGATCGCTCGGTCATGAAAAACCACACTGTGATGCTTCTCAGGGTCCACAGATTGACAGCTGTGTCTGTGACATTACAGTTGGCATCTAATTTAGGACGTCTAGTTCACACAGAACATACATATAACATGATGTTACTCTAAGGCTATATAATTTTGTGGAAACCCATTTTAATGTGTTGCTTTAGCTTGTAGTATTCAGTCAAGACCTGAACTTCTTCAGTAGAGGCAGTTTCATTTGACAGTTTCATCTGGGCAACATTGCCACCATGTGGATGAAGATTTTATCTTGTAGATTCTCAGGTTACTCGGACACTTACCTACAGGGTTGTCCTCCTGAAAAATAGCCATAATGCTTGCTATATCAATCAAACTGCACTGTAAATCACGATGGCTTCTATACTCTGACGGATATGATTTTGTGCGTGAGCGTTCGCACATGAGAAAGAGTTTCTCTCATTGTGTGTGTGTGTGTTTTAATGTTCTCAGCATGTGTGTCAGTACAACATCAACATGTAACATTCATTCCTATGTCCAGGTTGATGGGATTCTGTGCCTGGCGGATATCCTGACAGATGAGAACAGCGCTGAGGCGGCGAGGGCCGAGGCAGCAGCGGTGGTGGCCCAGATTACCTCCCCTCACCACACCTCCACCCAACACCTTGCCAGCTTCCTGGAGAGCATGCAGGATATTGTCACAGCACTCATCAGTGAGTGGAAAGCATTTCACTCCCTCTAAGAAATCATCCTAATAACGATCCTTCATAACTTACGAAATTAATGTTAAACGAGGAAATACTTTCTTATGGCCAACTGGAACTGCTCTATTAAATTATTAACCGTTCCAATTTCCCCCAAAAAGGTATGTTGCATTACATGTTTGATTTTGTTCCTCCAGAGTTGTGTGAGAGCGCCTCGTGTGGCGAAGTCTTTCTACTAGCATCAGCTGCTCTTGCCAACATAACGTTCTTCGACAGCATGGCCTGTGAGACTCTCCTCCAGCTCAATGCCATTCACATCCTCCTTCAGGCCTGCAAAGACCGCCAGAGAGTAGATACACCTTACTCCAAGGACCAGGTAGAGCAGAACCTCCAACATGAATTTTAAGGGTGCCCTGTTGACGATTCTCATTACAGACTGCTGTCAACACATCACAGCTTTCTGCATGTATTTCAAACAGTGTTGCCAAATAAATCGCACCAGAAGTCACTATCGTCTCTCTGAAATGTCTAAATGATATTTTTTGTTGCTAGGGAAGGAAAACAGTCACTATATTTAGTGAAAAAGTTGAAAAAAAAAAGATTTACAAACACAGACATAAAAAAAAGGTTTGTGTTGGTTGTTGGGCGATTCCAGTTTAATTAGAAGTTTAGATATTGTACAATTGCCAACTGTTTCAGTAAGTCCAGCCTCATTACTCTGAATGGCATTGCCTGGTTGCTTTGGTCGTTTTAGGTGGTGACCATCCTGGCAAATCTATCTGTCATCGAGCAGTCTGCATCTGAAGTCCTTCAAGAGAAAGGTACACTTTTACATCTGCTCTATTTGTAGGTCAGTTTGGATTATAGTGTCTGCCAAAGTAATGCAAATCAAAATTTAATGTACAAAACAGTGTAGTCAATAATGTTTATGTACTGTACAATTTCACTACCATTAATATGTACGCTACAACATCATGAAAAATAAATATAATCCACAAGATGGCAACATTAGGCCACATGCAATGAAAAAAGTACCTGGAAAAGAAATTGGATGTTGTTATTCTTTTCAGTGGGCTTACTTTGCTTACTTTTTGACTGTCAACCTTCTCAATCTGTGTTTAGTCTCTAAGATGTCAACTCTAACCCATTTAATTATGTTGGTATTTTTGTATCAACACCATACTGATTATCAATGCATACATAATATATAATGCATTCATATTAATTTTGTATTTTTCAATCAATCAAATATTTATCGTCAGTTTGTTTATTTTTGGTCATCCGATTCCTGTGACTATGATGTGGCTGTTGTGACTTACAGGGATTGAGAGACTTCTTCTGCTGTTGGGTGAGAAGCCGTCCTCCACCAGTCCATCGGAGGGCGCTGCATGTGAGCGGGTGCAGCAGAAAGCTGCTGTCACTCTGGCACGTCTCAGCAGAGACCCAAAGGTGGCTCAAATGGCCATCCAGCTGCAAGGTAGAAACTCTGTTTGACTTAAAACATTTACACCTCAATCTGTCCAAGGCATAGATACTCATTATTTATAATATTTGCGCAGCAGTCTTTCAAAGAAATCGGATGATATCAACAGCTGTTTCATCCCAGAACACTGTTCCTTGCTTGAATTTATGTGTGTATCCCTGGAGAACTTGATCTTGTTTCATCATTAATTAATTAATTCAGTGAGTCTCCTTCTGACTTTCAGACAGAATATAAAATCACTCTAGATGTTGTATCAAACATACTGTATATCTAAATATGAAGAAAATAAATAATCTTTTCCAGCTGTTCCTTGTCTTATTGAGCTTTGCCGATCGCCAACAGAGAGGAACAACAGTGACTCAGTACTGGTTGCCTGTTTGGTAGGTAACAAACACTGTAGTTGTGTCTCTGTGTAGGGTTATGCGTGTCTATAATGGATAAGATGTGTTTGTGTATTTAAACCATAAAACACCTCATCTACTTAATGATCCATGTTATACATGTAAATCCTACTCACATGGAGTATTCTCAAGGAATGCCCAGACCACAAGCCTACAGTCTCATTACTGTTCAATCTCATTAGTTAGATGTCCCATGGTCTATATTTAAACACAAAGCCCTGAGTAGCTCAACTAACCTTGTCATCATAGTTTGAGAAGATCAAACAGTCCAAATCTATCTTTAAATATGCACATATCATACATACACCCTGTATTACTTACTCTACCTGACCGTAGTTGGTAAGATCAGCTCATGTGCTGGTTTTTCAGATCTATATACACTATACTACCAAAAGTATTTGGTCACCCATCCAAATGATCAGATGGATGGGTGACCAAATACTTTTGGTAATATAGTGTATAATTGTTAGAAGTTTACTGTAATGATTTAACTGGGCAGTCAGGCAAAGCTCCTTTTCATTATAATGTTTAATGTTATGTGTGTTATATAGTGTTCAATTCAATTTATAATATTATGTTTGTGTTTATGTGCATGGGTTGTATTGGTGTAGACTATCTACCAGTATTTATTTATGCGCTATATCATATTGTGTCATTGTATTGTAAAATGCATTGACAGGTCATTCCTTTTTTTACATTAATTCTAGGCTGCTCTTAGGCGGCTGGCAGCAGGCTGTCCAGAAAGCATCGAGGCAATAGACCATCAGCAGCTCATCAAACCTCGTCTGGTGGATTCCTTCCTGCTGTGTTCCAACATGGAGGAGAGCTTTGTATGAGAAGGAGGTCCAGATAAGAGTTTAGGGACTCTTGAAATAAAGAAATGCTTTATGCCCCTGAAGAATAGACAATGGGTCACAGGAGACGATATTTTTGATATTCTGAAAACTAGAGACTCAAAAGTATTTGTAGGGGAAATAGATGGTCACCGTCTGTGGAGTTACAGTGAATACTTTGAGTTTGCAGATGACAAATTAAAATGACTGTGAAATTCTGTCCCTATCCTATCCATGGCTAAATATCTCTATGAAGTGAGTCTATGAAACAGATCTTTTTTCCTCTAGAATGATCTACAACAATACAGGGTGATTTAGTTGACCCTGCAGTAGGAGGTCCAGACCTTCAAAACCCAAGTGGGTTATGCGCAACAAACATGCATTTGAAGCTACAATATTTGTACCTTTTTTGTACGATTGTAATATTGTATCAGCCGCTTTTATGGTTGCCGTTTTACTGTGCAGATGTCTTAAGCTGTCATTTTTCATTGTTCAGTGTCAGCCGCCAACTTCTTGTGTTGCTGACACACCGTCAAAAACAGGCAGGTCATATTCAGAATAAGGCAATTTAGAAGAAAGTAAGAGCAGTCCTCCAAAGAAAAGGTTATATGGGATGTTAATGATCTGGTTTGCGTATTGAATTGTTAAACTGTGTACTTCAAATTGCATATATATTAAGAAACAAGCCTCAAAACCTGTTATTATCCTTTTATTTAAATATCCTGACTATAAATAATTGTATGCTATTGTATGGCATGCAGATAATTAAAAAAACATATCTTATGATTTGCACTTGTTTTAATCAATGTCATCATTTCGAGAACAATTTCATGTTAACTTGACAAATTCAAGAAAATGCCGCAGAACCCTCTGCAGGACAAGGCTGCTGATTGATTTGGATTTTCTCAATTGAATTTATATTATTTTAACTTTTTGTTTCCTTACAGCCTTCAGTTGGTGAAAGCCATTTATCCAGGCAGTGCGGAAAAGCTTATATGGTTAATTAATACTAGATCTAAAAATCATCATTCAATAAACAATGATGCCATACAGAAGAGCATGTCCCTTCATAAAATTGAATGAATTCCTAATCAGTCATCTCTCCCCCCCATCTCCCTCGCTATCTTTCCATCTTTCTCTATCAATTTACATCTCCAAGGAATAATGTGGTTTTGTACTGAAGAACCAGGCTTTTGTCCCACACTCAGAATGACAGAGAGATATGAAAAAAAACAACAACAAAAAACACAGAAGTGAGACCAAAGGTCCTCCAGTGACTTTGAACTATCAGGTCAAAGAATCCTGAGGACCAAAGGGACCAAAGAGCTGGTTGTCCTCCAGCTTTCGAAAGAAGGATCCAGTACTGTACTGGTCATGTGGGAGGCAACACACAGCACTCTCTCTTTGTATTGTCATCTGCCTGATGAAAGTATCTTCACACTCTAGTTTTCTGTAACCCTTCCTCTCCTTGGAGAGACAATTGAGCATCATATGTCTCCATTTCTGTTGCTTCTTTTCACCTAAGGGCACAGAACAGGCTTGTTACTGTGGTCCAGTGCTAAGACAATCGTGAGTCTGTGTGAGCGTGCATGGGAATGCACTTGTGGTGTCCATGGCTCTGGGTTCAGAGAGCTTTGGGACTGTATGCTCCTGTCCAACTTTTTCAGGCCCAATGAAATATGTAGAGAGTTAGACATAGAGGGAAGCAAGACACAGAGGATTGGGAAATACAGGTTCTTTTCATGGTAGTTGTTGGTAGTCATTTCACTACTACTACTACTACTTCACTACTTTCTAGAGCTGCTATGTCTGAATAAACTACAGCATAAAGAAGTAGAAAAGGAGGCTATGGCCAGGGATATGACCAAGAGCCCAATTGCATCAAAGTTTTGCTCAAGAGATTAGAGAACCTGCCAGAAGGACATCTTTCCTAGCAACACCCCATCAGTCAATGCTTTGTCAGATTTGTGCATAGCAGTTCACTCATTATACAGACATATGTCAGATAGAGTTTGAGAGGATTCTCAAGGTGTTAAGGGAAGAACTTAATCAAGTTTTAGAATGACTGAATTATTTAAACTTTCAGTCCTCCCCAAAAATCTGTGCCATTATGGCATATTTTGACAAGACTGAAAATACAATATATATAATAAAATGATGTGGTTTGACCTTTAGAGACCAATAAATGCACAATATTACATTATGCTTGACGGCTAATTATAGGATTAACATTTTGTACCTAATGGGTTAGGTACATGGGTTATTCTGGTAGTCTCCCAGACCCAGAGTATTTTTAATTGCAACTGTACACTGAATCATCAACACCATATTAATATAACATTTCTGTGGTCACGGTGTCTGGTCTTGTGTAAAAAAAGACTTGTGAAACCAGAAACAAAGAGCAAACTGCACTGCATCCTGCATTGTACAGCAATTGTTGCTTCTTACAGAAGCTCTGTTGTAAAGATACTGTGTTTCTTCAAATAATCACCTTTTATGTAAACTACATAATATCTCAAATATATGTCTCTTCTTCCTGTACGCCATTCTTGAAGGTGAAACCAAATGCGTTCGAGTGTATTCACTTAGGGATTCGCTGAGATCCCTTAAAGGCCGCATGTGTTTGCATGATTGTTGCCTGAGTATACTGTAATTGTAAAGTGCAAGCCAGCATGACATCTGTCTCTGTGGGGCCTCAGGTGTGAACTGCATTGACTGTAAAAGTGAGACATCCAGCTAAATCGAAAAATATAGTATACATATATTTTTTTTACTGGCTATCATAATAGTTTAGATTACATTTTAAAGTAATTGCAGTACATGAAAAAATTAAATTCTGGTCACTGTCCAACACAATACAAAGTCGATGTCTTGAAACTGTCATTTTAAACACTGTGTTGGTGAGGGATATGAAATACAAAAACTTTTAGAGCAAATTTTTTTGCTTGTTGTAAAAAATAAAAACTTTCCAACACAAGCACACAAAATCATACAAGTTTGCAAATAAAAGCTGCAAAGCTTTTTCAGTTAAAAACTAAGCGGTAGATAACACATTCCTTGATGGAGAATGGACCCCCCACATCCATCTTGACCTGCAGCTATCCATGTAAGTACATTAGTCTGTTTGTCCCCTGAACCATACCCACCAACTCCCCAAGTCCCAAACCTGTCCGGTGGGCTGCATGCCCCTCCACTCCCCCACCATTAAAAACCACAACAGCATGCTTGCTCCACTTAGCAATCTCCCCTTTGAACAAGCATAGACCCCCTGAACACCAGAATAACCCCACCTCTCTCTCTTTTCTTTTTTTTCCATTTCATTTCCATCACCCACCAAGAAAATGGTTATGACAGGTCTTCAATAATAAAAATGAATGAGTATCCACTTATTAAACGCAGTCTTTCTGCACTCTAAAGAGGTAAAACCAACATATAATATTATATCATAATTCTAGAATAAATTATATGATAACATCTGCATATTAAAATGACTAACCTTTTGTTCTGAAGGGGATATATAGGATAAATGATTAACTTATGTGGTGTGCTTATGCATGCTTACACTGTCACCCTGGGTGCAAAATGAAATGGTTGGTTTTCAGAGGTGTTGACTGGGATTTGTCTAACTACTGTCATAATAAGTAACTCACAAACAGGTTACATATAGTCCAAAATATGTTACAGTGAATTCAAAACAAGGGGATGGAACAGTCAGTCAGGTAAATGTTCAATTGCATCTCAGTTCAGTTGCAGTTTGTGGGTTGTGTATGGACCCACAAACACAAAGTTTATTTAAGTTTCTTCTGACCAATGTTCAATGTCCAACTGATGTTTAACGTTTAGTCTATTTAAATAACTCTGCTACTACACTATGTTCCTACCTACCCATTTTGTAAACTAACTTTCACAGCCAAAGTAAAACATATATGAAAAAAAATGTTAATCATTGATCACACAATATGACATGCACGCAGGGGGTTGCGACACCAGAAAACACACATTCACACACATATCCAGAAGTGTCTGCTGAAATTATTTCTATGCTTTCTCCTAACCCGCTGTTCTCACTCCAAAGGGCAGCCCAGAGCTGAGGTAAGCAATATCAACGACGTCTGGGATTTATTTCTGAATGTTTGCTTACTGGTGGTATTTTGAAGCGGAAACCCATGTCAGCACAGGGAGAACATGCTAAATTCACACAGAAAGGGAGACCTGGGAGATAGCCCACCTTGGGGACTGCAGGCCCATTTGCAATAGCTCTGATAGCTCTCTGTGCTTTTTAGCGCCTGTGCTTATCTAAACCTTGCTGTTTTCTCCCTCAAGTAGACTCTTGTCTACTTAATTCCATGTAGTGGCACACTGTAGCTGCTTCCTCCTTGTCTTCAAGGGCATCAACACCAGTGAGGCTGCTGCCTCTCGTCTCAGAGCTGTTCTGCATTGCTGCTCTCACACAGAACATGGCAACTACATTATCACGCCCTCATGAGTGGCTCTTCTACACAAGAAACTAACAAGTGGTAAAGGCAGCAGGGAAAAGAGACGGACTATTCCTTTCTAACTGACGGCAGAAACGACAAAACTGTCTGTGAGTCTGTGTTGAGTGTGGACTGAGAAGGAAGCATGTTGATTGGTTGCTGCCTTTCCTGGCTGTGCGTTGCGTGTGCATGCACGAGTTTGTGTGTTGGTGAGATCATAGCCAATTACAGATTAATTTATTGAAGTCATTTTTCTTTTGTCTCATTAAAATCATCCACTGGTTTCATTGTAATGATAGACATTTTAAGACAAGTATACACACTGGAGTCTCTTATTACATCCTTATACTACAAGACACTGCTTAAGTATTAAGCACTCAGGCTTCAACCAGTAGAGTAACATTAATCAATATGTATGCAATTATACCACAGGTGCACTTGCTGAAGCTTTTATGAATATATATTTTTGAGACATTTTTGGGACAAGCAGCAATAAAACCAGACTGAAGAACCATTTTCTCTAGATGAAAGTGAATATGAAATTACAACTCCATAATCACTTGCAGACTTTCTTTTCATTTGAAGATGAAAAAATTTGGGAGCTCCACCAAACCAAGGTCAGATACCCTGCATATATAATTCATTAGCATTAGCACACAGACAGTTATACTCAGTATAGTATGAATCTCCAGTGGTGATTGAAATCAGCTCACAAAATAAAGTATACTGACTTCACAAACACGTCTATCAATGTTCAAGGCACAGACGGACGTACACTCATAAATCCACTTCCAGACCCATTGCTATTTTGCAATTCTTCATCTGAAACTCTGCAATGCGAACCACTGCATTTTAGAGCTACTTGAATGTCTGGTGTCCTCCCACTTCAAACTCTATACAGTAGCCAGACCTCAACTTTTCAATACTTTCCATGAAGATTAATAGATGGATGGTGGGTTTCTCTGCCCACACAATGACGTCGGTTTGGTTGGCCGCTGGGTGCTTTGTCAGATGATGGTTTATAAACACACTCTCGACCACCACTCTCCTTCCATTTCATTTCCACTGCAAGCATTAGTGTGACATTTAGAGAAAATGCTGTGCCTATGAAAACCCCTTCTGTACTCGACATCTAAAAGCTGAAAATGACACAGATTTACAGGCACATGGAAGCAAAGCAATGAGACACATGCAAAAAGATGCTGGATCGACACAGGCAGCTGTGGTGAGGTATATTGTAAGCTTCTGTCGGTCAGTGAGTTATATCAGGTTTTTCAGAAGTTTAGACAGTTAAGCTGCTTCAGTTTCTGTGGATATCCTTAATGGTCAAGATTGAGTCCATTTGGCAATGAAAACTAAGCATCGATCTACAAAAGCAGCCTTCAAAGAATTTGAAAACAAAGACGGCACCGATTGACGATGGCTTCCCAAGGCCGAAGGAGTTTTTGAATGAGCTCAACAAGACCTCAGACTGAATGACCACCTTAAAAACAGTAATCTACCGTTCACGAACAATGCAATGTGAATTGGAATGTGACATCCCTCACCAACAAGCAACAAAGTAAAGCTCGGTAATAGAGAGATTGACAATAATGTAATTCAATGTCATCCTTATTGAAGAAACGTCTTCCCTCTTTTCTCACCCGTGTATTGTTGCAGTAGGAACTGCTATGAATGCACTTTGTCACACATCACCCTCTTCACATAATGAACTGACAGCCAGTGTCATGTCAGTATCTGGGAGTTAGCGTATTATATGGACTAACAAGCTGCATTACAAGAGACAGGAACACCAGGGTCCACCCCCGGACATTACCATACCCCCTTGAAACAAAAAAATAACATTTGTCTGACAATAAAATTGGGTATCAACCTGTCTGAAAGCCGTCTCCCGTTTCTTGAGAACAAATGTTGGTGGCGATGGCAAACCGTTTGACACACTTCTCTGAATGCTAGTAAAGGCGAGCCATCCTTTGGCTGTGCAGTAATGGCCTCTCATTGTTGGGTGCAGAGGAAGCATTGCTATTCATACCGGTGTGTGATTGAAAAGAAAATTGAATCCCTATTGATGTGATAAATGTGTCTATTACTGCATTTGCACACAAAATGTCCATGGAAATTATAGAGGGAAGGCAGGACACTTGGAGAGAAAATGCATAGGGATGACATATTGGATTCAATTGGCGCCGAAATATAAATATACTGTACTGGTGGCTGAAATGAGACCCAAGCCGTATGATTTCTCACTGGAACCTCACAAACCAAAGGCCTTGACAACCTCAATTGAAAGACTATATAAAAAGGTTAACTGGCTGTGTAGTTTTCTCTCGCCTACAGAACAGTTTGATAATGGACACTGTCTAAGATTTGCTATCTGTAATACAAGGGAATTATTCTCCTGAATAAGTTGTTAAGGCAGTATGAGAGAGCTGACTTGTGCCACTGAAAGTATGCTGATGACAAAAGAACAATATTTGAATATGTCCATCAAAATCTTCACTCATTTTTTAATACATGTACAAAGATAATCTTTGTTCAATAGCCTTGCTTCACGGTTGTACTTTATTCCTTTACCATTTCCTGGCACCCTTTCACGTCACCTTTAACGTAACAATTCTTGATGAAATTAAAGAATGTTTCTTGATTAGATGCAAACACATTAAAACAACAGTCTGTGATAAATGCAACAATTATGTGTCATCATGGTTTCATGTTTTAAAAAAAAACTATAGATATGACAAGGTTAGCAAAGTGGACTGAATTAAAGGGATTTTTACTCCAACTGTCAGTGCAAGTACATTCAAATGTTCTTCACTTGTCATATATTTTGTTAAGCTATTCAGAAAACATTTTGTAAGGCATTCAATGTAATTTTTATGGAGCTTTGTCTATGGACAAAGTCTAGGGAACAGGTCACTTTTCTGTGTGAACCCATGTACAGGTAATGCCTACACTCCAATAGAACACCCAACACTGGTAGTTAATGTGTAAATACTGGCTCAAACCAGAGGGGTTGAGATGCCCAAAGGAACATTGCTCCTTGATAAGTCAGATGGTATGCTGAGTCACTGGCCATATGGCTAGACAAGTAGGGGATATGGTGACAATATTAAGACACAGACTGGTCTGAATACTGCTAAACATTTTAGATTTGCTTGAGGGACCATGAACAGTTTAAGAGCACAGGCACAGAGCACAGGCCAGCTCCTCCATCTGGATGTGTGTGTGAATGAACAGACACCGCACAATGGAGTCTTGGAGCTGCTCAGGGAAATACGGCCTCACTGGAAATCAGACGAGATCAAACTCAAGGCAAGTGAATGACAGAATGCTGCTTAAATCTGTTAGGACAGCTATGTGTATGAGCTATAGCTGTGGGCTAGTACACTCAGCATACATGCACAGCTATGTAACAATGGTTCTGGGAGTTCTCTCTTGCTTAATGGTTATGCTTTGAGGGTAACAATTCTGTTCAAACCTTTGACTTGACAGTTCCCTAAAACTAGATACAGACATAATCTAAGTTGAATCTAGCTCTATAAATAATACAACATATATTCTGACCTAACTGGTTTTGTTTGCAGGAAACAACCTCAAAACAGTATTGTGTGTTCAAACAACTGGACAATCTGGAAAGAAAAATAATTGATGTTTGTCCAGGTTGTGGTGGAGCCCCACTGTGACCTGGTAGATCCATGGTAGTTCTACATTAAGTATATATACTTTGAAACCCCAGAGACTCCGTCCTCCATCCAAAAATACAATGTACAGGGAAGCATATAAAATATGAGATGTGATAAAGATCTAAGTAAGGGTGCAAAAAATAATATTAAATAATTGAGAATTAAGTATGATGGCTACTGCCAAGGATAAGTAATGAGTGGCATACAGTCAAGTTGTTGGACGTGATAACAAATATTGCACATAATACTGCACTTTAATTGCATAGTAAATATATATTGCTATGGATAAATAATGAGTGGCATACAGTCAAGTTATGGCACAAACAATCATGATATCTTGCACGTTCATACAGCACAATTCTGATGAAAAAGTAATTTGGTGACACTGACTGACCACGGTCTATTTGTTCAAGAGGCTTTCAATCGAGTGGTATGAATACTTCATCAAATGTCAAGGCAACCATGTTTGTTCTCTCTAGCTCTTGATGAAACATTGTGTTCTGTGTAGTCCTGCTGGTCAGAGCGGTGGCCTTGGGGACAGGTGGTCTGAATGAGGAAGCGCTGAGCAGACAATGAATGGAGACCAATGTACAAAAAGACAAAATGACCTTGCAAGCAAACAGAAGCTACCGAAGTCTAGAAATACTCTAGAATATGAGAAGGGTTTATGCAGCTGACCCTGAACACAAAGAGGTCCATACTCTCATACAGTATATCTGCACATATATATGTATACATCAAAATGCGATGGCAAACAATGCAATGGAACACAATTACTGAAATGGTTAATCGTTTTTGCACATTTTTTGCTGCATCACTCCAGGTTCATGCTTCTGTTTTGTTCAAATTTCAGGTGTTCACAGAAGGTATCACTAACCAGCTGATGGGCTGCTTTGTGGACTCGCTCCAGGAGGCCGGAGCGGTGCTAGTACGTGTGTACGGCAGAAGGACTGAGCTCTATGTGGACCGGGACAGAGAGGTGGACATGTTTAAGCTACTCCACGCCCACAACTGTGGTCCTCAAATCTACTGCAGTTTCCAGAATGGCATCTGCTATGAGTTTGTGATAGGGACTGTGCTGGACGACACTCTTCTTAGGACGCCTGCCATCTACAGGTCCAAAACTGTTTATTTTGTGTACTGTATGTACACTTACAGGCACATGGACTGATGAACATTATCACTACATAGGGTTGTGTGATTTTTGTTTCAAGGTTAGCCTAATAGCATAGAGGTCCAAGAAGAAAGAGTTCATGTTGTATTTTTGTACGTGAAGTTTGGATGAATCTACATAGTATGCTTTTTGTAATTTTCATGAAAATGCTCTAAAATATATGAGTGCTGGTCGAAAGGTTTGATAGAATACAGACACAACACGCCAAACCGTAGAGTCATTCTCCTCATCAATCACATCAAAGACAAGAAACAGCAATGTCTAAGTAACTTCTAATGTCACTGAGAAAAACACTTTAGTGGTGTATAAATTCTAAATTAAATAGCATCCATTTTGGAAGCAATGTAAATAGAATCAGCTGCAAACATACTGCTTTTGCTCCAAAGGGTTTTCTTCAGACAACATTTGTTTTTTTTCTCCTTCAGATTAATTGCATCAGAAATGGGGAAAATCCACTCAATCAAACCAGACTGGGCGTCTCCGGTTGAACCCGTCTTGTGGAAGAGGATGTACCAGTTTCTTCAACTGGTTCAGAACACCGTAAGCGAAGAAAGAGAGGGGTAAGCAAAAAAGCAATGACCTCCATTATGTCACAAACCCAGGTTTTTTCAAATGTGTATATAGAGATTTTGTTCCAAAGCATTCTCAATTTTTATTGAAAATTACATTTACAGTAATACTGCAAGTGTTTATTTCTATAGACTGTCTTTGACAGTTTGCAGGCCTCACTATCTCTTCTCATGTGAAGATGTTGAAATAGAGAGCTGCCATTGGACCGTCAGAGAGGTGGGGATTTTGGTTGTTACATGTGTTATCTGAAGCAGGGTCATAGAAAGGAAGGTGATAGTGGAAGTCCAGCCATTTCTAAGAAGCAGGCCCAAACTAAGCTTCACACAACCCTTTCTCTTATCACTCCACTGTTGAGGCTTGTTTACATTGTCTGTGAGGGGTCAGAAGTCCAAACAACCTACGTTGAAAAGTCCTGTGTCTGCT
This sequence comes from Neosalanx taihuensis, assembly GCA_030340665.1. Taxonomy (NCBI): domain Eukaryota; kingdom Metazoa; phylum Chordata; class Actinopteri; order Osmeriformes; family Salangidae; genus Neosalanx; species Neosalanx taihuensis. Next base: position 11,476,329 of record CM059290.1, on the reverse strand, counting down.
TTAACTCCTCAGATTCAAGGCAAATCAAACAAACCCAAACCCGACGGCAAAGCAATTAGCTGCGGTCTAGGTCATCCATTTTGTGGGAGAGAACTCAGGGAAGAGAGAGGACTTTCTGATTAGAGAGACTCTACATCCTCCTTTCTTATGCTACAGACAAAAGCAAAAGCTGAGACCGAGTCTGGATGTCTGTTTCACTTTTGTAACATTACAATGACAGAGCACAGACAACCTTAACCCTAATCCTAACCCCTAACCTAAGCCCAGTGCTCTCTTTAAATGAACCAAAACATTTTTTTCCAAAGCTTGGATATTTATTTAATACATACTACAACAGCAGTATGACCATAATCACACCTTTCATTCGTTCTAAGAATTGACAGATAAAAAAATATAGAATTTACATAGCATTTCTGAAACCATTGAAAACCTGTTTGGCACTCTTGTCTGAGATATTATCGTCAACTTGCACCACGTTTCAAAGCCCAATAGATGGGGCTAAATTGTGATACATTTCAGAGGTTGAATAACTTCAGGGTTACTGTTCACTGTCTGTTACTGGTAGTGTAATGTAGTTAAAATTGGCAAAACTGCTGTGCAAAATCAGGAGAAGCTTTAATAGAACTGTAGACTAATAATATATAAAATGTGACACATTTACCGTACATCTTACTCGTATGTCATTGTATCAGCATGCATGTATCACAAACAGATAAAAAAGAGAGACAGAGAGAACATTTAAAAGCATCAGAGAGACTTCTATATTTGAGCCGTACACTGTGTGAGGGCACTCGAAGTTCGAGTCGAGTCTTCAGAGGAAATGGAGGGCAGGAAGAGGCTGCACCTGCACAAGAGGTCTTCAGCGCTCCAGTCCCATGCTGGGGTGAGAGAGAGGGAGAACATCAGGCAGCTGTGGAACCACACTAGTCACCTCCGCAGCTCCAAAGCCCCCCTGCTATGTCTTCCATTGACGCCAAGCACAAATCACACAATATAACGCAGAAATCAGTGGTGCTCTGCTGGCGCTGAAAACCTTATGTAAATAAGGCACATTGATAACGAGCCACCAGAGGAGGAAATTCCACTAATTACCTATCTGCAACGGAGACTTGACTGGGAGACATGAGAGGCACAGGAGGCAAATGTACTTGACTGTCGTCTCGAAATAGAGAGATTAGGAGAAAAGGGACAGCAAAAAGTTGTGATGGCAGTGCTGAATTATAGGGGTGTCAATGGCAATTTCAGAGTCTTGCACAGTTCTCTATTTTTTGGTCTGTATGTATTTCTTTGGTGATGTATTTATGCAGGATAAAGATCCAATAATTTAATTGTGCCTTTAAGATGTTGGTTGACAAAAGGAGGATTAGTTGTCTTGTCCTTAGAAAACAGTCAATGCATATTTAAAATCACAAATATATTCTCCAATAATGTATTCATGAATACTGATGCCATTGAAACATAAATCTATTACAAATTGCATGGGAAGCAGACTTGTTTCTGACATGTACTACAATGATTTATTCCTGGAAAAAAATAAGATTTCTATATAAAATGGATGATAGTTTTGATTCAATATGGAATTGAAAAAGGGGTTACCTTTGTGAGTGAAAACAATCCAAAAATCTGTTTAAAATTAAAAATTAAAAAGGAAAAACAGTATATAAAAATGGTTGACAGGAAATGTACTAGAGAATGAGCTGTTTAAGGGAGACCATAGTCCGTTATAAACAAGAGGCACTATCTCACTCTCTTTATTGTACATTCCTAATAGGCCCTACTAAATTATGTTGACAACTGTGTATAATACAGTCACAACTGTTTGTTCCCTTTAAGTAAATAGGTAATACTGTTTAAATGTTTTCTCACTCTTGAAAGGAAGTCTACATATTAATTTAGAAGCCATGATCTTAACAACATTGTAGGATTACGAGTTGTGCCTTACAGGGTTGTCAGACTGAGGAAAAACAAGACGTTATGAAGCCTTTAACATCCCCTTGAGCATGTGTGTTGTAGATGAAGGACTAATTTGAGATAAAAAACTACAAAAATGATATGTTACAGTGTACATTTTGAATTCAAAGTGACATACAGATGGAGATTTGAATTTGCAATCTCTTGATCCACTTTCCAATGTCCCACGACAGAGCTTTACTTGTGACATTTACAACATGTGCTCACAACATATCTTTGACACATTCATTTCTAGCTCTGTGTCAGTTTGTCTGACAAAGAAAAAGTAAGGCAATTTCCTTCAAGCAATTTGGAATGTGATTTTAGTAATGAATTGTGAACACATGAAATATCTTGTAGCTATACCATGTGCAACACTAACAGTTTATCTCTTTTCAGTTTCACAATCCTGCAAGATGTTCCCAGCTTTGAGCAGCTTTCATGTGAAATTGCATCACTGAAAAGACACCTGTCTCAAATAGACTCACCGATTGTACTGTGTCACAATGATCTGTTGACTAAAAATATTATCTATGATCCCAAAATGGGTGGGTAAAAACACTTTAATACTTTAAAGACAAATACTTTAATGCAAAATGCCAATATGATTTATCATTTAAGGTTACAAAATCTGTCCAAGAATTGTGGAACAAATTTACATCAAATTTTGCCCTTTTAGTTTGTTCTGGTTTGGACGCTGAGGATAAATTAGGAATACATGCTTTTTTTATTATTCAGTCATGTTGAGAGTTAAAATGCCCTTTAAAATAACACTTATGGCCTCACTTCTTTCTCCTCTTTCAGATGTTGTGAGATTCATTGACTATGAGTATGCAGATTATAACTATCAGGCTTTTGACATAGGGAATCACTTCAATGAATTTGCTGGTGAGTTTGCATTCACCATTATCATCCATTCTTCCTATCCTCCAAGTTCCTCACTAAATAGGTTTCAAAGAACCTGTTGTATTGTTAAACAGAACTCTCATGAGCATCAAACACTGGTACAAAGATATTGAAAATGGATGTTTGTTTTTTCTTTTCTCGTAATTCAAGGTGTCAAAAATGTTGACTACAGCTTATATCCCAGCTGGGATCTGCAGAGAAACTGGTTGGCTTCTTACCTGGAGAGTTACAAACACAAAACTCAACAGGATGTTCCAGTTACAGACACAGAAGTTACTGAACTCTATATTCAAGTCTGCAAGTTTTCATTAGTAAGTGTTAGCAATACGAACTTCCACAGAAAAACCAATCAAAAGAATAATGACATGATATCCGTTTTCTTTGTATTGTGTTACATTAAACAGTGTGTGGATTTGTTTCTTTAAAGATGTTGGAAAATAGGCACAGATGTTTAAAGTAGCCTGTGTTGAGTACATTCAATATTTTTCCAGAAGCCAAGTTCTAGCACTTAACACGTCACATTGCCAATGGGCCCCTCATTGTCTGAAGAAATCTACACCAATCATTTTATGACCTAAATGTCTTTGCTGTAAGACTCCATCAAGATTCATAAGGAACTAAAAAACAATGTTTTGAATGACAACAATTTTAAAGTGGGGCTGGACTAGACAAGGTGGTTTTCATAACTCATTATAACATAGTAGATGTGGCTGGTGTGTATGTCTCTTAAGGTGAGGTGAGTTTTTAGTCCAAGTATGGCTTTGAATTTATTCAAATTATATCTCATAATCACTAAATAAAGCTGCATTACAAATAAATCAAATTTCAGGATGTAATGATTACATTTTCCTAATTATATGACTTTTTTTTCTCCAAAATTTACATAACCCAGCACAAGATGGGTGCACTAATGAACTTTATTGTGACACTCTTCAGGAAACCTTAAATAATGTGTCTCCACTACAGCATCACTGAGCAGTGGCTTACTGCCAATATTTGCTGAAGCGAAACTCTCCTTGATTTTAAACCCATGCAGTGTGAGCCAAGGCACACTGGGGTCCTCTAAAGCTCCCCATGGGACTGTTTCTAGAACTGAAGACCAATGAGTGCGTGATCTGTGATGTCATCCATATCTCCCAGCATGCCCAGTGGCTGGTTTTCTGAACGACTCCCTGTCATTTGAGTCTCTGTTTAGAGTTAGACTAATGGCATTCTAATGGAAGGGGAGTTATTAATCATGATAGAACTGCTCTCAATCTCCTTTTACAAGCATAAAAAAATAGGGAAATAAATTATACCCCAAAACGTGCCAGGAATTCTTTTGGAGGGAAACCACACACTGTTCCAGTGTTTCATTCCACCATTTATTTGATTATCATATAAAAATGTGATTATATCACTGGGCCATAGAACAGCGGTCTGTCTGGAACTCATTAGGCTGTTATTAGGGTTACTACTAGAAAGATTTACAATTAGGGCAGATAACAACAAAAAGTTTATAACAGCATGGAAGGACCTAAGGGAACAATACTGTTGAAAGGGAACAATTCAATGAGGCCTGTCTTTTGTAAACCGTTCCGTTTGTGATAGACATACAACATTACATAACTTTGAACTTAAGGAACATAGGGAAAATAGAATACAGGAATTATTTAATAATTGATAGATACTGATAGATGAACAGTTTGATTTCTTGTTCTGATATTGTAAGATTTGCACTGGAATTTTGTAGTTATTTAAAGAAATGCTACTGAAAGTGTAATTTGTGTGAATAGACTATATTATTTGAAGTACAATTGTCTGAGTAATATAACTACTGGCAAGAGGCTCCAATGGATGTCATGAACATCCTTTGCTTTTGAACAAGTTTATTTCCTCCACATTCTTCTCTTTCTCTTTTATTAAAGGCTTCCAACATCCTTTGGGGTCTCTGGGCAATCTTGCAGGCCAGGTACTCTTCAATTGACTTTGATTTCCAAGGGTAAGTAAACTATTTATTGAGGTAGTCTCGGGCTAAGTTAGACATTTCTTCAAAGGAGTGAAAATGTGTAACAAAGAACAGGTTCATATATTATAACATAGGGTATAATGCCACTCCATTGCATTTGTTGAAGCAAACACTACATCCAATTTCCAGTTTACACAATTTAAGAGATTCTGATTGTGTTAGGGTTAAGGCACCCAGTGCCTCCTAAACGTTGTACTTGATCATTTTCTCCCTTCCCCCAATGAGCCCACTTCCAACCCTTTTAGCTCCAGTTGTGATACTGATACTAATCACTATTGACACACGGTACCCTCCCCTCTGTGTGGCTTTTCTACCCACTCTGTGAATCAGCAATAGGGCCTCACCATATGTCTATCTGAACCTTCAGGAAATAGGATCCAGCGGGCGAGGTAGAAACAGAGGTTGTATTGTTCCAGTCTCATTGGTCCACCCTCCATACCTCTCATCCCTTGACTTCACCACATGTGCCTGTTAGCTGTCTGCCCCACTAAGCCCCAGGCTGAAGTTGTCCCAAAGTGCACAGCCAGGGTCAAGTTACCTTCCTTTAAAAAACAGGGGTTGACCAGAAATAAGTAGGTGGAGAGGAACAATGACTGAAGCGTGCCATAGCATAGTGTTGGAGTGTTGTCCCCATAGAGTTATTTAAAACATTAGGTGTAATGGAGGTCAACATTCTTTGTTCTACAACACATTGTAATACATTGCATACATACCTACAGTAATCAGTCTTATATTTACAGAGAAGCATCAGGTAAAGGAAGAATTGTCAACATGAAGGCATGTGAGAGTCTTTTGCATCTCCCCAGGCTCTGTTTCCTTCCAACTTTATCACTTAGAGTCAAATCTTTTCTGAGTTCTATAAACAAGTGGCAGACTACGCCTAGGCTTCATCTTTAACCAAAACCATGTGCACATGTGACAATAGGGACCACCGCACCCCTACCCTTCACTCCTTCTTCCTCCTTCCTTGCCGTTGTTATAAAATAATTTGGTTTCACTCATGGTTTGAAAGCGTCTGCAAATCAAAGGTTACATCTGCGGATGTGCGGGTCAGTGGTTATAATGTAGTTCCAAAGCAGATATGACTTAGACATTGTTATAGGAAAATTAAAAGTGGGGCCCTGTTTAGGGCGAAGGGGTGGGGGGGAGGTGTTGGCATACAAAAGCCCTTTGTAAAATTGCTTACAGTAGCTGCTTTTTAACTTTTCTTGCTTTTCGTTTTCGGACCAAACTTAAACATCTGAATTTCATTGCAAATGAGGATTAACGCACAAGCAAGTCAATGCTTTGTGTCTGTTAAAAAGACTAAGGTTGTGAAAATGTTATTGTCGATTTTTTGCATGACATGAATGCAGGACATCTGCATTGAAACAACGGCACACAGTATCACAAAAGCACACAGGGGTAAAGGTGTGAGGTAAAATATTAGAAAAGTGCACACAGGGATAGAGGGGTGGGAGCAAAGGGGGGGGGGGGCAGAGGCTTGGATAAATGATTATGTACAGACTATACAATTACAAGTATACAAGTATTGGTCTTGTAGAATATACAGTGTTTTGTCAGGATGTACAGGGTTTACAGGATATACAGGGTTTTAGCAGAATATACATAGTTATATTACAGGATGTTATGTCAGACTATTGCCTAATGTACATTGTTATACAGTAATCCCTCGTTTTTCACGGGGGTTACGTTCCAAAAAGCAGCCATGATAAGTGAAATCCGTGTTTTTTTTTTTACTATTATTATACTGTACAATTACATTTAAATGAAAGATTCATGCATTCCGTAATGTCGACCTACAGCCGCACAGCTTTTACCCTCCTTTAGCATGTCCAGAAGTTAAACTTTTTCTGCGACTGTCAACATCTTCCTCTGCCTTTTGGGCCCGACCGCAGGTGCCTTTGTCGGTGCAGAACGTTTTGTCGACATTATTGGGATAGAGAATAGAGAATTTGCTTGTACGAGAGACATTTAACTTCACCTGTACAGTGCATACAGTATTACAGTAAACCGCAACGTTATTGACGCACAGGTAGAAAAGAAGCAGAGAGACTGTTCAGCCAATCAGAATGCAGAACACAATGCACGATAAAAAAAGTGAAGAAGCGAAACCGTGAAAATTGAACCGTGATATAGCGAGGGATTACTGTATTACCGGATGTTATGCTATGTCACAGAATATACAGTTAGCTTACATACTAATGGTGAGAGGAATTGTAAAGTTTGATGGCCACAGGTAGGAATTACTTCCTGTGGCGCTCCGTGGTGCATTTTGGAAGGATGAGTCTCCCGCTGAAAGTACTCCTTTGTCCAGCCAGCACATTGTGGAGTGGGTGGGAGGTACTTCCAGGATGGCGTGTAGTTTGGCCAGCATCCTTCTCTCTGACACCACCGCCAGAGAGTCCAGCTCCACCCCACAATGTCACTGGCCTTCCGGATCAATTTGTTGAGTCTGTTGGCATCCACCACCCTCAACCTGCTGCCCCAGCAGGCAACAGCATAGAGGATAGTCATTCAATAAATGCTGCATGTGGTATATTGATTATCTTTTTTTGACACAGGTATGCCAAGGCCCGATTCAAGTTCTACTTTGAGAAGAAGGAGGAGTACTTTCAATTGACATTCAAGAACTGAGTGCTTCTATTATGAAATGAAAACACAAAAATACTGGATCAAAGAGACTTCTTTATAAAAAAAATAGTTGTCAATTATTTGATTGCAATAATACAAGTCTTTCAATATTTGTTAATGATAAGTCCAGTATTTGTTTTGTGATTAATTCATAGTTTTGGTAGGGTGTGATAGCAGAATAACCAAAACCTGTTATCATCTTTCCCTGGAGAGACAAGGTAGTTTGTGTAATTTTCTATACAGTGTTGCAGAAGAAAATCGTAATGTCCACTTTAAATTATTTTAATATTGAATTAATGCTTTGTTGTGCATAATTATAGACATTTGGCTCATTTTATTTTATTGTAAAAGGACTTTTGTTGTAAAAAATACATAAATAAAATGACTTTAATATATACAATAAATTAATAGTAGATAGGCAAGGTAGGTGCTGTAAAATATAATATAACAAGCTTTATGGTTGAAATACAATCTGAACGGAATGTAATGTGATATACATTTTGGAGAATAAAAACTTATTATCATACAAAAATGATTTCCATTGAGTAAGTCCTTATTGTCGATTGTCTCTGTGCAGAGGTCATGTATGGATGTTTCTAAAAGAGTTCAGTCCTTTATAAAATTTCCACACTGTTTCTCCATGCAGCTTAACTGATCAAGGTTGTGAAACAATCCAACAAGCTTTCAAAAAAACATTATTCTTTAAACCTAATATGTTTAATTAGGAGGACTAAAAACTTAAAGCAACCAAGGACAGATTTAAATAGGAAACATAGGCCTTTTGTTCAACAACCATTTTTCTTTGAATATGCTGTGAATTTAATTTGATTCTATTTTATTGTCATCAAAAGGAAAAACTGTTTAAAACCTAGAAAGGTTGAAATGAAGGTGTCTCTAAAATTGTTCTTACAAAGGCAACTTTTGTTCATTTCTTTTTGATTTGGGTAGCAAAGTTTTAGCTTTCAGTTACTGTTGAAGGCCATTACATCAGTGACTATAGGAATCTTTAGCCTAAATTCACTGAAATTCACATTCACGAGTGAGTCATCTGCACACCAACTTCTTGTCCCTTTACAGCAATTTAATTAAAACAGCTGTCAAGTGTCAATAGGTTGTAGCTACGGCACTTTAAAATGAATTGAGAATGCTGCATGTCCCTCTACAGGTTGTTGCGCCCGTCTAGTTGTATCTGTTGTGTATCACTTGGATGTTCCAGTTCCTTGTCTATCTCCCCTGGTACCTGGTCTCTTTACACCCATGTCTCATTCCTATCATCTGAGATCACCGTCTCCCAAAGCTCTGTGCGCATATGACCTTTTGTCAGTCTCTATCAGAACATTTGTCTGGTTTTAGTATGCATTACCTTGATTACCTTGAACTTCTACGATCCTGCTTGCTAAACTCTCCTGCATTTCGGTCCATCTGCTGAGCTATCCTGACACAACTCTCTAGTGTGCAATAGATACTATTGCAATAAAACTGTAAGCTTTAAATTATGGATCGTTTCTCTGAAAATGCTTGGCACGTATGGTTGCATTCCAGAGAATGACAAACTGACTGCATGGAAAATTGTACTATGACATATTTTGCATGCTCTAATGTCATGGATTCTTAAAAGCAGATATTCAAAAAGATGTCATGTTCATTGCATAAAGAACGCTTACCTTTTGCATTTACATTTCTTCTTGGGAAGATTCACTACAAAGAGTATCTCAATATCTCGATTAAGATTTGACAGACATTTTTGGGTGCCACTGGAAGCCTGTGTTATTAGCTCTTGGTTGTTCTCCATCCATGGATTGAAACAAAGACATTCTAATGAGACACCATTGGCTTGTAGATAAAGGAGCATGATCACCTGACCCACCCCACTCGTTTAATGACTGTTGGAGTCTCCCTCATCAGACACCGGCCTACCTTTGATGCCTGTTGAGAAAAGAAGAGCTACTTCAACATGTCTGAAGACTCTTTGCAATAAGGATTTACAATTCCCTTGATCTAAAGCTAAATTACTGTGGATTTTTTGGTGTTGAACATGGTGTGAAATCAAAATGTGAAGAGTGCCTTAAGGGCTCCATCATAAGAGGTTTTCACAGAAAGATCACCCAGAACAAGTTTGTGTTTACATTTTTGCTGCTCCATGACTTGAGGAGAAGAAATGTAAATTCAAAGAACCATGCTGCAATTAATGTTTGTTTTGAAAGACTGAATATCGTCTTTAATGGAGCATGAGTGATCGAACTTCCACAGAGTAAAACACATCTAAGCCAGTCAGTTTTTTCTACCAGTGGCTATCCACGACTTACTCAGTTTGCAAATCTACAACAAAATAGATGTTGCCTTTTTGTCCTTATTTCATAACTATTAGACAGGTGTTTATACACCAATCTGACGGTGGAATTATCTGTCAGCTCTGTACCAGACCGGTCTCAGACAGTGGCACGTATGAAGACTAATTATGTTTCAACCTAAAGACAGGCAAATCCAAACACTGCACTAAAGAGCTAAGCAATAATTCCCAAATTGGATACAGAACAAAAACTCCTTACCTTACTCTGCAAACACAGGCATACACACACACATCCACACATACATGCTCAGACATACCCGTACACATATACAATAACATGCACATCTACATTCCTGGATAATCCAGTTTCATTTGTAGATAGTACATGGTAAACTATAGATCATGTGGAAAGAGAAATGTAAATGATTCAAGATTAAGATGGCACTGGCACAGGTATAGTTTCATCCGCGGCTCCCAGGAGCCACACATACAAGCACGCACACTCTCCCGACGCCCCTTGAAGAGGAACACTGCAGATGATTTGGGGAATGACAATGAGATTTATTATGTATGGCTGCATATGGTGTCTAAGTGTTGCATCTCTAATTAAAGCAGACTGGATAGAGTCGGCAATCCACACCACAGTGCAGTGAGAATGTGTGGTTTTACCTCACACATACACACATGCATCCAACTATACATACACAGACAGTCACTGGCTGTAAGATGGAGAAACTGAGTACCATAAAAAAATTTCTGTAACCATCCAGCCAAAATAAGAAATTATCTTTTGGCATTGGCTTCATTTCAGAATCAGAAGGGAGGCATTAAAAAAAAGAACTACATTAATGAGCCATGTTTTGAGTCAAGTCAATGACAAAAAGTTTTTTTTAAGGAAATCTCAGTCTTTATTTTTCTGATTGTCTTATCTCACCAAGTTGTACTGACACTTTTAGAGCCAACATTGGCTAATAAATACAACAAAATGTTAAAACGCACAATTAAATTTCAAATACAATATTTAACACAAAGGTGTGCGAACGGGAAACCAGTGTTTCCATCTGTAGGGCACAACTTTTCTTCTCATGGCCCTTCAGGCAGCGCTGGTGCTACAACAAAGGATGTTCTTGAAAAAGTTAAAGATTTTTGACAGTTTACTCAAACCTGGTAAACATGAGATCGTCTCATGAGTCCAAATTGCTGACTTGTATGTCCTTAAATTTGTATTGTTGATCATCTTAACAGCAACTTCACATTAGTCAGTACTGAAAAATACCACTTATATCCAGTGCTTGTGATGTGTGAAACACTTTAAACAATGTCTATCCATGAGGCGTACACTACCTCTTCTTCTGTGTTGCAAGCAAAATAAAACTCAATAAAAGTATTTCTCTAACAAATGATTTGCTCAACATGGTCATTAGGACTTACAAAATCAATGACAAACCAACCAGCACCCATACTGCAGTTGCTCCAAACCACTTAAAACAGGTGTAGAATTTGAAATATTTTCTAAATGGAGAACTTAAAACAGGATCTTGTGTGAGTGACGACTAAGAAATGTATAATTCTAAGTTACTTGACATATGAGTTAAAAAATATACATGCATTACAGAAACATTATAGTTTTTAAATATGCAAGAGGTAATGTTGAACTATTTTTCAAACCCAAATTTTCCTGAAAAACCAAAGATTTGATTTGTCATTTAAATGAGGGAATTGTAAACCCATTTCATATTGGTTTGTTTTAAGTAACCATCAATGATACAGTAAAAAATATGCAGTCGGCCAAATTACTTGGGAACTGAGTTACTTAAAAGCCTTCTCAAAAAGCCAACTCCAAATGTTCAACTTTAAGACTTATTGTCAATTAAGATGGGCAGTCACTTGCAGAACATGCATTATTCACAATCTCTACACAAACCAAAGACAATGAGAAAAGTTGCTTATTTTCAATTGTGACAATCAGTCTAAGCATCAGTATAGTCAGGAGAGTGGAGAAAAAAGCAGATTTGTTTGTCTTGGCCCCAAATGCATTACAGCCAAATTTGCATGTTTAAACACCAACAGGCGGTAAAGACTCTCCCTGCATCCTGTTTTTTTCCACACTTTGTCGCCAAAGTATTCATTTTGATACTGCTCTTATCTTAGGCATGTTAAACATTGAATCCAACAGCCAGTTTCATTCAAACCAAGAAAGGGAAGTGCTCTCGTGCACACAAGGTAATACAGCAGACTTGAAAATTCGGACACGGAATCAAAAAGGACTAGATGAGGCTTTCTAAAGGTATGACATCACCAGTGGCGGCGTCAGAGAGAACTGGATCGGACGACAAAACACTGACTGAGCAAGCAGCAAAGACCTGCTCATCTGCTCCCTGAGCGCTATCTAATATATGGTTGGGGCAGCCAGCAATTTCTTAATAAGTATTCATCAGATATTACAAACTGATTGTGTAAGACTTTTTTTGCAGCATTTAAAAACATTAAGACTACAATATGTTAGATGGATGCAAATGTAGTTTTGGCACATTTGAATAAAAACTGTACAATAACAATAATATTAACAATAATATACAAGGATTAGCTTGCCCCTTGTTTTGATGTCAGTCTAAAAAGAAAAAAATTCTACCACTCGCTCATATGAAATCAAAAAACACATTCACAAGCTGGCACAACATACCTGAGCCGGGACTTTAGACCCCATCATGAACAGTAATGTAACATATTGTAAGCATTTTGTCAAGAATTGTGTAGGCGTACTGTACTGTAGGAAAACATAGGTAAGACTACGAATACTAGCTTTTATATTAACTTTAACATTTCAAGTTCTGACATTCCAAGATTTTACAAAGTAGTGAAACCTGTCAGAAAAATGTCTCCTCAAATAAAAATGAAAAAATCCCGAAAAGGAAATACTTGATAATAAAAACTTCATCACACTTAAAAGAAACATTTAAGACCATTAGCTGTCAAAGACCAATTTCCGATGCCTCAAATCCATGCATACTCCTTAAAAGCCACGCACTAAAATGTTGTTCATACAAGACTAACGTCTTCTTCCTCTTCTCTATCATCACCTGCTTTAGTTTGAGTTTGATTGTCAAATTGGAGGAGCATGCTTCCTGTCAGTCCGGTATCAGGCAGACATCTGAGGGGGATGTGCTCTGTGTAAGTTCGGAGGCATATGAGCCTGCTTCGAATGCTTAGCGTTCTCCTCTGAAAGGATGTCTTAGTGTGATCCGTCTGTCAGATCCGGTCACAGTAGCAGTCTAAGCATTCCCAGTTAATTTCATCCCACTGAGACATCCGTGCTCGCTTCACACATCCATGCTTCCACACTCGGGAACACGCTCCGAACCCTCGTCCTTTTGCTGGAAAGGATGTCGTCTCTGCTGTTTGTCGTGTTGTAAAAAAAAAAAAAAAAAAAAAAAACATTTAAAAAAAGAAAGAATAAAAAGAACAGGTGTTTTGACTGAGCACCTCAGTTGGCACTGACAGTTTCCCGCGTCTCGTGGTCACTGCTGTAGTCTGATTTGGGCTCCTCGTCAAAGTCCTCGTACATGTCCATCTCGTCCTCTCCGTTGATAGGCTCACTGGGCATTATGGTGCCCGCCTCTGGCTTGATACCAAAGGTGCTCTGGATGACAGGGATGGTGGGCTCTGGACTGACCGACGCACTGGAGCACTCTGACGTCAGGTGGGGAGAGGGTGCGGCCGAGGGCATGGCGATGGCACCTGGGTAGACACCAGCTGTGCTGTTGCTGATGGGAAGCTGTGGCTGAGGCCTGCAAGGAGGACAGAGTGAAGGAGGAAAGGAAGAGCGAGAAGAGAGATAGAAGGACACAGCGGTAGAGTGGGAGACCGAGATCGGAGATTTACATTATCAGCAGAAAAGGACAGGAAGTAGGAAAGAGACAGAAAGATAGAAGGAAAAGAGGTGTGTAAGCGATGACCAAATTAATTATAGAACGCATGCTGGAGTACAACTTTTTAACCTACTTAATAATAAGTCAGTTCTCATCTTCAGACGTGCCTTAATACAGTGGCTCAGTTACACGGTAGTTATGTCAATGACAGCTAAATAACCTAATAGGGTGGAATGGAGGTAAACACATTACTCAAGACAGCCCTCTGGCTCTTCAAATGAAACACATGGACCGAGAAAATTGCTGTGAGTTTTCTCACCTAACAGTTTTTTCCTTCCTGCTCCCCTTGACAATAACTTTACAACTTCTGACAGGACCCTTTTGCTATCATTAAGGAGCTTAGAAATCTCATGCTCTTTCATTAAATGATTCAGGGTGTGAGAATTGGTTATACTTTGGAATTGCTCTGAAGCTTATGCAATTTCTGTTATAACTGACAGTCCAGTCTGTTCGAATCACAATTTTTTTTTGTGCTTGACCACACATACAATAAGATAAGATAATAAGATAATCCTTTATATGTCCTGCAATGGGGAAATTGCACTGGCTAAAACCTATTTTCCTCCCTCTCTGTCTTCCACTCTGTATATCTCTTCATTTCTCCCTCTCTCTGTTTCTCAAACATCTGCTTACGTTTGACATCCCGCAAGAAAATGTCTGTGTCCAATTTATCCTGGCCGCAAGCAGCCAGCCATTGTCCTAATTTAATAAATGACATCTATTAAAAATCGCTCCTATTCAAAGCTCTGCTTCTGGTAAATATATTTAAACAGTCCATTAAGATGACTTTACACCCATCTACAGCTGTTATCTATTAAGACGTTGCCATTGAATGGTTCACCCTGTTTGTACCAGTTTCCATGCAGATTAGTAACAAGATGACCGGTTTCCTTTGGATGAGACCATTTCAGTTCAATCTAATCCCAACATCTCATTTCAAATAGCTTGGAAGTGTAGGTGAGGATGGGCCTTTTCTTACCCCACACTGAAGAACTGCCTCATCTCCTGGCGTCGCGAGCGCATCATCTGCTTGTATTCACCGATACGTAGCTTCTTCCCGTCGATGATGCAGGTCCTCTTGGGCCGGGGCTTGTACTTGTAGTTTGGGTATTTCTCCAGGTGTATCTTGCTCAGACGAGCCTGCTCCTCATAATATGGCTGCTTCTCCTGGTTGGTCATGGACTTCCAGCGAGAGCCTGAATTGGAGGATGGAAACACATTTGATGAGTTAGGAGAGCTGTAGAGGACGTTTTTAGGGTGAGCATGAGTTTGCCTCATTTTGACATGTCCATACTGGAAAAAAAAATCCAGCAGTACGTCAAAATATGGTTTTTGAACGTCTGAATGAAAAAGAAATTCATTACACTTTAGTCTTGTCTTTAGTAGAATGTCACAATATGCACTTATGATTTCTTCTCATAAAA
Organism: Neosalanx taihuensis; assembly: GCA_030340665.1. Lineage (NCBI taxonomy): Eukaryota > Metazoa > Chordata > Actinopteri > Osmeriformes > Salangidae > Neosalanx > Neosalanx taihuensis. The sequence continues at coordinate 11,461,188 of CM059290.1, read as the reverse complement.
GAATACGACTTTCTGGCCAAGCGGCCTGAGCCGCTGACCACCGGAACACAGCACATCTGTGTAGCGCTCTGACAGTCTATTATACACACACTCTGCAGCACACACACACAGACAAGTCGATGACTAGCTCTCTGTGTTTACCAAGGTTTATCAAAAGCTTTTCTTTGAAACAGTATGGATGCATTTTACTCCATAACGCAGAGGCCTCCTCTGCAGCTGTGTTATTGTATCTGTGTGAACCCCCCCCACACACACACACACACACCACACACACACAAATGCATTTCATCCACTCCTGTTCTCTCTACAGGTCGTTTCTCAGGCATTTCCTGTTATTGCCACAAACATCTTTTCAGTAAATAATCTGTGAAGTCTTCTTTGGATCCAACATGACCAAATGATCCAAACTTTCCTTTCATCATAACCTCTATCAAGATATTTCTTTCACAAAGAATGAGCATTTCACGTAGGACACACTGGTACCAATGTGCTACACGTAAAGCCTGAACAAAATTCTCTGAGTGGTTGTGCTCAGTTTGTCTGTTAAAATAATTGCAGTATTTGGACGCTGTTTGCTGGAAACCAACACTGAAGCAATTCCACAGAGTCAAAAATGGCTTTTCTGTCTAAGCTTGGACAAAGCTATATCTGTAAGACTGACGGGTAGTCTGACCCCTACCTGGAAAAATTTTTTCCTATGCATTGCAACCAGGCATTTCATCTACATACAGTAGTATGTGTGCATATTGGACTCTTGTGTCAGACAGTGGAGCCCTTGAAGGTAGCACTGCCATGCACAGCCCTTAAGCTTAGCGTTTGAATGAGTGTCTGTGTCGGGTAGGTTAGTATCAACAGAAGCACTTTTTAACTGAACACATCCATCACCCCAGTCAAGGTCTTACAGCAGTGCTCTGTGTGTTGAGAAACCAGCACTGAAACACTCTCACACACAACCTCCTTGATAAACGTACTGTAGTGTTGAAGCAGCAAGCATACTGGTCCCTTCATGTACTCACAGACATATACACAGCCTATAGTGGAATAAATTAAGGTTCCAGAATGTGGCGCTGCGTCACAGAGCTCAGTGCCCCGTGGTGGAGCTGCACCACAGGGCTCTGTGAAACCTTACGGCGTTGCACTACCAAACTCATAGTTCTAAGCCCATCCTTAACTGAAACATCAATTTTAACTACTTAGCTAATTAGGGTTCAATTGATCGATAAGAAAGCTGACAAAAGGTGGAGCCTACCAACGATTGGTGGAGCAAAGCCTGGGAGGGGAAATACCGACCAATAACAAAGCCTGTAAGTGGGCCTTTAAAACACCACCTTACCAAGGATCTTGCTGATGTTGGAGTTGTGCATGTCGGGGAAGGTCTGCAAGATCTTCCGTCTTTCATCCTTCGCCCACACCATGAAGGCGTTCATTGGCCTCTTGATGTGAGGCTCATTGCTGTTCCGGCCCCTGGCCTCCCTGAAGACTCGGGCCTCTGTGGTTGTCCCGCTCCCTGTGGGTGTTAACAAAACAACATACAACCTGAAATCTATCTGAATTTGCAAGTCTGCTACGGGGCCATACTAAAAGTCTTCTGATAATTCACAAAATAATAAAAAAGTTTGAATCTCTCATTCCGGACAAAAGGGGTAGAGCGTTAAGCTTGCAGCGATTGGTTCAGTTTCGATTCCACTTGCCTTGTCTTGGGCTATAGGCATGAGGATAAACCTCCTCTCCCGATTCTCCAAATAACCATATTCATTTAGATACACACTTGTTTACACCGGCTGTTCTAAACTGAACCGCAATGACCGCTCCTCTATCCTCTGCATCTGTAAACACTTAGGTTTATCGACAACAGGTGGGATCTGAGTCGAGAAAAAAGAAAAAGGAAATGATGTCTCTCTCTACAGACTCTGCTTCTGTATGCACATGTATACTGGATAAGATTGTCTAAGGCACAAACACTTCTAAAGGATGAATTAAAGAGGACAGAGTGTAAACCTTGTTGACAGGTGAAAGTGTCCTTCCTGAGGCAACGGCGAGGAACACAATAAATATTTTTGTCTGGAGAATACACGTGTGCAGACTGACTGGGTAATTCTGTCTCCACCACAGATGTGTTACAATGAAGGAGCCACATAAGTGGCGCCACCGTTCTACAGGGCCCCAAAGTTCAGGGTCGCTGGTGTCATTTAGTCTGGGCCGGATGGTACCACTTTGACTTCAAACCTAACCCTCTGCAACCTCCCCTCCGCTCTGATTTCCATCTACCTAGATACTGTTTTTCTCTTCTTTTTCCAAGGGTGACACAATTGAGAGTTTCATTTTGGTTAAAATAAACTGGGAAGAAAAGAGGGATGAGAAGAAGAAGAAAGGAAAAAAAAACAAACGCAAGATCAAAAGGATGTAGAATGTAAGAAAGGAAAGTATCGAAGCAAAACAAGAAGAAAGGTGAACTCACCATCAAGGTCTTCAGGTCTGGTGAGATCTATGACCCGATGACCCATCTTGGCCTGCTCGTCCAGTTTACCCAAGTGCTGACCCAAACTTTCAAAGTGCATCCGTTCCTGTAACACACAAAGCCCATTACATACTGTATTTCCAAGTTTACTTCAAAGGAATGACATCCACACCCAATGAATGTTAAACGAAAGTATAATATAATAATATAAATATATAATTTGTACACATTCATTCAAATGACTGAATATGCATCCAAAATCATATGAATGTATGCTTAAGATCACACATACAGTAACAACTGTATTTTTTTTGTTGTTTTTTTTTTATGAAAAAGAGAGCAATTGCTTAAACTAAGTATCCAAAATTTGCTTTGATAAGTTAAGCATGCTTAGCTGTTTTGATTGTGCAGTTGTATTAGTAATTGGTGTGTCTTTGGATCAAAGGTCTGGACAATTCCTGTGATCTCCTAGTAGGATGGTTGTGCTGCTAATGATGACGAAACACACTAATGTGTGTGTGTGTGTGTGTGTGTGTGTGTGTGTGTGTGTGTGTGTGTGTGTGTGTGTGTGTGTGTGTGTGTGTGTGTGTGTGTGTGTGTGTGTGTGAAAAAGAGAGGGAGCATTTCAGACACGCATTCACTTTACTGAAGGTTTGTAGGATTTGTCAACTCATTAGAAATGCAGCTCTTGTAATATAAATTATTAGTTAATAAATAAGATAAGTAATGACTTATATGTATAAATGATAACAACATTAACATGAGCTGCTTAAGAGAGTCTGAAAAGCTTTGAAAGAAGGAAAGATGAGGATAGGAGGTGTACAAGAGGGGTAAAATAGATACAAAATGACAAGGATTCTGAAAATGACAGAGGAAATAATACAAAGAAAGAGAAATGACTTCTCTCCACCCATCCTGCCTCTGACTCTGGCCTCATCTTTCCTCCACCCTTGCTGCCTCGATCCTCCTCTGCCTCACTGCCCGCTCCCTCCAAATGAGTTCAGCATGCCGCCTGCCGCCCACCATCTAAAATTACCTTTGCCACGCTCCCAAACTGTGGTGTGCAGCACTAACCCATCTGCAATCCCCACACATCCTCCTCCCTCCCTCTTTCATTCTTCCTTTCTCCACTCCTTATTCTGGTGACAGAAGCATTTTGTTGGAGAGGCATGGTTGCTGGGTGAAGTAATGCTGGCCTGGCTGTTGGCAGGACCCAGTGGAACTTGAGGCAGTGTGGTGTATTTTTTTTCTTATTCAACTTCTGTTGTGTTTTATATACATGGGGGGAGATAGGGGGAGCCAATGTCAGCGCTACAATGAAGGCTGTAATCAGGCCCACCGCAGAACATGTGCCTGGCTAGGCCACGCGCACCACAGAATCTGAACAGGGTCTGCACAGGGCTATAAACAGAGAGGGAGAGAGAGAGAGAGAGACGAAGAGACAGAGAGAGAGACAGAGAGACAGAGAGAGAGACAGAGAGACAGAGAGAGAGACAGAGAGAGAGAGAGAGAGAGAGAGAGGAAGACTGAAAGAGAGACAGAGAGAAACAGGAAAACTGAAAGAGAGAGAGAGAGCGAGACAGGAAGACTGAAAGAGAGACCGAAAGACAGAGAGACTGAAAGACAGAGACAGAAAGAGACAAATAGAGAGACTGTAAGTAAAACAGACTAGAGACACAGACACCAGAGAGACCAGAGAGAAAGACAGAAAGAGAAACAAGTCAGGTTCAAGAACCTTGACTCCCCTGAAACAGTAAAAAAAAAAATACAAAATGATGTATAGTGTGTTAAACCTTGAAAGAAACAGACAAGGCTGTCCTTGGACTATTTTCTTCATTCATTTTCACTTAAAACCTCTGTATGGTTTTCAGTCTCTTTCAGTCTCTCTGTGGCAACAGGTCCACAGTCAAACATTGCAAATGCAATGTCTCATGAAAGACAGCCCCTTCACTGTGCAAACACTGAAATCACTTAAAGGAAAGGCGGTCGAAATGGTGGATTCATTTGATTGGAATAGAAATCCTATTCTCCAATTTTTTTCATCTGTACTAACATTTTCTATGCCTTTCAGTTCTAAAAAACTAACAGTTTTCTTCCCTTTTTTTGTACCCTCCACAACGCAGCATCACCATGGCAGCGCAGTAAACACCACACCGGGCCAGGGAGTTTTATCAGCAGCGTGTTGAGCTCATTACCACGGTTACAGGTCCTGGCAACCCTGCTTCAACTGACCTGAAACCATAAACTGGCTTCTGCAGTAGTAGACAGGCCTTCGTTCGCTCCCTCTCCCTTTCTCTCTTCTCTCTGCCCATTCCTTCCATCCTTCTCTTCCTCTGCCCAATCTCCCTATACATCCTGACAAGGCCAGGCTGCGCCCATTTATATGGGGGACCTCCCTCAAGCTCTCCCCTGCTCGCCCATTCCACCCCTCTTCATCCTCCTTTAATTTTCCCTGAATGCAGATTTCACGGCAGCGTCTATTGAAACCTCATTTAATCTGCTAGTGGCAGAAGGTATACACTTTACACTGAGAAAGAAATTTGCCGCACTTCCAACGCGCAGTACAGTGCTACCGACAGCCAGTGAATAGCTCTACAGATCCGTCCAGGTCTCCCTGCATAGACGACAGAAGCCGGCAGTGTGTTGACGGGCATGGCTTCAACTCTAGCCATTCGTCTCTCCCCCGTTTCTTTATGGTTGTCCATAATGTCCATTCTCCTGCTGTGTGGCATACAAAGAAGCTGCCACCGAGAGCAAGAGCAGCCATGACAGCTGATGTCAACTACTGTCAGCATTAAGTGGGCTTAGTGACAGAGCATTTGACTAAAGTACTCTGGGGCTCTGCGGTGGGAAGAAGACAGAACTATAGGCCGGGACAGCTTGCTTGGAATTGGCCAAAATATACTCTCTTTCTCTTACACTCTCTTTCTCTCTCAAACACACACACACACATATCGAAAAACACACACTCACACAACTCTGACACGCACACTATAAACTCCATCCACCGTTGCACACACAGAACACGGAAAACAGAAGAGCACATATCCAGACAGTCACACACGTCAGTGGCTATTTCAGCTTGGCAGTTGTGGATGTGTTGGAGGCAGAGTAAGCGTAAGGTGATACTCAACAATGCCACTTGCTAGCTGGGCATAACTGGGTATAGCTATGATGACGTTAACACGGCCAAGGCTGAATTGTGCCAGGATACCACAGCCCAAACTCAGTCTGCAGCAGCTACCCTACACACACAAGCAGAGATTACATTCTGGGCTTAATATAGGTTGGGGGAGGGGGGGAGGGGACTGTCTGTAAGCAAGATGAAGAATGAAGCCCACACACACATCAAAAGACACAGACAAAACAGCGAAATAATACACACACTGTTAAGGTCCCCACATCCCTAATAAACAGCATCACAAAACTGACTCTTAATCAGGTTTGACTGCGTATCAACAGATATCAAAGCTGCACCAACAAAAGGTTATTTCTATTGTCCCTTACTTGTCTCCGAGTTTGTGCAAGAAGTGCTGTCCTCTGCCTGTCTTTCTGAGTTGGAAGATGGGAGTCACTATTTTCTGGGTGCAACTACTTTTTATGTCAAGTGTTTCACACAGACAAACTTCAACAATGAATGGCATATAGAGCTTACTTTTATATTACATCATGCAAAACAAAAAGTGTGTTTGAGTTGTCATTAGGTAACGAAGGAAAACACATAACATACACCAGCCTACTGTCTTTTTCTAACACCGGAAACAAACGAGAACTTTATTATGAGGCATGAAGCTATAAACCAAATGACTGCATAACAAGGTTTGTTCGTAGTTGAAAATATAGGTCTGACAGAAGAGAACTGAGGAATGTGAGATGCATACAGTGACTCTGTTGGAAACAATTGCTACTTTATTTTAAGATTGATCCGCTTCTCAATGTTTAGTTGTAAGTATATTAAGTGTATGATATCGTGGACAGAATTAAATGATTCATATAAAAATAAAGTGCAAAACATGGCAGGATTTGTGTAATTAATTTAAGCTCCTTAAGCCAACAAGGTGATAACATATTTTGACCAATATCCCAAATTCTAACCCTAATGATAAACAAACAGTAATATAATATCTAAATATTCCAGTGGTAAACCAACAGAGACGTTCAAAGTGCCCATTGCTCAAATATTAATGAACCAAATCTACGCAGACAACATGGGACTGAAGAGGATGGTATAATTTCTTGTTTCTAAGAGTTTCACGCCTGATGCTGTGACTGACTTAACTGACTGACCGGAGATGTGGGGGAGAGATTCCTGTGAGGATAGGCATCTTTCTGCCACAAGGCAATCCTATACCCCAAAGAATTCAGGGTTGGCAGTTAGGAGAGGAAGGAGGTACTGGGTAGTCATGTGCCCCAAACTAATGGGCTTGATTGGGCTAATAGCCCATAGCGTATAAGGGGAGTAGGACTACAACCCCCACCCCCCCCCACCCCCCGCCGCACTACCCCCCCCCCTCCCCCCTCAACCACATACACTCTCACACACAAGCTAACAAGCACCCACGTAAACACACTCAAAAATGCACACTCAGTCACATCCACGCACCCACGCACCAAAACCATTACTGTCACCCGTCCAGCTGCTGCCTCTTCAAAGCTATTGACTTCTGGGTGGCCGGGGATGTCGAGGGAGAGTATCTCAAGAAATCTGGCCACGGTTCCAGCCAAAGGAGACAAAATCTAGTCTCTTTTTTGGCGGGGGGCGGCAAATAAGTCCTGCGAGAACCGAGTGGAGTGTGATCACGTGTGCCATGTGCACCCTTGAGTGTCACTTGGATTGTGCGTCGAGTGCATGTGCTTTCGAACCTTGCTGCCGTTATTAAGACTCATGCCGCTCAGTGCAGACAGCTTGGCTTCCAAGCCTTGCTGGTGATGGTGAAGCTGCTCTCTCTGGATCTGCTCCCTCATCTTCCTGGCCTCCTGGATGGCCTTCATCACAGCGTCCTGGTCCCCAAACAATGCTGTGGAGTTCAGACTGGACAAAATGTCTGGGGAGGAGGGAAGCAAGAGTTGTTACTAAGACTGACACAGCAGCCAACCAATCAGCAACGCGTATGACATGTATTTAAAGGCCGGGCAAAAAAAAATTACACGTTAAGTATGAATAAAATGTTGCAACTCCTTTTGGCATGTTGAAGAATGTAATTACTATTAAAAAAATCTGGAATAGTCTGAAAGTATTAAACAGTATAAACATGATGCACCCATTTTTTTCCCTTCCTTTTTGGTTGTTTTTCAAGCACCCCACATGCCCCCTCCACCCCTAATTTATGTACAGTAAATACGCTTTTGAAGCTTGTGTGTACTTGGAAGTACAAAACAACCAATGATCCAAACTTTCCGTCGCCTTGCTAGTTTAATTAGCAGATGAGGAGGAAGTAACTGTATGCTTGGGTGGCCATAAAAAAAGGGAAAAAATAGCATAGGAAGCGCTGTGTCCTCAAAGCTGCACAGAGGAGTGAGTGAAATTGTTTTGGTGTAATGAGAGGCTTTGGATTGGGTTTAATAACAGATAGCAGCGGTAGGTTATAAAGGTTTAGCCCAGGCCAGACAATGATGTGAGGAAGCTCTTAAAAACCAAATAACGTGTGCTGTGTTTCACTGTTTCCGCCGCCAAGGTTTTCATTGGGCCTAAATACAGGGCTTTAGAGGCCTGTAAAAAAACAACTGGCCTCCTATCGGTTGAAGCCTCCCTGTGTCTGACAGGGTGAGTATGCTTGGATTGTTTGTTTGTTTGTTTGTTTGTGTGTGTGTGTGTGTGTGTGTGTGTGTGTGTGTGTGTGTGTGTGTGTGTGTGTGTGTGTGTGTGTGTGTGTGTGTGTGTGGGTTTGGTGGCTGCTGCTTGTGTGTTTGTCAGTGTGTTTTGAAGCAGTGTCCGCACTACACCTGCTAACGTGTGAGTATATGCTTAACTCACACTTTTTTCTCACTCACTTATATACAACGTTGCTATTTCATACTCTAAGATCCTTATATTCATATTTTTGTAGGATTCCCTGTATCTTGTACTTTGTATTTTGTGTTTTCATATTTTAACCTGTTACTCCGAGAGATGAATCGAGTATTATCTTCTTGTGTACTGGTGTGAGAGTGTGTGTGGTACCCACCTAGTGAGGAGTTCCTGCTCATGCTGGAGATGGGGCTAGGGATGCGTCCCTTCCCCAGACCTAGAGGGCTGGTCTTGGAGAACAGGCCGTGTGGGGGCGAGGTAGAGGAACGTTGGACTTCGGAAGTCTTAGGCCGAGCTGAAAGGTTCAGGGGCTGTGTTGATCCTTCCTCCTGAGAACATGTAGATAGAGTTGAGGAAAACCGTGATAAGTATTAATGCCCTTAAGTTTTAATTGTAGAAATGATATGTCTACACATCATTTAAATGTCATAATATTATATGACCTGCACATGATCAAGAGAACCAGGTCTTTTATTTATTAAACTCATTGGTTCTTGACTCAAATGTCCTTTTTTTTGTAAAAAAAAAAAAAAAAGAGAGAAAAAAAAGATCAGGTTTTCTAAACTATTAATAAGTTCAGATCGAAACGCAAGGTTCCTTGTGGTTTACTGCTGAGCTCAGGATCTCTTCTATGCTCCCTTATTTCTCCGATGGTATTTTTGTTTAGTTGTCTCCTCTGTTTCTGATCAAAGGTTCATCACCACACGTTCTCACATGAAGAAGCCCTGGAAAAACGAGAAGGAGCGACTGGAAGGAGAAGGAAACCGCGGACGGCAGTTCAACAACCGCACGGCTGGGGTTTCATGTGTGAGGAGGGAGCGCTAAGCCAATGCACAGATCTCATTTGAAGCTGGCCCTGTGTAATGCAGTTGGAAGTGGAGGGAGGGGGGGGGGGGGCAGAGGGGGGGCTTGATGAAAAAGGAGTTTGTGGGTGGTATGGAAGTGAAGACGATGTGCACACTTTCCAAGGTTCTCGGCGGTAAAGAGGTTGAGGCCTTGCCAAACGGCAGCCAGTACCAATGTCAATGTGTGCGTGCGTGTTACGGAAATACAGAGCAAGAGAGAGAGAGAGAGAAAGAGAGAGAGGGCAACAAAGTGATGGAAGGGAAAGAGAGATTGGGAGTGTGCTTCTGTATTTCGGTACAGAATGAGTTTCTAATGGGTGTCAGTCAACTTCGGTATCTGAAGACAGATTTTAAAATAATTCAAAAATGGACATTTCACTCCGAAACAAGATATTTCGACCGTCAAAACCATCACGCATGTTCTCACTAAGTTCCCCTCTTTTCACAAAGTGAAGCTTGACGGATGAATTGATAAAGCAGAACATTTTAAAGAGTCGGTGATTGTGCAAAATGTGGACCTTAGTGTGAAAAATTATTAACATGGATTGTAGACCTTAATGTGGATAATGGGACTTGACGCTCTCTTCTCTCCTTTCAGGGTGGAGGGTGAGAGTGCCCCGGAAGAGTTTGGTGGCTGAGGAAGGGTGGCCATCTTGGCACCAGGAGAGATCTGCATGCTGGCCAGCTGGGCAGCATACAACTGCTTTAGAAAAGAAGAAAAAAACAGAAAAGAACTGTTAAAGAACTGACAGGGTTATTAACAATACAAGCCAGCTGCTAGTCAGTGTCCTTCCTCTCTTTTATTCTCTCTTTCCATCTCTTACCCGCCTTTTCTATATAGTACATTAAGTACCGTGTTCTTATCCATGTTCTGGTGCGCACTGAAGGATCCTGTCTAAGTCCTGACATGGTGTCAAAGCTGCAAGCTGCACACACTCATTGTACAGTGGGGCACATGCACACGGACAACCACATACACACTATGACACACTCTCACGCTTTCTTTCACTCTCTGGAACACACACATAGACACATGACCTTAACCAAGACACACAAAGATTTTTCTAGAAAAATCTAGGACTTCTGTTGTGTGTAATAAGTGTAATAAGGATTAGGCTGAAACAACTGCATTTCTTAAATGTATTTCATAAGTAAACACAAAACTTTGCTCTCTATCCTCTCTTTCTATGTATTTATCTCCTTCCATCTTCTGGTAAATTTTTTCTCATGTCACTTTCTCTCCATTCTCCACAATTCCTCCCCCTCTCTCTTGTTGTGTCTTTCTCATCCCCACCTTGCTGTGTGCTCGATCTCTCTCTGTTCCTCCCTGGGTTTTTGGGGGGGGATACTATCTTGTTCTATGCTCTGTCTTTTTCTTTCTAACGGTGCCTCTGTGTTGTGAGATCCAATTTCCCCACAGTCAAAACTGCGAAACCTCCTGGGAATTCTTAGAAGCCCGTCGACCAGGAGGGAGCCGACACTTGAGACCGCCAGCACTGCTGCCTTTGCTTACAGACGCAACGGCAGACTCCGCGGTCGGTGCCCGGCACGGTCAGACAGCCCTCCCATGCAGTATTAAATACAAACAGAAGGGGCCTCACTGTGAAAGAAAGCCCTGATGTCACTGCTGTTCAATCACGGCCGATATGAGATCCACACAGGAATGTATTTTTTACAACAGGCAGTGAGGATCTTACGTGTCAATCACTCCACCTCACGATTGACAGCGGTAAGGGCAGCAGATTCGAAGGCGGGTGTGGGCAGGGGAGGGGGATTACAGTGAGAGTACAGTGTGCCTGAGTTACACTGCTTGTATATTACACACACATATTTAATGTGCGCTTGTATGTTTTTTCTTGTAAATAAAAACAAAAAGTTATGCATACAAGTGACAGAGATAGAGACAAAAATATGTCACTCTTTTACATCGAGAAATATTTGAGAAATTATAAAAAAAATCCTTGTAAAATTTTACAAATAACTGTATTTAAATATCCCATTTAATGCAGCATGAAACAAGTAGATTACAGTCAGACTTGCAATGTACCTATCAATACATGTTTGATTGGTTGAGCCCGGCCATTTTCAGAATTGTCAAATTATACATGCACGTGAATACTCACTGCACATTGATCCTGTTTGCTCCACTAGTTAAAGCTGGACAACCTTGGATTTGTCGAACAAACAAAAGAACCAGAAAAGAACCAGAAAAGGGCCTTTTCCCCCTTCTCTCAGTGACAGTTATAGATCGATAGCCACTAGGGGCCAATGTGCAACGTAAACAGACCCTTTCAGATCTGTTGCCACTCAGCAGCCCCAGAGGGAAGACAATGCCGCAATTTCCCAAATTGCAAATTGACAAACAGACATGGGAAACAACTCTTGCAACACATCTATCTGACAGGGGCTTTGCCTGTTAGTGCTAATTTGACTAAATACACATTATTATTCTGCCATGTAATACCAATTCTGGTTTTGATAGCTAGTTTAGCACAATAATCTGCAAAAAAAAAGGTTTTTAGTGACCTGGGTATAATTTGTTTGAGGACTGATCCATTGTAGTACATCTCCCAGGAGTTTGTTCACCCCTGGATAAAGAATCCCCTTAGCTAGTCTCTTTTAGCTTGTAGATGCTATTGATCATGGTGGTAGGGGAAAAAACCAATGAGTTTTTCCTTTTTTCAGCAGGTTGGAGAAGACGGGGGGGAAATAGACAGGCTGCCAGTTGATGGACTTCCGCCTGATAAAGGGCTAAAGCAGCACTTAAAGGTTTGTGTGTGGGTTTGTTCCTCCTTTTATCCACTCCATTTTACATTGTAGATGTATTGAATCTATGGGCCATCAACATCTTTAACTTTGAATTTAATTCTCCCTGTTGTTATCTTGTAATTCATCAACATTATGAGAAGTCTAATAATGTTTCATTTTCTGAGGAAAAGCCCAAGGGAAAATGTCCTAGTTTTGTCCAATTCGTGAAGCGAATCGTCAACATTATGGCTATGACACATCCAGAAAGTAATGGAAAATGGGACACAGACAAGGGCAGACGTCTTGTGATGTCAACAAGAATGTCCGCAAAGTAACTGTATTTCCCTCGCATTAGTGCCACACAAAGAGTTCCTTCTTCATTGGGACTGTACTGTTGATGGAGGTACCAGCTAGAAGAGCTGGAAACAATTGTCTGACCAAGTTCCCACACTGATAAAGAGAACTTGAAATGTTATACTGCCATTATCTGTCATGAATGAGCAAAAAAACGATTAACCAGTATTTGATCCTGACAGTCTTGTCTTAGTGAAACACAATTTTAACGGTTCACCCTCGCTTTGTAATGCGGCGGACTCTCAGCAAAATCCCGGCTTTCTCTTTTTCTCTCAATGTCACTCAGTCTTCATTCCTGACAGACCCTGGACCGTATTTGCCAGGCTAAACTTTCCCTGCCTCTATCCAACTTCCATTCCATATCCACCTCTCTGACTCTCTCACTAACTCTTTCCCCATTTCTCAGTTTTCTCCCGCTGGAACCCTGCTGTTCTAGGGACAGTGATGGTGACCTTGCTCCCTTCACTGACCTAAACAGCCTGGCCCATGTACATGCCTCTGATCGTGGCACTGTCCATCAGGAAAGTACCCAGGGCAGGCCGGTAGATGCCCATCCAGCTGTTTAGAGGTTGTGGGGTTATGCCACAGGACACGAGTGGGCAATCTGGGCAAACATCTGCCTCTCTAGCAAGCTCCACCTTCAATGCCAGCTGTTAAAGGACTCTTTGATATTCAGACATATTCAGAGACAAAAAAAACACATGCTCCCAAAGGCACACATGCTTACAGCCATTCATGAACGTAGACACACACATATTGCCAAAACAACTTGGCCCCAACGCAAGAATATGAGTCTCACCATAGCTATGCTTTGAAAACTGTCTTTATGCCTAAGACCGGAGACTTATCTCTATTTCCTGTGTCTCATCTCTCAAGAAGCAGAGCTATGTGTAGAGCAGAGCCTGACATGAGAGAGAGAGACTCTGTAGCACTACTGCGTAACCCCTATGGCCACACACAGACCATGGGGCTTAATATTAGTGCAACCTGTAATTACCATAACCTGCATTGTTTTTTTCACCCCAAATTGATTCAGTGGACCTTTGACATTTGCTTTATATGGAAAGGTTTGTACTCGATGTGACAGCCAGTGATTGCCAGTGATTCCAAAATGAATTGAGAGGTTACAGGTTCTGTAACACTGCTGAAGCAAACAAGCTATCAATTAAAATAAGACGTTATCTTCCCGCCTATTCTTTTCATCATCCCTTCTCTTTCAGGGACATGAACACCCTTTTTTCCCCTTCTTGAATAAGCAACGTAATGATGAACTTCCTTTCCCCTTTCATTTAGGTTTCTTACTCTTTCTTCCATCTTTCTCTCGGAGATATTGAAATATGAATGACAACGTGTCTCTGACACCATTCATCCTCCTACACTCCCACTATCGTTCACGCAGACACACACACAAATGCACGCACACGCATACATGCACTCGCGCACACAAACAGACCACCCCTACCCCTCACCCAACAACCCCCCCCCCCCCCCCCCCCCCCCCCCCTGCCGTAGCACACGCACACCCTGCTTTGATCATTTCTATAGCCAGAAGTGGAGGTATTCTGCGTATCGGAACACACAGTTCCGCTTCTACACACCGTGCACCGCACTGTTAACTCAATAACATTTAATGAGAGCTTGGGAAAAAAGAGACTTACATTACATATTGAATAAACTGAGATAAAACTGTTTAAAAGCCGACAGCGGAGCAAAGATAACAGGATAATGACTGACGTTTTGAGGCAAAATTCTTTGTCTGTGAAAGGCCTTTTGAAATGTTGTTTTCTTGTATTGTTAAGGTGCAGAGGGAGGGGTGTGAAAGAGATTTCTTGTGAAATCCCCAACGCCCTTTGAGAGACTTTTGTTGTTTTTCATTTCTCTTTTGCGAATATGTTCTATGATAATCATTATCATAAGTAAGTGCAGTTCTCCAAACCACAGGTGTCAAGCACTTATAAAAAGATGATGAATTATCAGTGCCAGGTGTTGTGCTGGTGGGGGTGGAATTCCACAGCTATTAATCATATTGGCCTTTGTTTGACTTAGCTGACAGGTTCCTGATAAGGTTTATTGGTAGCTAGCAAACTAAAAGTGTTGTGGAGCTAACTCTGTTAGCATGTTTTTGATGTACGTAAATGTACGTAATATAGTGTGGCGTGATGTAGACTTCTGGTATGTGGCCTACATTGTATGTTATAACTTTCAAGACTGTTTGCAATACCTCAGAGATCTTTCTTCAAATGTTCTTGGCAAATATACTTGGCAGAGAAAACAATTCTTTCGGGTTTGACGTCAACAGTGGCTCATAGGCCTACCTGGAGTTGCAATGGGCTGAGTCCTGATGCAGCAGCCGTTGCCATTGTGGATGGAATGAACTGCATGGGGTAGTTGTCACCTGTCAGAAAGACAACACAAAAATGGAGGTCAAAGGAGGTTTACAGGCACCAATCTGTTTCACTGCAGATGTTCTGTCCAGTGTTACAGACACAATCGTCTTTTTTATGATTCAATCGCTCAAGTAACTTTTATTTCTGCACAGCTATTCAGTGTATTTCCAAACAAGGCCTTAGGGGACTTTCTCAAAAGCTGGAGCAGACTGAGTCGAAAGAGTTGAAGCATTATCAAAGGTGAAGGCCCCTCGATACCACTGCTTTACTCTGAGGTGCGTGGACAAGCACTCACGCCCCATCTTGGCGGTCAAGGAGTCCGACTGAGAGCAGCACGGCCCTCGATTGTGATGCTTTCATGAATGCAGCAGGCTTTTTGTAAACCTGGCACCCAGAATGTTCAGCGCAACCCCTACTGTTTGTCTTAAAAGGCTTGTCGTGTCCAATGTGAACAGTCACATTGACGGATCTGTAGACAAAAGACATCAAGGCATTTGATTCCGGCTGTCTTCTAACTGTCTGTGCAGCCCTACACCTCTTCCCTGCCCTCCACCTCCCAAGGTATTTTACACTATGTTGTTGATTGTAGTTTGTTAACAAGTTCAGAGTGTGTTTTATTAGTGCATGTGTGTGTGTGTGTGTGTGTGTGTGTGTGTGTGTGTGTGTGTGTGTGTGTTTGTTAGCATGTGTATGTCTCTGTGTTTGTATGCCTGGTATGCTTGCAGGAGTGGAATGTGAAGAGGACGAGGAGAAGAAAAAGAGCAGGTGGTGTGTAGACCACTGTCCTGAGAATAGCAAGTTCTCTAGGGAGAGAGAGAGACAGAGAGAAAGAGAGAGAGACAGAGAGGTGAAAAGATGTGCATATGTGCACTTGGTGGGTGCTTATCTGCTAAGTGCGTGTGTGTGCGTTTGTGTGTGATTGTATACATGCTTTAGACCATTCATGACTTCTATGTGCACATCCAAGCATGCTAATGTGTATGTCAGACAGTGTGAGAGTATATAAATGTGTGAAATTCCATGTTGGAAATGTGTTGTGTAACTGAAACGCTCTCTTTCAGCACATCATAAAAGAGACATTCCTCTACGCCGTCATATCCAATCTATTGTTTCTGATGTGAACCACTGGGAAGTCGAAATCTCCTGGTTATTCCCCAAAACATTCCTGACCTGACACAGTTCATTAGTAACGACAGGGTTCTCTGTCCGACAGGGGTGCTAAAATAGAGAAATGTGTGTGAGGCCCATCGTAACTTATCGGACGCCAGAATGGGTAAAAGTAGCATCTGCTGACCTTATGGGTTTGTATGATGTTTTGAAAACGTGTGCGTGAATGTGTGTGTGAGAGGTTGTGGGTGTGTGTCTGTCCGTGTGCCAGTGATTTACTCAAGCCTGGTCCTTGTGCCTCCCTGCTCTGCATGTTTTATGTGACCCTGCTCCAACACAACAGATTCAAATGCTGTGTTAATGTCTCATTATCAATCAGCAGAAGAATTCAGACGGTCATCTGAATCAGGTGTGTTGGACCAGGGAAACACGTAACACATGCGGCGCAGCGGGGCCGGAGGACCAAGATCGAGACCTTCTGGCTCATTCTGTCACTGCATCTATCTAACATGTGCGCGCACATGTATGCATGTATGTTGCTGTGTGTGTGTGTGTGTGTGTGTTTGTGTGTGTACCTGGCTTGTAGGACATTCCTTGGGGAAAGAGGAAGCCTTGCTGTGCTGCTGCGGCAGCTGCTAGAGAGCGCTGGTCGTGAGGAAAGACTGGGATCATGAGTGGAGGCATGTGACCCTGTACCTGGAGAGAGACAGAGGTAGAAGGCAGAGAGAGAGAGAGAGAGAGAGAGAGAGAGAGAGAGAGAGAGAGATGAGAGAGTGAGAGAGATGAGAGAGTGAGAGAGAGAGAGAGAGAGACAGAGAGACAGAGAGACAGAGAGACAGAGAGAGTGAGTGAGTGAGTGAGTGAGTGAGTGAGTGAGCGGGGGAAATGAAACATACAGTATAGCACGGTACTCAAACAATACATCAACATACCTGGAAACGAACACATGGGCACATGGCATGCTCTTTAGATCTAGCCTATCATATGAAGCCCATATGAGTGCTACACTTATACAGACACACATGCTCGTCAGAAAAGTTCAGCAATATCAGACAAGGGAATACATAGATCACACACACAATGGAAGGCAGAAATTAAGCGATCAAACATTCAGAAAGCTAAGACTAAACTAAGACAAGAACTATAGAACACAGATCCCCTCAGAGCATCCACAAGATGATTGTTGTCCAGACATGACTGCGCTTTCATGTTAGGCTGAGAGGCCCTGAAAGTGGGGGGTTCACTTTGTGTGTGCTGTGGTTAAGACAGGGGAGGTTGGTATTGAAAGGAACATATCAAAGATAGGCCCGAGGGAGCTCTCCTTATGACTAGTCCTACAGTGTGTATACCTTGTTAATGAGTAGGCACATTTCTCTCTGTCTAACTCGGTTTTTCGGTCTGTCTCATGTTAGGGTTCTCCCTTTCCTCCCCTCTTCCCTCGGCGCGTGCCTCCCTCTCACTCTCTCTTTCTCGCTGCTTTTCCTTTCGTCTGATTCTCAAACTCCTCTCTCACTCGGACCAGCGCTCAGCGCTCTTGCTGTTCCCTACATATTTCGTCTGTAATTTAAAAACGATAATAACAATAATATTTAAAAAAAACAAAGGTTTGTCTCTCTGTCTCTCGATTTCCCTTTGTCGTCCTCTATCTCTCCCTCTCTCTCCTTCTCTGTGTCTCACTCGGAAGAGTCTACGTAGAAAGTGTTTAATGGAAACATTCGCCGGAAACGACCATGAGAATGCGCAGAATGGGCAGCAGTTAACGTTGAATGTAGCGACTCCTGAGGGTGATTCAAAGAGCACTGGTAAAGAGGAGACCAGAGAGGAGACGCTAACAAGCCCACCCTTGATTGGATCTGTGTGCTTGCATGTGTGTGTGTATGCGTGTGTGTGTGTGTATGCGTGTGTGTGCAGGCATTTGAATGCGCATGGCCACAGTAAGAAAGTCAGTACACACACACAGGTTGAATGTCACGTGTGTACTTGCACAAGCATTCCATTTGCACGTATGATCAACATTGTAAAGGGTTTAGGATTGGACCGGGCACATGCAGACAAGGTCCCATAAGGTCTCCCTGCTTCTAACCCAGACACTTAGGAGGCCCAGACACAAAGCTGTACGCACACGCATGCACACACAGAGATATGTCTTGTGACACGGAGAGAGACGAAGCAAGAATGAAGGAGATGAAAAACGACCCTGTGTCTCGGGAGTAGGGTGGGGGAGGGAACAGGACAAAATACTCCATTCATTGTGTTCCTCTGGGAATGCTGAGACGGGTTCTCCACCATCACAAACACAAAGACCCCCTTTACTGGGGGGGATGAATGGGTTGGCCCTGTGTGTGCCCCCCTCCCCCCCCACCCCCCCACCCCCCCCCCACACCCCTACCACGCTAAGAAAACATAGGCCCCTTCCTCAACTGCCCGCCACACAGACGTACACACACACCGGCGCACAAACGTACACGCACACACACGGATGCACGTACACACAGGCACACTCGCAACACAGTATTAATGGTCCTACTGTGTGTGTGTGTGTGTGTGTGTGTGTGTGTGTGTGTGTGTGTGTGTGTGTGTGTGTGTGTGTGTGTGTGTGTGTGTGTGTGTGTGTGGGGAGGTGGGTGGGTCGAGGGGCGAGGGGTGCGTGTGTGTGAGAGAAGGAGACAGGGAACGCAAGTGTGAAAGTGCAGTGTGAAAGGCAATAAGACGATCCATGTGCGTTGGTGTCTACAAGGTTGACCGCCTTTAAGTTCGTAAGTTCGGAGGATGAGACAGTTCTTGTGAGCAACTGTCACTGATTGTTGACTTGTGGTCTAAATGCTCTCCTCCGATGACACTACCGATCTGTTCATGACCATAATACCATCGGCAACCATCCACCTCCTTACACCATCCTCTCCACACACAACCTCACTCATGACCGGCAGTGTGGAAGCAGTACCCTGGGCTGGTGCCTCTTTCGAAATAGTGATGTCTCGCTCTAAGCTGAGGCTAGCGTCTGCAGCACTGTGTTAAGTTGCTGGATGGCTTCAGTTGACTAAACAGAGCATCATTATTATCAGCGATTTGAACCTAACCGCTACTGAGGATGGCATAAGCTGGTAGCAGGGAAAAATGTGTGTACCATGCAGTCTGCGCTGTTATCAAGAACACGTATTTTCTGCAAAAAAAAAAAACTGTATTCATGGCAAAACAGCCATAAATACATGCACACACATACAACGCTAAGAACAGGAGGAGGAGGTACAAGGGAGAGGGAAGGAGCAAAGGGAGGAGGAGGGGTAGTGAGGGTTGCAGTCATTAATTAGCCTGTTAGCTTGGCCCTGGCTCTGTGGTCTAGGCGAGCCTTTGTGGGCCTGAGGAAATGGAGCACATATGAGACACATTAAGAGGCTGCATTTAACAAAGACACATGCCTGTCAACCACTGGAAAACAAAGGGCCACCCTCAGTGTGTGTGTGAGTGTGTGCAGAGAAACATAAGGGGGTCTGTGTGTGTGTGTGCGCGCGCGCAAATCTGTGTAAATGAAGTAGTAAGAGAAAAAGGGTTCCGTGTTTTATGTGTGTGTGTGCGTTTAAGTACGTGCATGCGTAAGTGTGTGTGTGTAAGTGGATGAAAAGGGTTAATATGTGTCTGCATGGATGTGTGTCTCCATCGGCACACTCGCGGGTGTTTGTGCATCTCCTGTCTAGTGTGCGTCTGCGCGCACACCCGTCACTTTCATATGGGAGGCCGTCGGAAGCTTTCCTTTAACCCTTTGAAGTCTCCTGCTGTTCCTCCACACCATTTAAAACCACATGACAGGAAACCTGCCATCACTTTGAACTGCTCCCTTCATCCCATAACAGTGAAAGGCTGACACAAACACAGATACCGATCACTCCACAGAAGAAAAGGAACAACAATTGAAAACAGCTTTCCACTAATCCCCAACTCACTGAACGGATGTGAATGTGACAATTCACTCTCTGTAATACACTTCATACGGAATGGATGGAATTTTTCTTCTTCGGTCTAATAATAAAAACGTTTATACAAGATTATGATGTGATACAACAACGTGATAGACAGAAAATTTGATTTAGCCGCAGTTCATAGTTGAAACAGTATGTGACTGTTTCTGGTATTTGTGTTTAAAATAACTGTTAATGTACTGTATAGTTTAACGGTATATAGTTACTGTATATGTAGCCAGATAAATCCACATGAAAGAGACATAATTCTACAGAACAATTGTACACTTTATTTTTCATCATTTTGATCCCAAACAGAAGCCGTTGGTCAGTGCCTAAGAGTTTTGGCCCTGAATTACTTTGAATCTGGAGTTGATAAATTCAGACGGGTAGTGTTCTGCCTCTATGTTTGAAGCCAAACTCTTCGACAGCCTACACAGTCAAGTCTCTGGTGGCTGTGTGCTAAACAGCGGTCCTATGTCAAATCAATGCACTGTGCAGTGGTCTAGATTTCGTGGGGTGGGGTGGGGGGGGGGGCTCCAAATAATAGATGACTCTTCTAAGAACACTTAATAGAGAAACTATTATATCATAAGAATGTGTTTGCTTCTAAAACAGATTCGCTGGCGCATGCAGACACACATAGACACACACACGGTAGCAAAGAGAGAGAGATTTTACTACGTTCCCCTGGAATCAGTCCCTGAGGGTCCGAGCCTAATGAAGTCAGATCTGGGCTTTATTAAAAGTCAGAGGGGGGTGCCATTAAAGACTGATCCCTCGTTAACTACACAACACCTTCAGAGTTCCAGGGCTTCAGGGCCTCGCTACCTTGCCCAATCACGGTACACTCGTCTGGGGCTCACTAGAGAATCAGCCCCCCTTGTTATGTCAGTCTCCAGGTCACTGTTCTCTAAGACAATGTTTTGTATATAAGTACATAAGAAGAGCAAATGACACAGCCTAAGTGAGAGATGTAGAGACTGGGCTAAAAACAGAGAAAAGGAAGACAGACATTGTGAAAGGTCTAAAAGTCTTTTGAATCGTCTTCGAATCAATCTTTTGAATGAGAGGGCTGATGGAGTGAATGAGAAAAGGAGAGAATGGAAGAAAGGAAATGGATGTTGATGGACAGAGCAGGTGATGGAGCAAAACTGCTCGGAGGGACCCTTGGGATTAGATAGTATCGATCGGCACATGATCAATGACAGCAAATGATCTAAGTATAACCATGTCTATTAAGGGGTCAATATGTGCGTGTGTGTGCCTGCCTGCCTGAGTGACTGCATATGCCTGCGTGTGCAAGTAGTATTTCGACACGGGAAACCCTATGTATGTGAGTGTGAGTGTGTGTATGTGTATGTGTGCACGTCCATGGATGAGTCTGTCCCATTACTCAATAATAATAAGAGACCACATAAAAGAAAGGGGTCACAACCTCCAGGTTTCCTCAGTGTCTCTGTTTCTAATTGCCTGGAGCAAATGAACACACAGATAAAAAAGGGTGGGGGGGTTGGGGGGGGTAAGCGACCCCATGGAGGCGACATGGAATGAGAGTGGAAACATCTGGCGCGAGGCCAGGAAAGGGACGAAAGGGATAGGAGAACTCAGGAACAGTGAGGGGAGCGAGGGAGGCGCAGGAAAACGTGATAACTAAGCAGGCAAACATCAGCATTAGCGGCCCACGGTGCGAACGCGATGAGGTGGCCATGCTGTGATCTGATGGGTACACAATGAGGAGCAAGCAGCACGAGCAGAGTGTGCAGCAGGGGTGTCAAACTCCAGTCCTCAAGGGCCGCTGTCCTGAAGGTTGCAGATGTTTCCCTGATCTAGCACACCTGATTCTAATGAAGGGTCCTTATCAAGCTCTGTGGAGGTGTGCTGGAGCAGGGAAACATCTAAAACTCTCAGGACAGCTGCCCTCGAGGACTGGAGTTTGACACCTGTGGGTTAACGCATTCTAAAGTGAAAAAAAGAGGCTCCACCTGTATCTGCTGTTGAAGAATGCTGATCTTATGCTGCTGCTGCAGGAGCTGCTGCTGCTGTCTGGCGATCTGAACGGGGACAGAGACACGAAACACACAGTTGCATGCATTAGTAAGAAAGCAAAACATGAAGGTCAAAAATGTTGATGATGATTTGTATTTTTGTCAGTGTCATCGTCCGATAACGTTTTCATTGAGGAACGAGCAAACTAAGAATTGAACATTATTTAACCAGAGAAATCATATACCGTAGATTGACATGTTTACAACCATAACCCGCACCAGCCTGCCTCCCCCTTGGCTACCTGTCACTTAGGGGCGGAGCCCCAGAGTCTGACCAATCACAGATCCTCCTCAAAGATGGTATCCTCCCATTACTGACAAACTAGCAACAGCTGCCCAGAATTAAAGTTGTTCTGAATTTGTTCAGATATTTCTTTGGAAATGTAATTGCAGGCTGCTGAATGTAAGGTGTGTCCCTTTCTGAACAAATGTCAGAATTCATTAGAGCATGCATTCCCGGTGGCGTTAGAACAATCATTAGTCTATCATGTCTCAACAGCAAAATGACTGGCTAATATTGGGTGCCTCTCTTTCACTTGTTTTGTCCTTTGTGATGGGCTGGAATGTGTTATGTGCTACAAGAGTGATGAGAATTGTGAACTTGTCCAAACACACACCCTGTCAACAGATATAAACCTACGATGAAATGGACCCCTTGCAGGCGTTCCGATGTAAACACAGGTTAACAAAGACATCCAATCCTTAAATCTCTCAAACTCTATTTGGCTCCCCTCTCTCTGTTTCTCTTTTTTTCCTCTCTTCATCCCACCCCTCTCATACACACACTCATACACACTCTCCAACGCCCCACCCCCCCACCCCCCCACCCCCCCCCTCCACTCTGGCTCACCTGCTCCTGCTGCTGACGGGCCAGCTCCATCTGCTGCCTCTGCTTCTCCATCTGAGAGGCGGCCATCTTCTTCTGCTCATCGTGGGCAGCCAAGAGCTGCTCTCGCAGACTGATCAGCTGACCTATCATGGTGGACAGCTGTCTCTCCTTCTCCTCCAGGCTCTCTGCAGTACCTGAGGATGGAGGTCGGAAAAGATGAGAGGAGACGAGGGTTGTATCAGTGTGCAGGAAACAGAACTATCCACTATCCAACTATCTATCCATTACACTACTATTTTGCCATTCATCATCATCCAATACATTAAATGCTTATCCCTTCTAAATATTCCAATCTCTTATATCTCCTATCCTCACCAGTATAGTATATTGGGTATAGTCTAACAGGGCATCACCAATCTCCCTTCCCCTCACGCACCTTTCCTAGACTCCACATACATTCTAAAGGGCGATTCAGTGAAACTTTTGGGCATCATTTTAGGACAAAGGCTCAAGTTTACAGAATATAGAGAGTGTGTGAGGTTACGCCTCCACTCCACATTCCTTAAGTCTTCCTGATGCAGTAATAATAATTTCAGGCCTTTCAGTAACCATCCATCAGGATTACTCTTAAATCTCGCACCTGTTCACTGAATGAGCCAAACAGGAAGTGATTAGCATTTTTCACTCTCCTTGCATTAGCCAGAATAGTTTCAAGTGAATTAATGCCGTGACAGTTGGAAACAGAGACAACAGAGGAAAAAATCACATCTGTATACCACGTGCACGCCATACTATACCAAGTATTTATACAACGCACAAAGATCTACACACAGATAAATACATAATACAGTGAATACCAGGCACACATTCAGTACACATACAAACCACAAATACACTTGCCTCTCGTACTCTTCTCACACCATAGTGTAAAACATATTTTGTTGTGGATTTGTGCATGTGTTATAACCTGTGAGTCTCAATCATGTGGATTTATTTGTGTCTACCTTGTACTGCCCCTATTTAAATTCCCAAAACTTCACGTCTAAGGGTGTAATTTTGAGTTTTTCATGCAAATCATAGGCGTCCAATGTACACGTAATACATTAAACAAGGTGATATAACCTTGTGTGTTAGAATCTCTAAGAAACTGCATTGAGCCACAAGACGGAAAGTCACAATTTTGCTAAACTGTCATCTTCAACACAACAGATGTTTATGGATATGGATAATAAAACACCAGCTAGCTGCATGATGGCACATGTATCTCTGGAGCTATTAATAATAACAAATTGATAAATAGACATGTAGAGCTGCCTCTTGAAAGTCGCTTTGGATGAAAGCATCTACTAAATGAAGAAATGTAAACGTAAATATGTTCTGGATGTTGTCAACATGAACAAGGTAATGGTTGCACATCCCCAAGGAGTTTGGGGGCAGAAGATCTATCTTGGACATTAAGTGAAGGAGTTTGGCAAGTGAATTGAATCACCAGTTTTTCTGGTGAGGATGCAGCTGGTATGTGTGTGTGTTAAAGACCATTTAGCACAGTATGTAAAAGATAGACGTCATACTCTTATCGCTGTATCGTCTGACAGCTGCTCATTACATTTGCCATGCTGTCAGAGAGACTGAGAAGGAGACAAAGCAAGAGAGAGAGAGAGAAACACAGTGAAAGACAGCCAGAGAGAGAAAAAGAGAGAGACAGAGAGAGATTAACAGAGACAGAAGAGAATGAGAAACACACAGAGAGAGACAGATAGAGAGACAGAGACAGACAGACAGAAAGAGAGAGAGAAAGAGAGAGAGGAGGTTCCTGTCACTCAAAAATGTCCAGATTCTGCTTGGGTCCCAAACTCATAGAGAACATAGAGTTGACCATAGGGAGTTTTCTTACACATTGTGTTGTGCAAATGCTTTACTGCATTATTCAGGCCTTTGACATAAAGACAGTAGGCCAGTGATTAAGTTTCAGAATAATGGAACTCATAGTTAAATAAATGGCAGACATTATTCAGAAATGTTTCTTCCACGTTTTCATCAACATGACGAGACAGATGACCTTGTGCTACTCTGTATCACTTATCCTACAAAGCACGAAAAACTGAATCCAAACAGATAGTACAAATCCATCCATGTCAAATGGCATTGAATAGAAATGAAGAGATTTCAATTGAGGTCACATGGATGTAAGAAGCATGTGAGACAGCTTGTCTAAAGGTCAGATGTACAGCACACTTCAGAGCCGTGATAGGAACCCAACATCTGAGAGCTTGTTGAGGTGGTCATATACATGACAGCTTTCTCATACAATAATCCTATCAAAAAATCCATGCTTCTTAGGAAGGCATGGCAGGATTCTATTTGAAAGAATGCATCAGAACCGTGTGCATGTCTTTATGTGTGTCTACATGGGTTAAGAACCTCAGTCAAAGGACACAATTTGCACGTCGTATCGTCAATCAAATGATATTCACTGTAACCTTGCATGAATCTCTCAGACCAGTTGAAGTCTGATTCAGTGCCGACATCCTTCCTCACCTCTGCAACATTCTAGATCATGAATAAAGTGGCGGAATTGGATTCAACAAGCTTCAAATCAGCCTCTTCTCAATCTTCAGGGTTTTTTATTAATAATTTGTTATTTGCATACTCAACTCGCCCCAGTCACTTCTCACGATTTATTGGCTCATAAACACTACCGCTGACTCTTACAAATATTACAGAACCGCCCGCCTTTCTATTTGTATGTCAGTTAATCAAAGGTACTATTAGAAGCTGTGCTGCAAAAGGTTCACATCAACCCTACCAGTCAAGAAAGATCCTAGAGACTCTGTTTTCCTCATGACTTTCCATGTGCACTTCATGTAAAAGACAAAACATGTACATTTATTTGGCTGTCATATTTGCACAGTACTGTAACAAGGAAGTCTTGTGGAAGATTAAGTGTGTGGAAGACGGGGAAAATATAGTGATGGAAATCAATCATTGGAAATACTGTAAGTACTGCCTTACAAAAGGTGGAGGAAGACAAGGAATGAGAAGAAAAACCTTGTCACACCTACATAAAGTGACCTACAGACCTTTAGTCAACAGACAAAATAAGTAGTGAAACAGGCTGAGCTGCTGAATTTCACAAAGCACACAATGGATTACATGGATAACACGTTCCATCAAACATGCTTTTATCTATACTCTGAAGGTGCATTCTCCATTCATAGACCTTCCTTCTGTCTCACCTTTGACCTCTCCCAGGAGCTCGCTGGTATTAAGTTTGTCCATCCTCTCCTTCCAGTCCTTTGACAGGAGTCTTTCCACACATGAGGACTCTAAAGAACCAGATAGGAGAGACCGGCACCAGTCAGAATCTTTTTAGAGGTCACTTCTCCGAAACATGAACAAAACAGATTTATGGAACTTTGAAGGACACTCTCTGATGAAGATCAGAAACACACAACAAACACACACACACACACAAAGTGTACTCAAGGACTTATAGCCTGATGACACACTCACATGAACCCACACACAGAGTGGCTGTACGTAGAGAGCGCCTGTGTCTCTTTGTCGGCGCTGCGACGTGTTGTGCATGTGTGTAAACTGCGCTGTGTGCGCATGAGCCTCCACAGTCTAACTGATCCGCCGCAATCATATTAGAGGGCAATTAGAATGACACCGCTGCTTCTAAAGAGGAGCGACGTCAAAGGCAGACATTCTTGCATTTGTACACAGAAAACCCCACAGAGGGCTAGCTGGGATTCAAGGGGTCACAGGGACAATGCCTCGTTTATGGTCCTGATCCAACCAAAGGACAAGCACATGGGCATTGTGAACCGCTTATTGTTCGCTTATGTGCATATGCTATTTAACCTATTGTTGTCAGGAAGTTTTGCAAAGGGGTGTATGTGTGTGTGGGGAGGGGAGGGGGGGGGGCAACAAAATGTAGCCTTCAGTGTTTACGTTGGATTAAGATTGTTCTACATCAGTGAAACCATAAACCATACACACACAAACTGCCTGACAACAATAGCATACTTAGCAAAGAATCACGTGATTAATTTAAACACTGCTTGGATAAAGTTGGTTGAAGGGCTTGAGTTCTTACAGAGAAATCACCTTTAGACTCGCTGATTCAGGAAATGCTCCACAGCTTGTAAACCAGGTCTTGGGAGTCAGATGGCTCAATGGTTAAGGCGTTGGCCTCATGATCGGAAGGTTGTGTGATCGAACCCTGGCTGTGGCTATATGATGTTGTGTCCTTGGGCAAGGCACTTCACCCTACTTGCCTCAGGGAGAATGTCCCTGTACTTACTGTAAGTCGCTTTGGATAAAAGTGTCTGCTAAATGAATAAATGTAAATGTAAAAATGTAATGTAAATGTCTTGTTATTAAACAGGATAATTATGTCCATTTCCTTCTTTCGAATCCATGTGGAGACAAGAGCTTGAATGTGCCTGAGTGATATTTACAGCCAAGAGTGGCTTTAACTTGCCATGTGTATGTACGTTCACACACACACTGGTGGAACTTGGGTAGCCTAATACAATTAGGGCCACAATTGATAGTTCTACTTAAAAAATAACATACAATTCAAGTCAACATCTGAGTCATACAACACACGCCTATAGTGTGTGTGCTGCAGGCACGTATTTGAGCACATACTTTTTGCGCTCAAATAAAGGCTCGATTTATGTATTGGATTCCCCATATAACGCCAAACACACAATACATCCATGGTTTGAGCCCCAAATGTTTACAGCCTGTTTACGGACGCTGAGCACCTGCCCCTTTAGAGGTCTCTGCACGGCCCTGGTGTGCAGATGTGTGTATATGGGTGTCTGCACGTATGTGAAGAGGATCAAACATACATCCTTACCCCACCTGCACCAGTAAACACTTCTGAAGAGAGAGGAATGAGAGATAGATATGTCAACGCAGCGGGATCAAGAGGAGAGGAGAAAAGGAGAGCAGGAGAGCAGGATGAGAGGCGTTTTACCCTAGATGGCTCTCTGTCTGTCCCTCCTCTACTAAGAGGGATCAAGTGCTGTTTAGATTGAGGCTGGGATAAAAATTCCACACTGTCCACGCACTCACTCTTTATCAAGTGGAAGAGATATTCCAATGACGAACGGCCTGTTCACAAAGCCCAGAGAGAGAGAGAAGAGAGGAAGGGGCAGGGGGAGAAAGGACGAACCTGGGACAAGGGAGGGAGAAAACTTAGAAGATGGAACGAGAGACGAGAGGAGCAGGCAGAAGGAGGAAAGAAACCAAGAGGAAGAAAGTCTGCAGAAGATACATGGAGGAAGAGGGAGGAAGAAAAGGATGGGTAGAAAAGGAAAAGCCTGGATGAGGTAGATTGTGAACGTACCGGAGAAAGAGCGAGCGCAGGAGCAACTGTAACTGTCCTTATAAATCTGTGGACCAGGTAGCCAAGAATCAGAAAGAGTGTTTGGTGTAAACAGATTTTTATAATTTGTCTTGGCGGACTTCCAGGAGCCAGCATTGTGCCTGTTTAACAGAACCCACAGGCATCTAGTGTAACAATGCAAGCGGGTAGACATGCCCTGACAACCTCCACACCGCCAAGATCAACAATGTATTGCTAAGTCCTCACTTTGAGGGAGAGCTCCCGCTTATGCTCGGTCTGGTGTTCACACACACAAACATGCACACACACGCGCACACACTCTTGCAAAACCACATACAGATCATATACTGTATACTGAATGGGACAATATTCAAGCATAGCACTTTGAGTCCCCCCACCCCCCCTCCCACAAACACACACACATCAACAGAAAACAATTACTTGACATATTTGGTCTGCCTTCCAAAAACACACGAGAGATTTTTAAGCCCGTACAAACTTGTGACATACTGTACTACAGGTATCACATACAAGACGCAAGAAAGAAATAGAAGTGATCGGCTGTTGTGTCAGTTGGAATCTGACCAATGCACTGGTACCGTCCAACTCTCTCTATACATTCATAATCCACACAGGTGGACAAAATTCTCAAAAAGATGCAC
The DNA here is from genome assembly GCA_030340665.1 of Neosalanx taihuensis. Classification (NCBI taxonomy): domain Eukaryota; kingdom Metazoa; phylum Chordata; class Actinopteri; order Osmeriformes; family Salangidae; genus Neosalanx; species Neosalanx taihuensis. Next base: position 11,432,422 of record CM059290.1, on the reverse strand, counting down.
GTGAAGACAAGAGGGGTGGGAGAGCAAAGAGAGTGATCAGAGAATAAGAGAGAGAATGCAGGGAAAGCCAGGCCTTGAAAAGTGGATACGCAGAGAGAGAAAGAGAGGGGGGATACACAGAGAACCAGAGAGAAAGAGAGAGACCCAGAGAAAGAGAAAGAGAGAGAGAGCAGCTGGCTGAACAGCTGGCCAGCAGGATTGATGTCAGAGTGAAATAAAACTCAACATATGTCCAAACATGAGGAGTCAGGCCAGGAGAGTTTCTCCACTCGGCACCAGCACACTTGATATCACGCACGTACAAACCCACACACACATTTCTGAGTGCAAACTCTCAAGAACGTCCACAGATACACACACATGCACACACATTTGTGGGCGCACGCACACATGATAATCACATAAGGGATAATCAAACAATGAATATGTGTATTGCTCTCTTTTCCAATGGCTGAGCGTTTAAAAACCATTAGAGTCTTGTGTGAGGAGTCTGATTTGTGTTGTGTTAGCATGGTGTCTGTTACAGAAACACTATTTTCATCGGTCACATGACACCTGCCTCCTTGTTTGAGCTGGACACTCTCTGGGAACAGGCTTCTTCTAGCGTGCAAGGGAGGGAGGGAATATTATCCCTGTATAACCCTGCAGAAGCCCCACTAAACACAGCTACCCAATATACAAGATAGAGTTCTTGCTGTGGGACTTACTTATGTGCAATTGTGGGTTACAGTGCAAACCTTTGGCTTTCTGTAGGGCGACTATGGTTAATTGTCTGTGTATCTCTGTCCGCGTTTTAGAATACGTAACCACAAATAGATGAGGAGGTAGGTAGGTAGGGGATAGTTCCATCACTTTACTGCAGATCAAAGGCACAGGATTAAATACCCCCTTGTACTATATACTGTTTGGGATAATAATGTCTGCTAAATTATGATTATTATTATTATTATAATTATGTCTGCTACATTATGAATGATATAGGATAAAGTATTATTCTTTATCCTTTACCCTGGCACCCTAGAACATAGACGGCATTCCCTGGAAATGCAGCTATCACCATTCTGTGGACTGAAGACGACAGAAGGTCTAAAAAGCTCCAGAACTCTTTGTCGAGTGTGCATGTCCAACACACAAGACCCAAGGCATTTACATTTACTCATTTAGCAAGACGCTTTTATCCAAAGCGACTTCGAAGAGAGAGCTTTTATAAAAGAGCATTGGTCACTGATCATAACGAGATAGCCCCAAACATTGTTGGTAGTCAGATTATGAAGCATACATTGTTGGAAACCGAACAAGTGCCAAAGGGAAGAACCAGGACCAAGACACAGCCTTCTGTTTCTACTTCTGCCCTGATTTGAGGAAACCCTACACCCCACCGCTCCAGTCCAACCACCACCACCCAAAAATGATCTGTAGTAGATTTTTGTAACACAGTAGAATGGCCCTGTCTAACAAATACAATAAATGGTTTTGGAGGAGGGGAATGACTGTGGATAAAGGTCACCAGGGTCTCAGGAGGAACTTGACGAGGGCTGTGAGGGAACAGAGAAAGCAGGTTTCGAAAGGCTTCTGGTAGGAGGGTACAGGGCCTTGGAGGAATAGACAGCTGAGGGAGAGGGAGAGTGCGTAACACAGTACAGCAGGATCGAACAAGTAGAGAAAGAAGAAGGGGGGGTTGTGAAAGTGATATGAGCGCAGAGGAGAATAGTTTGAGAGAGTGGCACTGAGGCAGCTGCCAGCTCAATCATCTGTAATGACAGCTATCGTCAAGGCTCGGCGCTATCTCCAAACAAGGTTTTGCTCAGCACATCTTCCAACCCACTTGCATTCCAACAGTCTTGTGCCATAAAAGTTTTGCACCAAAGTCCCCTGCCCAACTTTCAATCTATTTTTGGGGTAAAAAGGGAATGGATTTTTAGCTACTACAAGTTTATTGACAGAGGTTAGAAGAAAGCTATTGAGGAATCCCAAAGTCAACTGGCGAGGAGGCTGATTGCATATGTGCAGACTGACTGCATGTTCACTGGCTGGCTGCCAAACCACGGAGAAGGCTACTGGGTGTCTCACAAGGCTTCATGTGAATTTAAAGCCTTGTGCCACACGTTATTACCAAAGAGGTCCCTATCAATTACAGAGGGGGAGATGGAAACTAACCACAAGGGTGGAGGAGGAGAAGCATGGTGGAGAAGAGGAGGAGATGGAATCTAACCACAAGGGTGGAGGAGGAGAAGTGTGGAGAGGAGGAGGAGGGGGAGGAGGGGGGGGGACAACAGAGGGGAAGATGATGGAAAGGAGGTATAGAAAGATGGAGAGGAAGAAGGAAAGAAGAGAAGGAGGAAGGGGAGAAGGAGGAGAAACAGGGAGAGGAAAAGTGGAAGACAGAGGGAGCATAAAACAAATGCATATACTGTAAGAGTAGGCAGTCCTAATGTATGAGGGATTGCAGCACATATCCTGCATTTTGAGTGACTCAAACCAAAGTCATTGCTGCAGGAGAGATGCGTTTCTAAAATATGGCTTTAATCCAAAGACTGTGAAGAAAGCAACAAGTCACCTGAAAGTGACAAACTATGCTGTTTGCATGATGGAAATGAGTCACCATAAAGAAAAGAAAATTCAGCTACAACAAAAACTCTGAAAAAATAACTGGGTGAAACCACTTAATTGGCTGATTTATTCTTAACGATGGTGCTCATGCACCATTCTAACAGAGGGCCTAACAGATTCATCGTGCCCTTAATTAAGGATCACTTGAAGAATAAAGCTGATTACTTATAGGGAAACAATAATTACTCTTTGAAACACAGTCATGGGAAAGATTAAGTGTAAGTAGATAAACTTTAGAACTGACCAGTAGAGCCAAAAATACCCTGCCATTTTTAACACTGACACAAATGCACGAGTACACAATCACATTTAGTAAAACTAGACCCACTGAGAGAAACACACACCTACAGTACCCACACACCGTGGTCCCAACAGGGGAGAACTTACCCTCTGAGTGGCAGTGGGGAGAGGCTGAAATGAACTATAAGCCCTGAGGGACGACAAAGTGCAGCTTCACAGAAGGAGTCCATTGTCATAGATCGGGGTTAGGGGAAGTTTGGCTGCTTTGATGTTGCCATCCAGCTGGTAAAGTCATTACAGGCCTGATTAGATCCCCAGACTTTCAGCTAGAGTCAGGGCTGCCAGCACTTGGCAATACTAGCTAGCTAGCTATAAGCTACATGATGGGACATAGTGGGACAATATAGACCGCACAAGCTTATCTATTGTATGTTACAGGCCTGAACAGTTGAACAGTCTATGCTTGCTGGCTAGCTGGCTATCCAGGAGTCCTTCTTGGGAGAGATTGGACCTGTGCTAATGTCGGTCAAAACTGATAGTGACACCTGTTTCTGTGTGTGTGTGTGTGTGTGTGTGTGTGTGTGTGTGTGTGTGTGTGTGTGTGTGTGTGTGTGTGTGTGTGTGTGTTTAAGCTTGCATATGTTCCTGTATGTCTGACTGCCAGTCAACAATGTGCTTTCATTGATTGTGACAAAACATGCAGAAGATATTCTGACGTGTCTAAAAGATGTCAGGGAGTCAGGTGGCTGAGCGGTTAGAGAGTCAGGCGTTGTGTCCTTGGCCAAGGCACTTCACCCTGCTTGCCTTGGAGGAATGTCCTTGTACTTGGTGTTTGTTGCTCTGGCTAAGCACATCAGATGAATAGCTAAATGTAAATGTAAGATGTGTCAAACCCAGAACTCAGTTAGTCAACAGCAGCCTTCCGTGTCAAGCTTTGCCTCGTGGCTAAAAGGAATTTGATTGAGGGGTTTTCAATACACCACTTTGTGCCCTCAAAAAATGATTAGCCTGCCATATGAATCTCCTACCTTGTTTGTCTTCTTCTAACTTTTTTGGCATTACCCTGCACATCTAATCACTAAACGAAAGCAGTGGAAGCAGCCATATTCCAGCTGGAAGCCAAACTTGATTTACTGTTTCACTGGCGAAATATTTTAATTAAACGGTTATGTGCAGGTTAGATGCATGAAATAAAGACGTTGTCAAGTGTTTGCCAGGTGCCAAACCAGCTTGGAGCATGTCAGATGGCTGACTAATTTGGCAGAGAAACAGTGCTAATGCCAGGACCTGTTAACACAGGAGGCTGTGACAATATACTGTAACTGATACTAAGTACTACTACGTATATATTGTTATTTCATGTTGTTTGCTCTAAATGGTAAGTCTTGCACCCTGTGGTTGATATTTGTTATTAAAAAAAACAACAACAAAAAACTTGGGGGTTTCCAAAAAGCTCTGTGAAGTACGGTAACAAAAACAGTTCAGGAGAGATACACTTATAGAGCTACAGTATACTTACTAATATAGCTTTTAACGCTGAGGCCACACATCAGCGTACACCAGGCCTCGTGTGAGAGAATAACCCTGTCCGTTCATTATAACTGTCACAGGCACTTACCAAGACCCTTTAAGGTTGTGGAAGGCTAACCGTTAACCCAAGGGGGAGGGATACAGTGAACAGCCTAACTATGCCTGCGTTTGCACTTCAGCCCCCCCGCTGGCCTAGCTAAGCTAAGTAAGAGCTTCACGGCTAATAGGGTTTAATTCCATTTGATGGTGGCAAATCTCATGTTGTAAAGCTGGCTCCAAGAAGCCTTTTCTACAGTAAAGTAGAGGACAAGAGCCAGTGATAATGTTGAAGGTAAGGAGGGAAGAGAAGTAAGTGATGGATGAGTGGTGCAATCGTGGGACCTGTAATGGATTGATTTTAGAAGAGGAATTGAAGCACATCATACTATATTATCCTATGGCAGGATATCTAAAAGATCAAAATGGTTTATTCTGAATTATTATTAAAAAGGTTCCTTGGCAGTATGCTTGAGGATATTAAAACCAAGCATACATAAAAACTTTTTCACGAAATTGTGCCGGCACTATGTCAGTTGTTGGTCACAGTCCACTTCCTGTGCAAAGAACATGGAAACATGAGCTAGTTTCCAAAATTTCACTTCTAGCTACTGTAGCTGTAACCTTCCATGCTCCCTGTGTTTCAGTCTTGTAGCGCAAAAGGAATGATGGATTAGTTACTTCATTCAAACACAATCAAGTCAACCTTTTCACCATTATGTCCCTGCATACCTGCTCAAACAGACTAGAAAGGCCCTTTTGACAAGACAAGACATCACAATATAAAACTGGTTTGATGTGCTCTGGAGTTCCGATGACTACAAGGTTACAGAGAGAAATAAATGACAAAAGCCTGCGCTGTAAAACATTGAAAACAAATGGAAGCCAAGAGCAACAACTACTTAAAAAGACTGGCCTTACATTTTTTCCAAATCAATTAGGTCCAAGCAAAGCTTCTGAATTGAACTGAAAAAGAAAGACAGAAAGCTAGAAAACACATTGAACAAATCTGTGATCAAGGGAATTACATTCTCAAATGTAGTGCCCTCGTTTTTCAGTAAATCAATCCCATTCATCCAAATACGTTATCAACATGTTCATGGCTGCTGTGTTTTGATTTAAATAAAACCTCCCCAGCCAGAGGTCAAAAATGAAACAGAAAATATATTATCAACAAAAGAAACAACTAAAACGCAGCAAGAAAAAACAACGAGACGTAGTAAAAGTAACTTTTGTTACTCGTACTGAGTTAAACAAGACGCCAAAGGGAGCTTCAACTTGGAAACACAACATAGTGTCCTACTGACATTGATTTTGTTGGGTTCCTACTTGTAATGTTGTGCTGCTGGGATAATGAATGCCTTACTATGGTTCTTACAATACAAATGATCCGTCGACATGCTGTGTTTGAAAGGGAAACTCCGGACACCGCAGCATCAATACACGTTTCTTGCGAAGCCTAATTCCTTTTCAAACACAGCGTGTTAATGGAATAGTGCGTGACGCCGTTTTGTTAGACGGAAAATTCAAAGAGAAAGTTGGGGGGGGTGCTCTCCCAATATTTCTTTCCTTCTGTGATTTAACATCACTGAAACAGCGTACATAGATTGCCATGTCTTCTGTACTCTATCTTCTGACATGACCTGCGAGAGGTTTGGGAGTGTAGCCTTAGCTCGTTCACAGGAACAATTTCCTCCCTTTGAGGAGAGAGATCAGCAGTCCTTATGATATTTTAACAATTATAACATGTAGAAGGGTGGTCTATAGAGGCTTGTTAGATCTATGGTACATGGCTCTGGGGCAGACGAGCAAGTAAAGGCCTGCGCGACAAGTCAAACTCTGGCCTCCTGTGAAGATCCAGATATGACTGAGGGATTTTGAAACTGGTGTTTCAAAACACACATTGATCTATGAGTAAGTGTCATTTGTCATTAGTCATTTGAAGGATGAAAGTTCTTCAAAAGTAGATGAGCACGTACGCATTAAAACACTGAGACACCCGCCCAAAACACACACACACTCGCAAAGAACGCGCATACACATACATTACAGCATCCTCTTACATGCACTGCATACCTAAACACACGCAAACTAGGGTTCCTTCTTCTCCGCTCGTACACATACACTGCACATACATTCACCCACCAGGGCTGATCATCCAATGCACACAAACTCACACACAAGCATACAAACTCACACACAAACACGCAGACCCCCTTAGAAACAAAGACTCTCTCACCGTCCTGTTCCGTCTTGGTCAGTTCCACCAGTTTCTTCTGTTTCAATGTGTCCACTACGTCTGCCAGGCTTCCCTTGCGGCGTTCCGGCGTTCCAAAAGCGAGCCCGCCCAGCGGCTCACCGCGCTCCCGGGAACACTCCTCAGGCTTGGGCGGAGAAGTTGAGTTATTCCGGTAGTACAGGGAGCAGCCCTTACTACTCTCATTTTCCTGTGGAACATAAGAAGAAGGTCCACAACTGGTACTAATACACAGAGCTTTAAGTGTGTAATTACAATATAATGTCATGAGTCAGAGGACTTGGTCCTTTTTAAACTGGTCAACTGTAGGCTTTGGTAACATTGTACTGTAGATCATAGAAAACTTATGGTTCTATTTAATATGGGTACAGGAAGATGATGTGGAGTCAAAACTAGCAGAAATTATGCAAGATATGACAAATCTTTTATTTGTTTCAACTTATTATGTCACCTTGGCATGGTGAGCATGGCAATTGGAAAAGGTTGCGTTCATAATTGCGTTCATAATTCAAAGATTTTGCAACAAAGGCTGTCTGCCTTGGAGCTCATATACACTCCTTACCCTCCTCCCTTCTCACTACTTTTGGATAGACTAATGCTTTTAGATATTGTAGATTGGCAGAGGTCAAAGCCTCTAAGGTCACACCTGCAGTAGATTACTGGAGAATGGATGCCATTGTTTCTACATCCTGGAACTAACATAAGGTATTAAAAGCTAGTGTTTCTGATGTACTTGTTGACTGCTGCTCAGATAAATTAAGACTTCATGTACGTAAGCTACGGCCTAACAGACCTTGTAAAGCCTGTGAAAGTATTAAAGTGACCAAACTTTCCTCTGACGTGAAATTGTATTTTAATTTTGTGACTCGCCTATATGTTCCTCCTCCTACATGGTTAAAAGCCCAAGTATCTGCACCTAGAGGAGCTTAGAAAATCTAAGGAAGCTGTAATTGGCCCACAACAGAGCACAGGTGTTCTACATTTTGTGTTTTTATAGTTAGTGGGGATCTCCAGGAACTTTCAAAGGCTCATGTTTCAAAGTTTACCGTGACATCTTAAGATGTCCTTGAATGGTGTCCAAGAGCTCTAGTTGTGCATTTGTCTCCAAAAAGGAAGATGTCTAGATAATGGGGGGGCGTATGTGCGCCAGTGTGAGCACTAGATATTTATAGATGGCTCTTACATCTGTACCTTTACATTTACAAGCTAACCAATAGAGAGTAATCATTTTGAAAAGTGACAACAGTTTGTGCGGCTTTTTTTGTTGTAAACTACTGTGCATGTGTATAACTTGTGGATGTGTACTGTACATGCTGTATTTTGGGAGGGAGAAGGGTCTTACCATGGTAGTAGGCCCTATACTGTCCCAATCAGACAAAGGTTGGCTATCTCTGGTTGGCTGGTGATTCTCTTGGTGAAGTTTGGCATGCAGAGGAGGTGTGGTTGTGGCCATTCCTTCTCTGTCATCATTGGCCCAGGCTGTACTATCCTGCCTCATTGCTTCCTCATCATCTGTCACCTGGGGAAATGGAGGTGTAGCTCGCTTGGAAGACATCATTCTGAGGGTGAAAAAAGCAAGGAAAAATGTGTCACTTCGATGGATAAGATCTACTGGATGAACTAGATGTTGCAAGTCCAAGGTGATTCCATAGGAGAACTATCCGGAAAACTATTCTAAAGCAAAACATCCGGGAGTTTGATACATTGGTGTGACAATTTACTTTACCTGAAAATTGAATTCAAAGTAGATATTATGATAAGAATGGACATTGCACTTCCAGTATCTGAAGTTCCTGAATATCTCATGCACAGACATCTATACAAAAGTGCACCTATACACACAAATAATCAAGTGGGTGAAATCTGCATTATCAATCTGTACAGGTTACACAAAAACATACAAAATACATCAGATATAGCTCCCTGTGCCTCTTTACCCATAAGAATCTCCTAAGGCATGACTTGTGTCAGATTATCATTGCCATGATAGGGTAATTACGTCACTTAAAAAGTCAAAACTAATGGAAATCATGAAACAATTATGGGTACAAATTGAACATTGTAAACACTGTTAAACTCTAAAGCTCACCAATGCCAGCTTCAGAGAAGCAAAACGAATCAGCACAGTATTAGCACCCCGCAAATCAGACAGGAGGTTTACATGTGTTCTATTCAGTCTCCTGGGCACGATAAAGAAGAAATCAACCCCTCACTCAAATACCTGAGAGGAGAGGAACAGAGAGGAGGTAGGGAAGAAAGAGTCCCTGAAAATGGAAAACAGAAAAATGAACACCATCTGGGGGTGGCGGGGGGGGAAGGAGAATGAGAAAAGTGGTTTGAAGAGATAAAATCTTGAAGGGAAGGGATATATCTACGGAAAGGAGAAATGAGAGGAGGAATAGGGAGGAGGAGGTGGGCGAGGTAGGTCCCATAGTAGCAGGTGTCCACGGTGATTTGCTAGGAACATAGACTGGATCAGAGATGGGGGGTTTGTAACTCTGTCAACTCAAGAAAATTATACATCAGAAGTGTTGAAAGACCACAGGGAGGGGAGGGGGGGGAATAGGCAATGAATGTGTGTGCGTGTGTGTGTGTATGTGTGTGTGTGTGTGTGTGTGTGTGTGTGTGTGTGTGTGTGTGTGTGTGTGTGTGTGTGTGTGTGTGTGTGTGTGTGTGTGTGTGTGTGTGTATGTAGCTGCAGCATGGTGTGAGTGGAGTGGTGGCATGAGTGACTGAAGGACTGATGGGGTTGAAGGTCCTATTGCTTGATTCTGAACAGAGCCAAACTCAAATCACTGAGCCATCCATGGCTAATGTCATAGGGCTTTTGTATGATGACATGAGACGCCAAGCCTGACCCAACACTGACCCTTTAGGAGACGTCAGTTACTCACTCACATCAACAAGATTGTCTGGTGCACACCAGTATCCACATAAGTGCATGCTTTACTCTCAAATGTACTACCGTTCCAAATGTATAAATATAATGAGCTAAGTGCTGAAAATTATTTTCACCAGTTTAGCACTGGTGCTATTATCAAAAAAACAAAAACTTAGTTGGATATCCTAGGAGAAAGAGTCAGTCAGTGGTGTGGATGAGCATGTTTGTGTGTGTGTGTGTGTGTGTGTGTGTGTGTGGGGGGGGGGGGGGGGGGGGAATAATGAAGAGCGCCTATATTTAGCTGACAATATTGCTGCTGCTGCTGCTGCTGCTGCTGCTGCTGCTGCTGTGTTTATGGGGGCTTAAGAGTTAGGTTGGTTCTTGGAACCGACTTCTCATATGGTCAGGAATGCCACGACTCATAAATCGCTGAAACCGATACAGTCTCATCACGCAACAGACCCAAAGCTATAGGTTAGCGTTTGTGAGACCAGGGCCCCGTGTGTGATTAAATATGATTAGCGAAACCAATCAGAGAGAATGCCGGTCTTGATTAACGGCAAACTGGGTGGAGTCAAAATGGCACTGCTGAATCTTCTCAGAAGTTTCTATTGACTAACTTTGAGTAACAAATTACAATAATTTAGAGTTGCTATTTTATATGGCTGCTGTCATAGTGGCTTAAGACCCATTATGAGGCAGGGGTAAGTTGTTTCATGTAATACATGAAATATACATTAAGATAGAAATAAAGGACCAAAACATGAATCCTGTTGATGCTCACAGCTCACTCTGAAGCAACCCAAAGAACATTGCAATTTTCCCATCAATTACTACCTAATAACCTATTTGACTGTTGCAACAGAATCGCAACCAACAAGGAAGCAACACAAATGTTTTTCTTGTATATAGAATATTACCTCAAATATCAAGGGGGACAGAGATCTGGAGAAGCCTCATGAGATGGATGGAGAAATGATGGAGAAATTAACTATTAGAGTTTAGCCAACAGTCATTTCCCTGTAGTCAAGCTCATTCCAGTGAAGTCAAAAATGTTTTGTCTGTTTTCTTAGAGTGACTGATGAAACATAAATAAGATGATAGTTGCAACCAAAACTGTGTTTATAAAGTATGTAGTGTTGTGAGAGTTTAGCATATAAAGGCCTGTTTCCATTTTATTACACACATGAAGGGTCGAATCAAACAGTTTTTCTCTCATACACTTCAAGATCTAGGATATTTTAAGCAATGTATACATAAATTACGCTAAATATTTATTTATTATTTTAGAATAATTTGGGGAAATTTTAGTGGACACTACCAACCATGCGATAAAAATCCAGACTACATCCTAAACAACATCCATATGAGTTACATTTGTTCTGATTATACCTCCAGGCAATAAGGTAGCCTGAGTACACAGTTACTCTACTTACTGTCATCTCATTGTAGTCAAGGTAGTTCTCTTTCCCCTCTAACCCTCCAGCGCTCCACCCATACTGAAGAGGACTTCCACTACGTTTGGGCGATGCAGTTTACAAACACGCTCACTGAACTAGCGTCGACGGAGGTGGTTTGCCGACAGGACAGTTTCGCATTTCAGCTCCACCTCTCTCGGACAGTAACTTAGAATCCCTTTGTGAGCGTAAGAAAAGCTGAGAATGAGGTTCGGAATTTGGCAGGAAAGCATCCTTCATCTCTGGTCTGGAACCTGGCTACTTGGCTGAAACAATCAGGCATTGTGGAGTGTGGAAGGAGAGGGACCTGTGACAGATGAGAGAGGGAGAGCAAGGGCCCCCTCTTAGGAAAACAGTACACAAAGCACCATTCACAAGCCAGGTCCCTTCTGCCACTTGTGGAGCAATAGGAGGGCTGCCACAAAGGACTCCAGTTCAACCAATTGGGTGTAAAATGTCCAACCATCACAGCTGAAGTGAACAGAGGAAGAGGGGAAATACCAGTGAGAAAGAGAGAGAAAAAGTGTGGGGGGGGGGGGGGGGGCGGTGGACAGAAACAAGAGGTGGGAAAGTAACCTTGGTTTTTTTTTTTTAGGCTTGGTGAAAAACAAGATGAAAGGGGCATTACAGTCTAGGACAAATGGTTGTACTAGCCAGGCAAGCTCTAAAGTAAAAGTGACGGTTATTTGCACCAGAGTGTCACAAACACTCTCTGAACCGGACCACCTATTTGACTGCACAGCTCTGAACGTTGGTGAATCTTCAGTCTGTCTGGACTCTCATTAGATCACTGCTGACCCTTCCGAACAGAGAGCACTGTCATCAGTCAAATGTGGAATGTGGACACACACACAGAATAGCTTTCTCTCCTAGAGATTCACCCATTCTGACACTCTTTTTCCAAAATAGATAGTGTTCACCAGCAGCCCAGTCACTGAAATAGATCAACGTTAGGAGCAACCTAATGACAAGAAAAGCTGTTTTATTCCATATCATTTCAATCCCTAAAAATAAATTTTCTGTGTGAGTGTGCTGGGGAACTGATAGGAAAGGAGAGATGATGGTGAAAATGATGCTCATAATTCATTGCTGCTCAACACCAGGGGTTAGTTGTGAGGCTGCAACAAAACAAATTTCATATATTTCAATTAATACGACTACAGTCATCGCACCTTTTATGTGACCTCGTCACTGCCGTAGAAAAGGTCTGGTAAAGACACAACCCCATACCACCATCATGTGCTTGACTGTAAGTAAGAAGTTTGGACCTAAAGCATAAATGAAGATAAGATAGACAACAAATGCGCTTATTAACTGCTTTACCCTAAAAGAACCCTTTCATAACTGTCCGATTAATTGACTTTCACTGCCTATACCCAACAATATACAGAACAGTATGTTGAGTGGACCTCATGGGTGAACAAGTTCTTACTACAAGAGTTAGTTCATGGACTTGGTTGTCCCTTGTGCTTTTATTTTTACTGGCAGAAGAACACACCCAGAGTTGACGCAAACATATATCTACTGAATGTCAGAGTTCCAAAGTCAAAACATTCAAGACTAAGGTCAACATTTGCTTGCTCAAAAGATTTATTTGTCTGTCTTTCCCCACTTCTGTCGTTGATAGTGTAGCAGAGTCTGAAAGAGTCTAATATAGTCAGCCAAACTGCAAGTGTCTAAGTACAGAACGTATTTTGATGCTGATTTAATAGAACATAAACGAAATTGCTCTCTCTCTCTCTCTCTCTCTCTCTCTCTCTCTCTCTCTTTCTCTCTCTCTCTCTCTCTCTCTCACAGGAACACACAGTAGGCTGCAGTGTCTCACAGGCTCAGGAACAAGTAGCACACCCGAGCTTGTTGCATACCACCCAATCACGTGTCACTCCATATTATCACCTGTCACTTCTGACCCCCGTGGCTCTTCCAAAGCTCCACACAATGCCATTTGGAAGTGCAAATAAGCTTATTACACAAGTTAAGCCCAGTTAGGCGACCTTAACGTAAGTTACACACAGGGTGTAAATATGGAACAATCCTATTATCATAATAGTACCGATGGAGCCATGAAGGTGGCATTCTACATTGTTCGATAATTGTTATTAAACTCTTCTTGGGGATTTATGAACCATGTTTTAAATAATATGAAAGCTAACCAAAGCCGATAAGAGTACTTATCACTCATTTAAATGTATTAATTGAGAGCTTGAAAACTGTAATAATAACTAAAATATGTCTAAGTATGTTTGTATTAATAGTTTCTAATTGTACTTTTTATTTAGGTATAATATTATTTTACTAGGAAAATCACTGTAAAATAAATGAATTTCAACATATATATCATGTTGGAATACATTCAAATAAATTAAATGTAAAAAAAAGTCCATGTTTCTAAATACAGAGGTGACAGTGTAAGTGGAAGGGCAGAGTGGAAGCGTTTGACAGGAACATCAACAGCTGCCTGCACACATATTTCAGAGCAACTGTATTACGCCTGAGGCCAAAGCCATACAAGTGAGCTTTTTAATATGCCATTATGCCTCACTAGTGGCCAAAAAAATCACCAACTGTTCCTATTCACTGGTCCACAGTGTTGGTTCAGTGCTGAGAGTTTTTGTATTTGTCGCCTTCCAACTCCTACCCTGTATGCATCATTCAGTACCAGTTGAGAAGAAGTGACATGGACGCCACAGAGACCCCATGTCAAGTGAGGAACACACACTAACTGAAGTAGATATATGATTAATCTGGCTATCAGAATACACATATACAATACAGCATGTATTGTGTACAAATACAATACATCTAATGCACTAAAACTAGATTCCCAATCAATTGATTTCAATTATATCTGACTTAACCAAATTAAACGTTAGATGTATTTTACAACTCATTTATCAGAGAGGAGAAAAAATCCCTGATACTCTGACAGATTCACTGGCGAGATAGATCCCCTTCCCCTGGGACAGCTAGTGATGTAAAAAGGTGCAGACTACAGTCTGGTGGCAATTCTCCCCAAAAATAAACAATTGGAGAAAAAAAATTTAGATTAAGAATCAGTGAAATGCATGAGCAGAGTAATTGCAAAGTTCTGACTCATTTAGTATCATGTTACTGTAAATGAATACTAAATACAAGTACATTGTCAAAACCTGTCAAAATCTTACAGACGGTCAAAACAATGCAGTTGTATTTAAACCGGGTTAGGAATCCTAAATCTGTTTACGATTTGTCACTTTATCCTTAAATTAAAAAAACACATACCTACTGTATCTTCATCAAAGGAACACAAGTACAACTAAGAGTTTAAGATCATCTCTTCAAACGTCAAAACAGGTGGTACCAGAAGCACACTTGACGTGCTAAAACCTTCTAATCCCAGATTAGGACTGACGGGTTGGATCATTGGTCCTAATTTACTCTGTCCTTTGACAATGTGCTTTGTCCCCCCATCAAAATATAATTATTTTATATTTAGTTATAAAAATGTAATGTTTCTTTTTACATCAAACAACTATATTATTTACACCAAAACTTCTTACTAAACAACACATCTTGCAATTATTCATGCCGCAACATGAAAGTGTAATTATGTGCAGATGGTCTCCCAATTGAATTTTGACTAGAAATTTCTAGGAAGCTGTTATTGAACAGGGATTGAGAACTCATCGGGAAATTAACAATGACATTTCTGAAAAGAACGAAATACATTGCATGATGGAGATTACTCTTCATTGTACTGTGGACTGTTTAAAGCACCCCAGTGAAATGTTCTACACATCCACATGAAGAAGTGAAAACAGAATCCCTCCGTTCTCTCAGGTTCTCAGCCCAGGAAGGTCTCTCATACCTACTTGAAATCATACGAAGCGCAAATTTTGCATCCAAAGATGAAAGGATCTGACTAAAGATAGATAGAGTGGTGCCCACATGGTTTGGCGTTACCCATGCAGAGATGAAGCTAAGGGGACTTAGAGGAGGAATGGAGAGAGAGTGGATACAGGAAGAGGAGTGAGACAGGCCGATGCAGCACTGAGAGAGAGACGAGCCCTCAAAGCCAAGGTTCGAGCAGTTTTTCTGGCACGTCATTTCCCTACTCGCATGGCTCGCTGTCAGAATTCAGACTAATCCTCTAAGGTATCATCCAGCCTGGCTAGGACTGCCTGCCTGCCTAATGTGTGTGTGTCTGCACATTTGTTTGTGTCAAAGCTTTGAAGCATTATACTTACTCAGATAATTGCTTATCTGATAGCATTCACACACCTAGTTTGTGGCAAAAGATGACCACTCAACCATACACATTCAGAAAGTCAAGTGTTTACAGACACAAACACACACTGCACAGTGTTTACTTACACTGACACACACTCTTATTGTTGAAAGGTCCGACTGTGAGGTGACAGACCAATCCCAGTAACATAAATTAACCATTGTCCATTGAGGGAAAATGGACTGACATGCAGTACTGCCGCTCCCACCACACGCATCACGCACTGGGCGTAGGGCCCCAAGTGCTCGGGGGGGCACCAAAGTGGTGAAGGGGGCACCAAAATAATCCAAATAAAACCAAACCGAAAACGGTACCGGGGGGGGGGAGCAGAGGGGCTGTTGTGCGTAGGGCACCCAAATCACTAGAAGGGGCACTGCCGACATGCTCTATCACACACTTTAACACAGGCTCAAGCAGCAGTACATTGTAAATGGCACAAAGGACCTCAGATCAACCCTCTAAAACCCTGGACACTAATCTGACTAAGTGTACTGTACAGCCATTTACTCACATGAGCCTAAAAACCTCAATTCACCGTGAAGATCAGAGATGAATCGTAAGCTTGTTATATGAAATATGTCCCACGTCACTCATGGAAAATACAGCTTTGTGCATTAAGCAACACCTGTGTTTAAAATGTTTCGATAAATAGGTATTGGCTTTGTTGGGAGACAGTGTACGGCTGATCACATTACAGATATTCATATCAACAGTCTTCTATATGGCTTCTCAACAAACTCAATGTCCAGAACAAGATTATTCTCATTTTTGCAGGATAAAGCAGTTTTAATTAAAGAAAATGATAGTACTTTGAAGTCTAAAGAATTTAACTCTTGCTCCCTGAACCAAGATGAACTTAAGTGGGTCACCCCCTGTCCTCTTGTCCTCTTAATCTGACCAACACTTCACATTCTCCATCCTCTCCTTCATAGGATTGCTGAATGCGCACACCAATCGACAAACACTCAAACCACTCATGTTGGGCTGTAAATCTGTATTAAGTAGTCGTGCCATTTGCGATTGATTGATTAATGTCGTTGGCTGGTTTCAAAGACCCTGGTCATATATTATTAGCCAACTACAAGATCAGCCATTTGTGATGTCATGGACGGACATATACTTGACATATAGAACCACATTTCATTCACTATCAACCATAGATCATTAGAGCACTATGTTGATTATAAGAATAAAATTTCTCCATGCCATCTGCAGGAACGATATTGAAAATGATCATATTTTTCAACCAAAAGAAGTCAAATGTATCTTATTATACTGTGGCTGGGAATAGGTTGTGTGTGCATGTATTTGTGTGTGTGCATACAAGTAAGCCACCACAATGACTCACTCTTAAGCTTTTACAAACACACAACAGAACTGTTTGGCTTCCCTGTCCATGACATAAATCTGACCAGTGTTTGTTTTACAGTCACGGTCATAGGACATCTGCAGCTCTACTTTCTTTCTAATTCTGGGCCATTCATCAAATGTAACTGTTCTCTTCATTAAGGCTGTGCACTGTGATTGTTCCACAGTTGAGCTATACATGCAAGAGCCTTTCAAGGATGTTGAAGTTGACAGGGTTCATGGAAACTTGAGGGGTAAAGACAGAGTGAGATCTTAAGATGAAAAGTCCTAAATGGTAAATTACTTCGCTCTCTCGCTCTCTCTCTGTCTCTGTCACTCTATTTCTCCCTCCCACTTTTGCATGTCAGTGTGTTGCTCAGCCTTTGAGACCATACAGGACACACCAGATGATCTTAAGAAGAACTATTGGAACAGTGACCGGATTACACACAGATTACACAGTTAAGTTCAACATCTTAGGGATAAATTTAGCAGGTGTAAACACTATTGTGAAAGAGGCAAGTCCACTTTACCATGTCAACATTCCTGTTCTTAATCTATCTTCATCCAGTTTAAACATTGATTAAACAGCATTCTCTGAGAAACACTCTTCTCTTGTATAGAGTCATATATAGCAAGGGAGAATTCATGGAAAGAGCCACACACACAGACAACTTCAGGCATGGCCACTCCTTGGCTAATTTCTTCTAACATGTTGTTGTCATAAGAAAGAGACTGATTGAGGAGGGGTTGAGTGTGTCCTGCACAGTCACAGGTGAAAGGGGAGAGGTATGCTTTCTGGGTCTCCCTTTGGAGTCTGAGGTTTAAGAAGAGAAGGTGCTCTGGCCATGCACACATACTATCTACGTACACAGCAGGGACGTTTCTAGGATTGAAAGAAAGGGGGGGCTTAGCCCCTGGCATTTTCTATCGACGGGGGGGGGGGGGGGGGGGGGGGGGGGGGGGGGGGGGGTAGGCGTACCGCAGTCCGATGTGAGCCAGCCAGCGATTCCCAAAGACATCCGTTTTTCACTCGTTTTTCGAACTTGTGGGTTACATTTTTGACGCTCAAGTGACCGACATTTAACCGAGAGCATCCGGTAATTTTTCGAAATAAAATATTGTTATTAATTATCGTGTTTCTTCGGCGGCCCGATAATAATCCCGATAATTATTTAGGGGGGCTGAAGAACATTTAGGGGGGGCTTCAGCCCCCCTAAAACAGGGCTAACGACGCCCATGGTACACAGTATATCTGCACCCTCATAGCTTGAGAGTTTTCCTGCGTCTGATGGCTGTGACTGGCATGAAACAAAGTAATTTTTTTTAATAATTACATTTTTACTTTTGAGAGGGAGAGCGTTGTTTATCAGTTGCAGGGACGTAGTCTATTCTTTCAGAGAACTATGATGTAACTGTATTGTTACACAAGGATACTGTACATGGAAAGCTATCTGGCCCTATTGTTAATCATTTTGTTGGGTTTACAATAGACTTTATTGGATTAGGTTCGAACAGGCTTTGTTAAAAGCTGTCTGAAATCTAATCTACTAAAAGGACTTCAATTATGCTCACATGTACTTAAACAATCAGATCCAGAAAGAATGGAGAAGCAAAAGCTACAGAATTCATTAGAGACATTTAGTTTGGGCTGACAGACCACTGTCTTTACTGTAATGAGAAAAGCTGCAACTGGGAAACAATGATGCCGCATGCTCAGTCTAGTCTAGTGCCTATAGAAATGAGAAATGGTGCCAACTGTTATGTCACATTCTTGAATACTTCTTGAATGATTTTCTTCCTCTTTTCGGTCTGCATATCCCTTATGCCTCTATTTCCTAGTATGTCCTAAATCCCGTAGGTCAATTACCAACAACAGAAACATTTGACATGACCTTGAAGAGATCACAAGTTATAGTAAACAATGAGCAAACAATCCAAATCCGTTCATAACAGGTACACTGTGACATAGTTGAGATCTAAGGACCAGGTGTCTACCTCCTTTAGCCCAGAACATTACAGCTGAGCCTGACCCTGAACTTTGACACACAACTCTCCTAAATTAAAACAGGAAGCAATTAACCTGAGTGGTGATGTCTTGGACATTCCTGTCACCAGGAGCTGTTAGAAGTCTGTCTGCGGGAGACACCAGTGGTTTTTATATATATGCTGAAGGGAAAGTGGATCGATACGACATGAGTAGCAATAATAAGTCACACAAATCGTATGTAATCACACACACATACATACATAGGTAATGCACACACACTTCAATTACTAGGCAAATAGCAAGAAATTGTATACACCTCACTCTAGACTTCAGAGTATCTTGTGTAACCTGCTTTCAGAGCCAATGCAGTTCATGAAACTGATTTTATGTACAGTAGCATGTCTTCAAGAGCGTGCAATTGTTTGCTTCAATGTATATCGACATTGATATGCTTTGGTTTGGTTGTACCAGATTAAGGTGTCAGGTAAATGATGTGGAAAAGCTCAGACATATAGCACCCCATGGCCTCCAGTTACTGAGTATCCTGAGCTGTAACTCACTCGTACTTGATCCCCTGCACCTCCCATTACTTCAGTGCCTCATAGATCCATATGGTTCCTTTCTCTCCGGGCACTCCTTGCTTTCATCCCTCCACTCTCTATCTCTTCATTTCCAGCATGAGCTCATCCTAGGAGTATCTTCCTAAGCCACAGTTGTACCAGAACAGACAAGTGCTCATCTCCAGGAAGCTACCACCACCACCACTACCACCGCTGCTGCTGTGGTCTGGAGACCTTGGAGAAGGAAAATGTGACTGAAGCCACATGTCTCTCTTCCTCTCCCTTCAAAGTTCTAAACACAGGGATGAAACACAGAAGATAATATTTAGAACAGGCCCCATTTCAAGGGTAATAGGAGAGAAATAGGAGTTGAGCTGGTGGTTTCAAAGGGGGTTTGTGTGTGTGTGTGTGTGTGTGTGTGTGTGTGTGTGTGTGTGTGTGTGTGTGTGTGTGTGTGTGTGTGTGTGTGTGTGTGTGTGTGTGTGTGTGTGTGTGTGTGTGTGTGTTTATTTTCTAGCTGGCCTTGAGCCATTCGTTGATCGAGCATTAGTTTAGAACCACGGCCTAGGGCCCAACCTATGGTTCCTCCATCTGAAACCAATGAGTTTCCTCAAAATAGAACCATATGGACCTAAGGCTTAATGTTGACAATGAGTGTAACCCCCTTCCACATTTATGGTTGGACACACAGATACACACAGGTATACACACATCTACTCTGTGAGTATACTGTACATCATAAACACACATGCTAAAAGAACAAAAACATAAGCACGGACATCTAACTCATGTTCACACCCCTCACCGTAGAATTACTGCACCACAGACATCGCAGTACAATTCAATTTGCTTTTATTGGTAAAACCTCTTGCAGATGCACATCTTTGATTTATGTACAGTAAATTCTAAATGCATTACACACACAGACCTGCCAACACCATTGTGGTGATAATTTAATACGAATTACAAAATTGTATACACTTCCTTCCCCACAGTAAGGAAGGTTAGTATAAGAAAATCAGGTCTATGCCCAAAGCTAAAGTGACAGGCTTGTTTGCTTCTTGTGAACTTGCTCAACAACCGCTATCCACTGGTCCTCAGGTCACTCCTCAAACTTGTAGGAAACGACTGCCATTAGGGTTGTTCCATGCTATACAACTGAAACCAGCACCAACAGGTATTTCCTGAACAAACTGAAGAGTTTCCCATTACCTCCTTTAAAACTTAACAAAGGGCTGGTTTAATAAGCTATGATTCACCAATAATTCAGACATGGCAAAAACCATGAGAAAAATATTGCATCTAATAATGTTGAGGGCTTGTTATACTGCAGTTGGAGTATGCTGCCAAATTTAAGGATAAAGGGACATTATCAGATTTTGTCAGAGCCGAGCTAATAGGATTTTCACTACGCAGAATACGGAATTTTAACTATTTATTTCACCCACTGACCTATTTTTATCACTCAAATGATCTTCTGTGGGATTGAGTGTGAAGAAACAGGGAATCAGATACTGGTCCTGATTTGGTCACCGTGCTTGGTAAGTGGTGTATTAGAGCTAATTTGGAGTTTAGCCACAGTACAAAAGCAACTGCCCCTGCTCTGTAAATACCATGCCAACTGAAGTGTAATGCCCAGGTGCAATACGGACATCATCTTACCATCTCATGAAACCACTTCCCATTTTCAAAGCCCAGCTCCTTTTAAGGAGACAAAGTAGAAAGAGACTATGAATTGTCCCTGTCATGACAGTATTAATAGACAGTAATCATGTTACAAGTCGTTATCTTTTGTCCTTTTACTGCTGTGTAATTGGATTTAAAAGCCAACAAGATCTTAAAAGACACAATTATAGTATTTTGAGGTTCCTGCTAGATCTGATAAAGTCAGGAACTTAGTGAGAAAATTTATGAAATTTTACTTTGGGGCTGTTAAGTGGTCATGTTTCAAGTCCTGTACTTCAAACATGGTCAACTATCTACTTCAAACATCGTAGACTATCATGAGGATGAGTAACTAAATGTCCTGAAATAAATGACTCCGATTCTCCTATCATCCATTTGGAAAGCAAGAAGCCAATGACACAGTCCAATGAGAATCAGACACTCATTGACCAGCCAATGAAAGGACTCTGAGCATACAGACAAGACTGTTATACTGTAGATCACTTGAAACAAGAGGCTTAACCATATGGGCATGCAAACTCCATTTCTCTTAACTTCTCCCATCTGTAGCCCTACACTTATAGACCCCTGTTAAAACCATTTAGATCCATGACTTCAACTGCACCAGCTTAATTTGGGCTAGTGTTACCAACAGCACCATTGGACTCCCGATATGATCTTTATTGCTAACAGAGAGAAAGTCCATTAAAAGACATACTGTAGCCCCATGCTGAAAGGTTCTTGGAGTCTTGCCTGCTTGAGGCTGTAAAAGAGGCCTTTATTCACCACACTGAAAGCTCCTATTGAGGGTCTTCAGAGCTGCACACTATACAGGATGGAGGTTGGCATCCATCTTATCAAAAGCACTCTGTGTGCGGCAATGAACGCAAGGCTTGACAGACACATACCGAGTCAGGTAAAGTTTGTAAACCTAGATCACAACCTAGATCACCTCAGACGCATGAAGGAATATAGGTGTGAGCACCGCAGCTAACAAACCCATGAACATGGCACAAGCAAGGTCCCAAGTAACAGGGCACAGACAAAGGAACTAATTATTCTCTGTAAATGTTTTTAGTAAGAGAAAAGGGAGAGTTAAATTTTCAAGCAGAAGGGCACGACACTTACAGAAATGTAGAGACTTCAACTCCAACACCCTCTTCTCACTTGTGGGCGAATTTCGAATTCATGAAAGTCACCTGAAAAAAAACAATATAAATTAATGTTACAATATTTACTTATTTGCTATAAGAAGAAAGTGACATAAATCTCTTGTCATGTGTAAAAGAGTTCATAATAAGTATAAATAAAATAGGCCTGTAGTTTAATTTTTATTCACATAGACATCCCCCCCCACCATCCCCATTTTTTGAAAGAGGCTTGAGTAGTAAGTGGGTAAAAAAAAAAAGTAAATTTGTCACGCATTTCACACTAATAATGACAGCATGCTGTATGCGGCAAAAACATGCCCGGCACGAATGACAAAAGCATGATTTTTGAACGAGACCTTGAAGCTTGAAAGTTTGTTAAGCGTAGTCTTGATACTGTTATCATTTGAGTCACCAACGCAGGGACCCACATGAACCTGGAAGAAGAAGTCATCTGAATACAGCTTTCACATCACCAGGATAAACAAGACAGTAGCGGCTGACCACTTTTCTGAAGCGGTTTTCTTGTCTGGGCTCTGAAAGTTAAGCAATGTCACAAGGCAAACTTTTATTGATCCCCACGCATCCTTTCAGTGCATTTCCGTGCAGCACCACTTTAATAGATAAACACACTAATAAAGGAAAGGGAGAGGCCAAGCCGCCAGAGAGCTTTGATAATATGGGGGGGGGGGGGGGGGTGATGGGGGGAGTAAATTAGTTGCACATCGCTGAATGACAAGCATCATATGGACATATAGGGTTAGAGAGACAAGGTCCACAAACAAACATACACAAAATTAACTGTACGGATACACTGCTGCACACACACACAAGAACATACGCTGACCCTCCCTAACATCGGTGCCTAAGTAGCATAACCCAATTTCTAAATGCATATGGACCTTTGATTCTACAAGTTGAGGCTAATTTAGAACAATGAATAAAGCACCACTGACAACTCACTGTGATCTTTTATTCAGACTGCAACAACGTGATTCTCTCAGAACCAACTTGTTTTCTCTCTGGGTACAATTAGGGCCAATTCTATAAATGAAAAAAACCTCAAAGACCTGCATTCCTAGAAGTTACATTTCTTTTCAACAAGTGCATGAAGAATAATTTTAAGTGTGCCTTTCATTGATTGTGTGTAAAATACATGTTCGACTGAGTTGGAATTAGCACTTATAGTCCAGTCCAATCAACCCTCATCTAACTTCACATTTTGTCCGAGCCCCTTTTCGTAACTATACGCCACTATCTGTCTGTCTCCCTCTCAAAACTAGTCAGAAAAGGTATCTGATATCAGAAAAAGCGAAAAGGAAGGAATGTCATTCAGTAAAACTACAAATACCAGCGATTCACCACCACCTTTTCACCTCACAGTCTAAATCCATTTTTTGCGATTTGCATTCCCCTCTCGCTAGCTCGTCTGAACACGTTCCAAATATCTGCTAAACCAGTTATTCCTTCTCTTTCTCCTCTCCTCTCGTCTCCTCCACTCCTTCCACCCTCCACGCCCTCTGCAGCTCACCCATCTGCAGCTGGCTGCTCCAAAACACCTGGAGCACGCTGGGTAATCAGAGAGACAGCTGGCCGCACAGGACTGAAGAGGCTGGGGAACATGCTACAGACACTCACATCTCACTCAAAAAGACAGATGCATTTCACACTGCGCACACACATCACAGACATACACACACACACACACATGGTCCTGGCATGGGTATGAAGTGAACTAAAGCCACTGCGCTGATGTGTTGATATTAATTTGTTATTCATGCATGAATGGAGCGATGCTGCCTTGTAACCTGTTTTTTTTTTTACAATTCTCAACAAGCTTGAGCCAATCGTAAATATCTTGGAAACATGTTCCCTCCTGTGTCACTGAGCGTACGCTTGTACGCATGTACATGCTACCTGCGTGCTCGTGTTCACCTAAAACATGGGCGTGGTGCACTCCCATCAATGAACAAACACATCTGTGTAACCATGCCTCTCTGGGTCACGGTTACGTGTGTTCATCAGGGGACGAGGGGGACGGGGGACGGGGGGGGGGGGGGGGGGGCATTGGGGGTGAGGGGGGTAGGGGGCATTGGGGGTGAGGGGGGGTTGGAGGTGGGGGGGGGGTGTTGCTGGTGGCTGTGCTATGATAACCTAATTAATTGAGGTCTATAAATTCTTAAAAAGAAAATATACACAGACACGACTTGGAGCTGTGGGATAACAAAGACGGCCCTTTTCCTCTGGAGTGCATCTCCACCGGATCACTGAGTTACGACCTACTGGACCACATCCAGCCCCTGTCAAGCCCAGCTGGCGGGAAGGTTCTGCTGACAGTTAGGACACACACAAAAAAAACACACACACACGCTCATACATTCTAGAGTGCGCACGCATACGCATGCTTACACACGCACAGGAGAGACGCGCTAACGCACATGCGGTCTTCGATGCGTGCACCTTCCCATGTGCGCGCTCGCTCTCTCCCACTCTCTCTCCTTCCCTGTGAGACACACACTCACACACTTTGCCACATCCTCATCCATGTTCTGGGCAGTTAACACGTACGGTCAAAATAAGGCTGTCCCTGGCTTTCTCAACAAGGAGAGAAGCGGTTGGCACATGGACGACTATGCACATAGGTTGTAGCTACTCCCTTGAACTTTCAGAACTACGAACTGAATTGATATCCAAAATATAACAAAATGACCATGGTGTTCCGCATGCACCAGCACACCAGCACATACAAAACACACATTCATAGACGCATTTCCTGTGTTGTGTTGTTACAGCTGTCCTCGCCACTGATGAGCACGGAGACAAATTGACACAGAGACAAAAAGAGACAGCGAGAAAGAGAACAGTACATCATAGCCAGGCTCACACCATATGCAATTCTGAAGGTTGTATAACTAATATGCACACCAAAAAAATTATTTCATGTCCAATAAGTAAATTGATCTTGAAGGATGAACTCAGAGTTAGTTCAACTGAGCTGTGAGCCAGTAAATAGCCTTAACATGGGATCAATGAACCTAAGCCTTTAGTTTGCGTGTTATCAGGTCTGAGTAAGGGTGGTCTGCCCATAACATCCTAATGACACCAACAAGGAGGCCTGGTGTTTGCTTTGACTGAAAAGCCTTTGTGTTGGCCGTACAAAAGACTTAGGTGAACATTACAGATCTCTCGCCAACAAAGTCTATTCTCAAAGATGTCATTCACATGAAATATCGGCAAGGTAAGGGTAAGAAAGGGACAAGCGGCAACACGTCACCGTCAACCTCTCCCTCACTTAGTACACTTAGCGGGAGATTACATTCTGCTTGCTACGATTGTTCCGCTGCTTCAAGACAAAGCTGGTTCCACTCGGCAAACCTTCCTTCGACGTTATAAAAACAAGGGGTGAATGTCAAAGGCAGACAGTGAATAGGATCGCTCCTTCTTTTGTTGGGACAGAGAGGTATGCACAAACACGTCACTGCGTGACTGAGAAGAAAGGAGGCCCTAAGAGGGAGTTGAAAACTCCTGAAAAGACTGTACCGTGAGAAGATGTCCTGTCTGTCTCCAGAAAGAGCCCATTCTCAGAAATCACATGGACTGAAGGACAGAAGGGACAGAAAGTGTTCTCCCGTATGATAGAACAACCTTGAGATAGAACAACCTATGTATAACCTAACAACCTATATAGAATCCACGCGTTGGAAACCATTTGTGTCTAAACATTTACACAGTCAAAATGAACATTGGAAATATACTCATTTTAAGAATGCAGTGCAAATGTTGATTTAAAAACTGTTCAATCACTTCCTTGAACTAAGGTTACGGCATAAACCACCTATGCCACAGCCCCAACAACCATTTAAACTGTCAGGGTCAATTAACACAGGCGGCCTCTGTCCTTTAATTTACAAGGCCAGTGAAGGGCTGTAATTAATTGCTGCATGCAAAATGCAAATGAGTCCGCTGGGGGTAGGCAAGAGAAATGACTGTCAGGTCTAATACTTGTGAGCTTCATCTGCTAGAGAGGGAAGTGATTTAGAGCAGGAACACAAATCTTACATATGATGGAATGTGGAGGAAGAGAGGGAGGTTCGGGGGAGGAGGGTGGGGGTCGGGGCGAGAGTGGGGCTAAGATGTAGAAGGTGGTGCTCGGTGGATGTACTAGTAAACTAAAGTGAAACGGTGTGCCCTCTAACCCTGGGCTTTCTCAAACCTTCAAAAGGAGAATGTTAAAAGGTGTTCTACTTGCACATCTCTTTTTTCTTCCCCTATTTGCTTTTGCTTTTGCCTCTCTTCAGAGAAAGGCCTCTATCGTACTGACCACAGTCTAAATCAAGTTAACCACTCATGTTCAAAACAGCTTGCCCCTAAGCTTTGGGAGGTTAAACGGGTTAGTCAGGAATGGTTGAGCTTTGAGAGAGTTTGATTCAATAAGAGACAGTAACAAAGAGATAGATCGATACCAGCAGATTTCAATTAGCTACCTTCGTCATTCCCACGCATCCAAACATTGTGCACACGCCACACGGTCCCTTAACCAATCTATTCCTCTGAAATGAAACATAATTGTCAAAAAGGTGATCCCTTCACCATACCCACACACATCCAGGTCAAGACCACTGACATTTACAACCTGTCAATCCCCTGCAACTGCAGAGGGTCTTCAAGGTGCTGGTGTTTTATAAGTTGTCGAACACTATCAACAGAACATATTACTTTAATTTTGCTCAAGACCACACGTCCTGTAGAGGTGCACTGCAACATAACAAAGAGTCCTTGAAGAACTGGTAATAATTCATGGCAGCTTCAAAGCTGCTGTTATTCACAAATCTTTCAAAACAAAAGGTAGGCGCTTAACTCTTTTGCTGTGTGCGCTATAAACAAATAGGAACTTAGTTCATTGTGCATTGAGACCAGCACATGGACGGGGAAAACACACGTGAAGTGAACAATGTATTGTACAAATACAAGTGACACTTAAATACAAGGAAAAGCCTCAGCTTCTACAATGTAGTCTTTATGACATAAGCTGCTTTTCACTGCAGTTTTTTTTCTTTTTTTTTCGTAAAGCAAATGAGGTTTTCCTATAGCGTGTATCCAGCAATAATAATTGACATCACAAGCAAGTCAATGTTTCCTATATTAAACAGGGGGGGACACGGTAAGTTCCCTGAAAATGAAACTGCTGAAGTGGCAATTTTCCACTCCTACAAATGGAGGCCCTCCCCAAATGAGCCAAGAATTTGGGATCCTGGAGAAAAAGGGTTCTTTTTTGTCACACCAATAGTGAGTTGCTTCAAGTCCCTACCTAGATAGACCAATCCCCCTTGATAAACACCCAAACATGGGTGAGCTTGTTAGCGGTTCTGGCCCCAATTTTAAGGCCTTTCGCATGGTGAACGCTAACATGACTTTAGCATTAATACTTCCAAAAGGCTTTGCTAACATGAGGTTAGCATTAGCAGGGCTAAAAGCACAACCGGTGGGTCCCATGAAATGCCTGTAATTCTCTTCAGATGGTGCTACACACACTGCTACCGTTACCTCCATCGTCACAGAAATGGGCAGGGGGGTGTTAAAAAACCTCCAAAACAACTGTCACAAAGCCAAGATGTATCTTTCACATTGTATTGAGCGAGTTTGATTGGATAAGGTAACGTCCAGTCCAGTCAGCTGTACTTGAGGGAAGGGCACTCTACAAAACTTGTTCACTCTGAAACACTACGCCTCACAGCAACAAATAGAAATCCAGAACATAACTGTAATGGATGTGTAATGGATACAAACAGTTATGAAAGAAGCACGCAATCTAATTGGGGTTTTAGATACAGCTAGTCCTGGCTATTGAACTGTGTCCCATGATCTGTACAGGCATAGGAATACCCGGTCACACCAAATAATGATGCAATGCATCTCACATGGAGATGATTTCAGGCATGTCAATCTACATGTTTTTTCTACTGCTATCCCTGTTTCTGTGATACTTCATTTCTCTCTGTTTCTCTCTCTCTCTCTCCTATCTCTTTGTCTCTTTCTGTCACTTCAGAACCATCATTCTACAGTACAAGTCTCTCGCCACCACCTCACAATGACAACAATTTAATTAAAGACTTATCTTCACTCTGGAAACCTCATACACCCTTCAACATCTGGCCAGCAACCAATCAGCTCTCAGCTAAAGGGAACAGTGGGTGGGAACTGCGCCTCCTTTCCCCTGGATCCTGACCACACGGCAGCTTTAGAGACCTCGCCTACCCCAACCACCTATGTCCCCTTCCCTCTCTACTTTACACATTTTGTATTGTGGCCCTGTGGTATAAGAAGAGGCACTTTTTAATTTTTTTTATAGAAGGACCGGGGGGGAACTATATATAATACAATACGTTCACATTTGTAAAAACATAGCATCCTCTTTCATATAGTTCTTTACACTGTGCATAAAGGCTACAATACGTACGCATGTGTATGTACTGACGGCTCCACAGTACAACACAGTAGGATACGGGACTGTCTGAGTGGAGTGCGCCCATTTCAGCACCTCTGTCAGGTGGTTAGAAAAACGTAGGAGTTTTGTCAGGCAAAACCAGCAACTTTACCCACAACATTTCAGCACATTTCCCACTTCAATCCCGTTTCACCCACTAACCCAATCTAGGCAATCATTGTTGTTGTTTACGACGAATGACTGCATTAGCATTGTTTCATTGGCATTGTATCTTCAAAAGTAATGACATATCTACACTGTAACTGTCAGGCATGTATCCACCTGAACACTATAGAATACAGACAGACAAAATGTCTTCACTCTTCAACTCTTTGTAATGTATGTCTAGTTTCCATTCACAGTGCTGAATGGACATAATGAAATTGGTGAGAGTCTGGTCTAACAAAAGCTAGTCTGTGTTTAGTTACTTGATATGGGAACTTACGGCTTTCCTCAATGGTAGACGTTTGTTCATGATAGTAATTTTTCTCGTCTGATACTGAACAGCGAAAGTAACGTTTTTATTGTGATTTGTTTTCCATTTCAATAAATTGCTTGTCAATGCAAACTTGTACTGTTTGAGCATTTGTACTGTTCATGGACTTATTTCATAGTCATGGCATGTGTTGTAACCTGCTTAGCACAGGTTGTCATGAAAACAAGAAGAAACAGCTAAATCAATTTTGTACATGCATTCACTGGTACCATGCTCACAAATCTATGATGCATTTATAGTATGAAAATAACAACAAAACAACAAATTACAAATACGTATCTGACATTAGCTGACAAATACTTTATCATTCATCACAAACTGTTTAGTAGTGAGTTAAGTATTTGCCTCTTAAATGCAGAAAGTGGTTGAATGCTTAGTATTTACTTCAAGTGTTGGTCACCCAGCCCATCCCACTATCCTTAAAATAAAGCTACCATTGTTCAAGTCCAGAAGCAAAACTAAATCAAATGAACACTCCATTTGATGTCTTCTTGGCTTTACTTTGTGGGTTTAGACATCAGTCCAGCCTGATAAATTAAGCACATGCCCAAAATGATGTATTTTATGGAAATTTCCACTTGGAACCATAGAAATCACAATGACGGGAGTTCCAGATAGGGCACAGATGAAAATAACAATGTGACAGATCTGTTTTGCAAACAGCATCTGAATATCAGCAGCCTATTCAAGATGTTTGTAATGGAGGATGTAGAGTGGGTTTAGTGGGGCGTTTGAATGCCTCAAGAGCTCAAAACTACAAAGGGAAATAATAAATGATTTGAGAACAATACCGATTAAACCAGCAGAAGAATATTTCCTCATAAATGATTATTTACTGTATGTAACTATTAGGTTAAAAACAAGATCAACAACTATTAGCTTTATGACAGAACACATTGTGTTGATTTGGAGGTTGTGTTCAGAAACAAAATAAATTGTTTAAGTCAATGATTTTTTTTTCATTTAAGCTGGAGCTTGCCAGACAAGCAATTATCTGTTTGGCATTGGTGTGAACCAGGCAAAAGTGTGTGTTTGAACAAGGCAAAAGTAAGAACAATGTTATGTGATTAGGAGAGAGCACACACATACTTTCTTAAGTGGATCTGGCGAGGTAAGACAGAGGCTCAGTTTGGGTCTTCCTTATTACTGGTGCGCAGGGTAAGATCCTATTCAGTCTCTTATAATTGGATAGTGGGTAGCAGGTGCTGTAAGCATTCCCTACAAAAAAGAGAGGTCATTACAGCCAATGACAAAGTAAGGAAAAAATGGGTGCCCTATATTGCCCGCTTTGGCTAAATGGGAAATTCTGACTCCAAGGTTATAGTAGTAAATGGGTAGATCTGTTTATATGAGGTTTCTTGGACACACACTCACACACACATCCATCCAGCACTACCTCCACCTCTTCCCTTCAAAACTTGTATGTGGTTACGAAACGTATAGGCTTCTGTCACTGCATTTGAAGTGCTCATTCACTATCGTCTACAACCTTTTATGTTTCAGCAGCAAGACTGCAATTTGGGTGTGCCGTTGAGCGGCAGATAAGTATAGGCTGACTAACATGCACTTACAGAATGGGAAGAAATACTTAAAGCTGAATGTTTTAATTTCTGTTTGCGCAACACATTGCAAATTTGGGTGCTGGAGTCTTTTCAAGGAACTAAAGAAAAAATAATTAGGACTTCTGTGTTTGGTAAAACCTGTAAAAATGGTGCACAGTTTTGAATGACCACCTTGGCACAGACGAAAGAGGCAGGATAAATTTGCCCAATGTGCCAACTGTCGAGAACTTCAGTACAGTCTGATCAATTAACCAAACTCAACACAAAAGATCATGGTTTTCTATTACAATGAAAATCTGTCAATAATCTATCAAATACTATATAGGTAACTGCCCTTGATAATATCACAAAACTGGATTTTAAATATATCTGCACTATAGTTCACACTTTCTAATCCAATTTTTTTTCTTTCTTTCTTAAACATCAGTCTCTATGCTCTTTATTTATTTACCCCCTCTAGCCCTGCACCCCCCCCCCCCCCACCCCCCTCACCACTCTCTCTTTCTCAGCTGTTAAAGACCTTCACCCTGGGTCTCTTGCAACTGTTGTCCCCAATTGTTCTGCAGTGTCAAAAGAGGGTACAACTGTCTATAGTCGTATGTCATCTCAAACAGAATTCAACAAAGTTGCACTTAGTCAGAAGAAATTGTTTATACGTAGGTATTGCATAATCGTTATTTATGATGAAAATGTTATATTTAATAATTATATGACAAGGATACATTCCGCTTTAACTTGCGTTAAACAAACTACTCTATTTGAAATGAACGCTTAAAATGCATTTGCGTCAAGGTATGGCATAGGAACAAGAACTAGGCTACATCAGAAATGTGAGAACATTGTGCACTGAACGTTTCAGTGACGGCTGGTAAATGGATCAGAACGACCAATGTTGTAACGTTGTACCACTTGTCAGCCTAAATCTAGGCACCAAGCTACAGGTCAGACCGCCAAGATAGGGTTTCCCAGACAGTGGATAGCACAGCATGTATAACTGCCGTCCCGGGACAATGTGCTGAATTGGCAGACTATTTATAAGTCTGCCATTTGGACGCGAACGACACTCTAATGCCACTTTACCTTATGAGGGAACTTCAACACACAGCACCTGCTCAAAACAAGATGCCACGCGAGATCAACTTCACCCTAGTGGAGGAGTCCCGCCCGTTGGATTGTTTTACAGACACTTTTGCCTACAAGAATGGTCTCGAAATTGCAAAAAGTTTTAGTCACACAACTAAACTGAGTTTAAAAAAAGAAAAGCGTACGACACAGTTTGAACGCGGATGAATTGTTTGTCGATTGCCCTATCTCATGGACAGTAGGACAACAGATGCTGAATAGATTAGGTCAATTATATCGAGGAAAAGTGGCGTAGGTAAATGTTAGACTACTTGTGACAGGCCACCTGAGAGGTGTTCAAGGCCATTATAAGGTAAAATATTGAGACATCAAGTAAAAATTATGTGTGGCGATTATACGGATATTGTTATAATCGACATTTCCTCTTTGGTGGTTTTTAAACATCACACCACTGGCACGCGCATTCTTCGACGCGTGCAGGGACTCTATCCAGACGTTATCGCCGCGCGTGCAGCTCCTCTGTGAACGTTATCTGAGACCTTTAATGCGACTAAATTTGGGGGAACACCCTTACGTGAGCGTTTATCTGCCTATTCCAGAAAAGCTATATGGCTTTTCAGCCTCTTGTCCTCCGCTACCCTATGAGGCTAAATTGTCGTTTGACATCACACAGTGGATCCTCACCATGACCCCAAACAAAACTTTAAACTTTTCACAACGGTCCTACAAAACCCGTAGGCTACACACTCCACTTCCTACTGTGTTAGAAAGAATTGTATTCGAAGTGGCCCAATTATAAATGTTAACAACGACACACATTTCGTTGTGAACTGAAAGAACGCATCAATTTTTGTTTTGTATTATTCCTCTCTGAATTAGTTTTAACAAGCTACAATGACTTACAATCTGTTAAAGTCTGACTTTATATTGTAAGAAATAGTCCAATGCAAGGTGCAGGTTGAGTAAACTCATTTACGTTGAAATATATAGACAACATTAAACATAAAAATATTCCGGTTAGGCTTCAACTCCCAAAACTTACTTATAGTGTAGCACCGTGTTGTCAGCTGGGACCAATGTCTTGTTTCTCTGGTATTGTCTTCCAATGGATCACTTTCAGAATGAAGTCTTAGGTCTATTTTAATTTATGACTCACACATTCTTTAAGGGTCGGTTTCTGTGACCCGAGAGAAAGTTTAACTTGTGAAAAAAAGCTTCCCTTGCTCCGCAGACAACAGTATTCCCATATTCCACTTCATTTGGATTCATTCTGCATTATGAAAAATGTTTGCACATTTCTTCTCACCGGTCTCTCTCACAAACCGTGAGCCAACTCTGAACTAAGGTTTGGCATTCCCACTTGAGGTAGCCACCAAAGCGCACTTCGCTTTTAATAAATAGTACCACTATGTGGCCAAACAAGACATTGCCCCATAGTAGCCAAAAGTAGACAGTGGGACCCGCAAGTTGTCTGAAAGTCAACCTTTAATTTCTTGGATGAAATAATGAACATAATAATAAAAAAGCTTTGGCAACACCTATTGTCTCTGTTGCTTACAATTATTTGAATTTAAAAAATAAAAAGCTAAAAAGCAAATCTTACCTGGATACATCCAGTCTCTGTACGACCCTTTGCGTTACCAATATCAGTTAATATTCTGCATCCGTTGAAAATTTGCGAATCATTTCATGAGATGATGAGTGAAATTCCCGTGCGTAAAGTGCAGTTTTGGTAATTAAATGCAATAATTATTACTTGGTCTCTACTTTTAAGAGCAAGAAAAGACAATGGTCTCAGTTGTCAGTCTTGGCAATCAACTTTAGCAGTCATGGTTTAAGTGTTCTAAACATTTCCGACCTGCGACAACAGCTGAAAGCAGTGTGTCCAAGGATAAGTGTGTACGGGTAGGGAGAGTCGAGCGCAGGAGAACCCCTCCCAAAGTAGAGACTCAGAATGAAAGCTTGTTGTGAAAGAGAGAGAGAGAGAGAGAGAGAGAGAGAGAGAGAGAGAGACAGAGGGGGGGGAGGGAGAAAGAGAGAGAGAGAGGGAGAGAGAGAGAGGGGCGAGAGAGAGAGGGAGAGAAGGAGAGGGGAGGGGGGAGAGAGAGAGAGATAGGGAGAAAGAGAGGGGGGGGTAGGCTATAGAAATATGGTCAATTTGACATTGAACTTCCACATCATAATGCAGGGCGGTCGTATACTGCAAGGCCAAAGTGATATTTTGTAATTGGTGAAAACGCTTAAAGTAATCTCAATCGAAGACAGACTTCTTAACTTCATCTTGGAAATCACACACATCTGCTGATTTTTATAATGTGTATGCAATTGTATAGATTTGTACACTTGGAGAATTAAACTGTTAAGACCAAAGAACTGTTCGGGTTTAAATTAGGCTAAAATTACACCGTTTAAGGCCTAGGCTATGTTTTTTCTTCACTTAACGTTATCCAAATAACAGAGGTTTTGATTTTTTTTTTATCAAACGTATATTAGTGAATTTTTTGCATAATTTGTCAAGAGTCAAACAGATCTTTAGGCTTTTGTGACTACATGAAATTACATTTTGTCTTCAGCTTTAATATGGCAAATAGAACACTAGCCGAGAGAAAATGCTCTCTCGCTCTCATAATTTAGGAATTAGGACATTTGTGATACATGTAGTAGGCCTACTATGTTTTGAGATCTGAAACGCATCCCTAAACGTAACGTAACCCTGTAACCAGTATGTATTTTTCAATGGCTCTTCATAAAGCGTTCAACGGGCAGGACCGAAGATGTTGTTCATTAAATTTACGCCTCGTACGCCACCAAGTGGTAAAGAGCTCACGAATTGCAGCGAATGTCGCCAATACCTTATGAATGTTGAATTAATAATGCTATTTAACATTAAATGAACCAATGTTATTAACAATCACATGGCCCATTTCATCTTTAATTAAATGTCTTTAAAAAACATTTTTATTTAAAATTAATTGGGGGCTTTATTCTGAGAACATTTGGTTTGAAAGTGTGAACTGTGCATTCACAACCGGACGTGACGACATACAACAACATTACTGACCCACTTGCTAGATGTTGTTCCCTTCCCTGGGACGTTAGTTGCTACATTGAAGAACACTTAGCTAAACCGTGTTTTAAAATGAGTTCAACAGAGAATAAGCACGGGACAAAGAGACCTGCATCTACGGATGAGGTAGCTACTGTTGTAAATTTTCACCACAGTGATGTACTTGGTAAATGTGGCGAAGATAAGCTACGTATGGAGGCTATGTTGTTTAGTTACCATGCAGCGCTCTCGAGCTAGCAGCATGAGCGGGTCGCGAGCCTCTTCAGCGTCATTAGAATCATCTCTCATTGCTTTATGGTGGAGCTGAATGTGCAAAACATGTGTATTTATGTACAGTGAGGTTAGGAACTTATATTCTTCTAATAATTAAATCAATTATAAACTAGGAGTGATATCTAGCCAGTATAAAATCGTATGCATAATACTGGTCTTAATACTGGATTTTGCGCATCACGTTTGACACCATTGTCATTGAAAGCAGATGTTGGTGGCGTGTATTTTAAGATTGTCTAAGATCCTGAACACTTTTCGTCATTTACAGTCGTTAGTCAACACACTGCTTTGGAACCAAACCATCATGGCACTGTAGGCTTAAAACAATAGCCGGATGAAATGTTACTTTATGAATTGAGGTAGTTGGACCGTTAAATAGATGTAATTTAAGTGTTCTACTTTGCCTGCCAATCCTCATTTACGTCTGTCCATTCTTCCAGATTGGCTCCACTCAGTGGGAGGCTGCAGACCTTGGAAGCAATGAGAGAAAGCAGAAGTTTTTGCGGTTGATGGGCGCTGGCAAGGTATATATAACGAATGCAAGGTGCACTTAAGTCATAGTGATAAACACAAAATGACACTGACCTCTCCTCTTCTAGAAAGAACACACTGGACGCCTGGTAATCGGAGACCACAAGTCAACGTCTCATGTCCGCAGTGGTGAGGACATTTCATTGGTAGAACCTGAACTCGCTCACATTCAGCACTCACTGAATCAGAA
Organism: Neosalanx taihuensis; assembly: GCA_030340665.1. Classification (NCBI taxonomy): domain Eukaryota; kingdom Metazoa; phylum Chordata; class Actinopteri; order Osmeriformes; family Salangidae; genus Neosalanx; species Neosalanx taihuensis. The sequence continues at coordinate 11,396,748 of CM059290.1, read as the reverse complement.
CTTAGTTCAGAGTTGACAGTAGAAAAGCTGGGTTTTGTAAAGTAATGACAGGTTGTTTGGAAGGTACAGCTCATCCCATAATGCTGACAGCTATGGACCTGTATCAGGTAACATGAGTTGATGTCAGTTTACAATTATATCATGTTTTGCATAGAGTACATCCAGATAATTTTCTTTCCGCCCCCCTGTACACACTAAATTAAGTTGTGAGTCATCGACTGTATTGTTCAAATGCATATGTGGGTCGGCTATCTGCTCTTAATTATGCATCTGTTCATAATCTAACCTTAGTAACTGGGGATACCCTCTCACAATATCCAATACAGATCTATCTATCACCTGATGGATAGCTCTGTGTTGGGTATGTGTCTGGCGGGTGACTAGTTTTGCCTCTGCAGGCGTGGAGGACAAGAGGATGAACTCTGAGCTGGAGCTGCAGTACCAGCAGGGTTTAGATGGGAAGCTATCTGGGAGAGACCGCCGACACTGTGGCCTGGGTTTCAGTGAAGTGAGGGCCCACCCTTCCATTTTCTTTACAGCATTGTCAAATAGCGATACTTTTATGTCAACAAATCACTCTAGTGTCGGAAAATGTTTCACTGATGACAGACTGATATAAATAGCCATATTTATGAGAGTCCTCTGCAATAACTCTCTTGAGGTGCATCCACGGCTAAGACACATTCTAAATTCATCTTAGTTACAGTCTTCTTAGTGTGTAATAATCTTTGTCTCTCTTAATAGCCGGAGCCCCTTCCTTCACCCCCACCACCACCAGACAGCAGTACAGCAGTAGAATCAGAGAAAGCCGCCAGTCCCAACACCCCAGGGAGCCCTGAGTCAGAACTACAGGAATTCCAGGACTCAAACCTACAAATACCAGAGGGCAGAGTACCAGACCAGGCTGAGTCAAGTGCCAGAGACAGTCCAAAGAAGGACAAGAAACAGGTCAAATCATCATAATGACTTGTGAGTGTAGACTGATTCTTTTTGTAAACTTGAACCACCAATTTGTACATACGTTGTTTTGGTAGTTTTGTGGTCCAAGATTTCTTTTTGGTAGTAGTCTTTGGTCCCAAAAAAGTCTGATCTGTTTGACTAGTGGTAAAACACGTTTTAATTGTCCTATACAAGCAGAACCATTTTGTAATGGCTCAGTCTTCTACTGATTATGTCATGTAGACAAATGCTGTTTGCAAAACAAGCTATTTTACAGTCTTTGAGTTAAACCATAAGTAAATGTTATGTGCTCATGCATTATCTGCAAATGTATTATTAATAAATCAAAGTTCACCCTAGGGTGGGCTGAATCAATTTTGATTTTCATAAAAAAAAAAAATGTCATATCAAAATTAGTTTCCAGTGTGAAATCACAATGCTGGATTAGTTGGCAGAGGTATGGTACTAAAGATCGGTACAGTATTTGAGAAATAAGTGGTTCAAAAGTAAGTTCCATGCATAATCTACATATTCAATATTCAGTATTACATAATCATTGCATAATGAGGTCAAGGAATTGAGAATATATTTTGTAATTTGATTGGTCAGACCTGGAATAGACCTACAGTACAATACTTAATAAAACATTACATTTGTAAAACATTACATTTGTAAAACATTTCTGTAAAGGCATGGTCATTTTCTGATACATTTACACACATATGCCAGCTAATATGTACAGTCAGGTCCATAAATATTTGGACATTGACACAATTTTCATCATGTTGGCTCTGTATACCACCACAATGTTTCATTTCAAATCCAATCAAGATGTGCTTTAAGTGCAGACTTTCAGCTTTAATTTCAGGGTATTTACATTCAAATCAGGTGAACGGTGTAGGAATTAAACACATTTCATATGTGCCCCCCCCCCCCTTTTTAAGGTACCAAAAATAATTGGACAAACTAACATAATCATAAATCTAATTGTCACTTTTAATACCTGGTTGCAAATCCTTTGCAGTCAATGACAGCCTGAAGTCTGGAACCACTAGACATCACCAGACGCTGGGTTTCATCCCTGGTGATGCTCTGCCAGGCCTCTACTGCAACTGTCTTCAGTTCCTGCTTGTTCTTGGGGCATTTTCCCTTCAGTTTTGTCTTTAGCAAGTGAAATGCATGCTCAATTGGATTTAGGTCAGGTGATTGACTTGGCCATTGCAGAAAATTCCACTTCTTTGCCTTAAGAAAGTCTTTGGTTGCTTTCGCAGTATGCTTCGGGTCATTGTCCATCTGCACTGTGAAGCGCCGTCCTATGAGTTTTGAAGCATTTGGCTGAATCTGAGCAGATAATATTGCCCGAAACACGTCAGAATTCATCCTACTGCATTTGTCAGCAGTCACATCATCGATAAATACAAGGGAACCAGTTCCATTGGCAGCCATACATGCCCACGCCATAACACTACCTCCACCATGCTTCACTGACGAGGTGGTATGCTTTGGATCATGAGCAGTTCCTTCCCTTTTCCATACTCTTCTCTTCCCATCATTCTGGTACAAGTTGATCTTGGTCTCATCTGTCCATAGGATGTTGTTCCAGAAATGTACAGGCTCTTTTAGATGTTTTTTGCAAACTCTAATCTGGTCTTCCTGTTTTTGAGACTCACCAATGGTTTACATCTTGTGGTGAACCCTCTGTATTTACTCTGGTGAAGTCTTGTCTTAATTGTTGACTTTGACACAGATACGCCTACCTCCTGGAGAGTGTTCTTGATCTGGCCAACTGTTCTTCTTCACCAGGGAAATAATTCTTCTGTCATCCACCACAGTTGTTTTCTGTGGTCTTCCGGGTCTTTTGGAGTTACTGATCCCACCAGTGCGTTCTTTCTTTTTAAGAATGTACCAAACCATTGATTTGGCCACACCTAAGGTTTTTGCTATCTCTCTGATAGGTTTGTTTTGATTTTTCACGATGGCTTGCTTCACTGATGGTGACAGCTCTTTGGACTTCATATTGAGAGTTGACAGCAACAGATTCCAAACACAAATACCATACTTGAAATTAACTCTAGACCTTTTATCTGCTCCTTGTCAATGAAATAACGAACTCCCTTTATGAGGGAATAACATACACCTGGCCATGGAAGAGCTGAGCAGCCAATTGTCCAATTACTTTTGGTCCCTTAAATAGGGGGGCGGCACATATAAAATGTGTTGTAATTCCTACACCGTTCACCTGATTTGGATGTAAATACCCTGAAATTAAAGCTGAAAGTCTGCACTTTCAGCACATCTTGATTGTTTTATTTCAAATCCATTGTAGTGGTATACAGAGCCAAAATGATGAAAATGGTGCCAATGTCCAAATATTTATGGACCTGACTGTACGTGGCTTAACATTAAACGCTTCTAGCTTTTAGGGCAACAAGATGCAGTTGGTGACAGTAAATATTCTTAATTCTTAACAGACGATACAAAGACAACTACAAATGTCATTCTGAATAATACAACACCATGATAAACACAAGGATGTTTATTTATTGAAAGCTTTATATGGCAGTCCTGTGCAACAATAAAAATATAATTAGTTGCAAAATTATCATTATAGTTATAATAAATATGCTCATTAATTCCATATAGCTGTTTCAGTTTTCTGTTTAAAAAATATTATTGCTTTTAGTTTTCTCATTTGTGAAATAAAGACCACGTTGCAGAAACGGAACCAAGCAATGTCTGGTATTCAATAGCTTTTCACTACAACTGTAAATGACACTACATGCAATAAATGTGCAAAAGCATAAACATTCTTAATTTAATTTAACTATATCAAATACGTTATGCAGTACATATTTTTGGTTCTTTCAAATTATTTTCATATTGTAGCTTCAGCCCAAAGCATTACAGAAATTACTATTGCTGAAATAGTTTAGTTTAGATGGTTTGCCCTTCAACGCCAACTGGAGGTCTGGAGGTCAAATCCCAGATGTTAAAGTTCAGACACGGCCTTAGCTGAAATAGGGGCAAAAAAATACGAGAATTAAATGTATACGTATTTATGTATCTGAAACGTCAACTCCAAATACTGTAGTGTTTCTTGATGAACTAAATAACCAATTTTCCACGAACACAAAACCAACACAATTTTGGCAAAGCAGCTACTTAAAACAATAGATCCAGCCAGTAAAAACCGCATAAAAGAACCTAATACAGCTTACATTACAAGCTTTAGCAACACCACACACTACAGATATGACAAGATTCAGCCATACCACAGAGATAACACACTTTAGACACGCCACAAATAACTAGCTACACCATACCTTGAACCCATGCCACCCTAAAAAGCAGTATACCTTGACAAGACCAGTTCATCATCTCACCACCAACTGGTTATCTGCACAACCAGGAACAACGAGCGCATTTCAAATATACTGTAGAAAGGTGCCACTTTTCCCAATGGCACATCAAATAAAGCAGAACCACCCTGTGATCTCTACTGGCAAAATCTGTTTTCCTTAGTTACATTCAATGCATGGTGGGAAACATGCGTGTGTGTAAGCAGGAGCTGACCTGCGACTTCCTTGCTTTTGCGTGAAGCCTCTGAGGCCAGGGCATGGGACACACTCATGATCCTCTCCTGCTGCTGGAGGGCAGTGTCCAGGTCGGTGAAGTCCAGCGGGGCGCTCGCCCCTGATGCTGGCATGTGCTGGACACTGACACCAAAACATACAGAAGAGTCAGTTCCTGTTTGTTTCAGAACTACTAGGTAGGAGGACTCTACCATAATGGATGCCATTTACTTTCTCAGTTTCAAGTAATTTCAGAGGAAGATGTGGATTCTTTTTTTCCCCTTTTTTTGTGGAAGGGTACCAACACATTTAAGTGCATCTATCAAAAATCTGGCACATTCCAAATAGGTGAAACAAGAACATTAGCAGCATGAAGTACAGTGATTCTTTTCATTCTTTTCATTCTTATCATTTCAATGCACACTTTAAAGGATGGGATTGATGCTTCAATAGGAAATGGCAAAGATTCATGTTTTGTGTATTGATGCCAGAAGTTACCTGGATTTAGCCAGGATGTTTTTGATGCGATCTGCTGTGCGTGAGCGTTGCTCCATCTCCTCCTGGCTCAGAGGCTCATCAGGGTCAGACTCCACGTAGCGCTCCGGGATAGGGACTTTCTGGGGCATGGACAGCTATCAGGAAAGGCCAGTGGTAAAGGATAAACAACCAAAGAATCTTAAATAAGTTAATGTACATTTGCAAAAGTAAAAAAAAATAAAAAACTAATTGTGGTGATAGGCTATGGGTAGATACATGTCATCAATGTTAAAGTAGGTTTACAATTACTATTTCAAAATGTAAAGGAGGCCTTAAGACCCTGTAGGTGCACACAGCCCTTTCCTCATGAGCTCTAACTAGAAGGAAGTGGACATAGGTTGCTTAAAACATTAAAACAGCAGGTTTTCATTGCTTCATGACTGATGGTCAAATAACCGGCGCACCTCACGGCTGATGTCCAAGTCATAATCAAGAGGCTCCAGGTCCACCTCTCTCATGGGCTTGGCTACCACAGTCAGCCACTCGTCTGACTCGAGCTTCTCCGTTTCCTTTGGCACACCCCTGCCCTCGTCACTCTGGCCCTCAGCCCGCTGTCTCTCCTCCAAAGGACTTTTTATCCTTTGCTGCTGTTGCTGTAAATCAAAGTTCTCCACTGAGTCTTACCTCCACCAGAGGGAGACAAACACTTCATCTGGTACCAGTTACATGTTTTTATAGCTTGTTATATGACAAAACATGATTTACAATGTTTACCTGTCGTTTACCTTTTTTTGCAGGACTAAATAAGCATAAATAAGATCATGCTTGTATTAAAGGGAAGCTTAAAAATACACAAAAAGTTGTCACATACCATTTCTTGTCATTGGTTGACTTAAGAAAATAGAAAATCTTTTTAAATCGTACATGTGTATTATATACAGTGAGCAGTGGATTGGATTCAAATCAAACATCAAATAGGAAGAGGAAAGACTGTCTGCTTTCATTTGAGGGTTATTTACACCCAGATATTAATATTTTCATATTTAATTAATCTAAGGGGACCAAAAAAGTGAGACTTAAAATATACCCTTCAGATCCTTAAATGGGGTCATGTACAAAGATAAATCATGGTTTGTTGACGTAAACATTCAAATGAACACGGACAGTCTGTCCTTTAACCTTTTCCAATCAAATGCAGCCAAGAACAGAGCTAAAACCAGAACAGCTCTGTCATCATGTCAAATACTTACAGACGGCATGGTAACTGTGCTTTATGCAAGACTTCCAGGCATCAAACATATAAGCATACATCATTCCAAATCCAAAGTGTCACAGGTTTGTGTACCCACATGCTTTAGGGAGAGGATGCAGCACATGCATTGTTGTGTTCATTGGACAGAGGTAAACCCACACACCACAAGGGATAGAGGAGGCATGCATACATATTCATCAACCGGCCGCAAACTGGAAAAACACAGCCAGAAGGGATTGAGAAGTGTTTTATTCTGGGTGCAGATCTCTACATTAGAAAACAACATGTCTTGTGAAGAGTTAAAGGGTTAACTTCTGGATTTTACAGAATGTATTGATTAGCTGTCTGTTTCATCATGCACTCACTTGCCAAGCAGATTATACCGTCCCCTCATCTCTAAACTGTTCTGTCATTCTTGCTGATCTGGAGAAAAAATACTGGATGGGTGAAATCAATGGTAACCCATTTTTTTCAGCTGGCTGGCTCCGCCCATTTTGTTGACACAGCCAGCCTTCTCACATCCAGTTAAGATGGCAAAATAAGATAGGACACATTCTTCTGACTATCTCGCTGACTGACAAAGCAGCAGCGGTTATCCACAGTCAAACAAAAATGACTTAACGTGGATAAATAAGGCTGTAATAATAATCATGTCATTTAGTAATTCAGTAAAAACAATATGTAAACATTTACTTGACTGAAGTGTCCATCTAGAAGATACTATTTGAATGTTTTCATGATGAAACCCCCCAAAAACTCTGGCTGTTCTAAAAATCTACCTTTAAATGAGTAACTAGCGGTAGTTGATGAACTACATATTGCTGACAGTTACAAAGGGAAACAAAGGGAAGGATGGGAAAAGGATAGAGCTCAGAGGTCATTAAACAGTAGAAATCACAGCAATCTCTGTGTTAGATCATTAGAATTAATACCAAGTCAGTTATTCATTTCATATAAAATGTCAGTGTCAATATGTGGCAATACTCCATCACCCAATCTTTGATTCTGTTGTGGCAAAGCATTCTTTCCAAATAAACTTTGAAAGCAAATTTTTAAGTGGATTCGTGGTATGACAATGAAATCATTGGAATGATCATCACCAAAAAAAGGCACTTTGATTTCACCCAAAGAAAAGCATTTGTGCCTTTAACATCACTGCCTGTCTTGTTCACTCCTTTCAAACAGTACACATTCTACACATTCTAACCCCTTTCTCTAGTATATATTTATATCTATATGTCTATATATCAAATTTCTACAAAATATAAATTTACAAATGTATACTGAAAATATCCCTCAGTAAATAAATAAAAATGTACATATAATGTTTTTCTTCTGTGGTTATATAGAGAGAGTTAAAGCAGCGCCTGTTGCTTATCTCCCTCTCATTATAGATCTACATTCACAAGTGTGTCAGTGAGGCACCACTAGGTGGCACTAGCAACAGGGTAGAGACCACCCTTGCATCTTTTACTTTGGATTTACATTCCATCTGTAATTGGATATTACCCAACACCATCCCTCAGAAAAATCTCTCTGGCCCAGCTGGCCACAGCTAGTTACACCCTCAGCAGAGTAGCTAAAGTTAACTTCTATTGGTTACACATGAATGTGAGGGGATGAAGAGAGCAGAGGCTGAATTAGCATTAGTCATTTAGCATGTTAGCACCACCCCGTTAAAGTTACAATGGCGGCTCAGGACCGTAGCAGTAGCGGTAGTCCCTATGTCTGCTATTGTTGCGGGAAGGTGGGTGATGGTAACGTACTGGGCCCAGGTCGACTGAGGAGGATGGGGGAGCGGGCCGGGAGGAGGTGGACGTGCTGGAGTAGCGGTCCCCGTAGCTAAGGTTCCTCTTCCGCTCACGCACCAGCGCTCTCTGGTGCTTCTTCATGCGCTCCAGCTGCTCCTCGGCGCTCATGCGGCCCCGTGGCAAGCTGCTGCTCGTGGGCAGGGCCAGCTGGGAGTCTGGACTCAGACGCTCCAAGGCACTCTTTGGCCTCTCCTGGGGTGGATTAGAGGAAGAGATGAAATGGGAAAACAGTTGAAGAAGACAAAGGGAAGAGAGGGAGATATAGATGGAACAATCAAGAAAAAGGGGGAAAGTAGAGGTTCCGGTCGGGTCTCATTATAATTCAAACAGAGTAGCAGTGGGGTTTTACTGATTCAGTCTAATATTTCAGTACAGTGCATGCTCTGTAATCGTGCTGTTGGTTCGGTGTCGGAGTTTGTCTGTGCTACCCGCTGACTCACCCTCCCTAGAGAGCCTGCTGCTCCTCTCCTCAGGGAAACGTAGGAAGAGACAGTACTGGACTGGTTCAGTCTGGATGAGGAGCTAGACAGCCCTGAGAGAGAGGCATCCATCATCCAGCAGTATAAAATAGCACAATCTGGCACTGCCCCTCATGTGGTACCATACATCAGAGAACACGATTACAGGTAATATCTTAAATAACTTCACTTGAAAACACACTAGGAGATAGATTTGATTCGTATTCAGATATATGTGTAAGGCTGAGGCTAGCATAGCACAGTGAAGTATTAAGCTTACTTAATTAAGTTTACCTCTGTTTGGGAGGGTGTGGTGATCGACCTCAAAACCTGTGCCAGTATGACCCATCCCTGGTAGTTCTGGTTCACTCATGTACGATCGCAACTCACTCTGGAAAGCCCAACAGTTACAGTATACTCAGTTAGTGGTCTGATTACGAAAACCATTGTAAGATACTCGCGGTTAGATGGATCTCATCTGACACGCCAACTAGAAGCTGACCAGCTGTATTTTCGGTTGCGTAACGCCACCCTAGTGACCTGACCTTACAGTCGCCGTTTGTGACTTGGACGCTCTCCCTGTCTCTCTTTCGCTCGTCCGACTGGCGCTTGAGCCCTCGCACTGACATGTGTCTGATAACCGACGCCTCCTTGGGGAGGGGCGGCACCACAGGGGGTGCGTCCTCATAGTCGTAGAGCTGGGGCAGAGGCGGTCTGGGTGGAGCATCGTCCTCAGCCTGTGAAAGCCACACCCATAGAGAGGGTCAAAGTTCAGAATGCTGAATGCTTCACTCTGCAACACGCATTTCATCCACTTAAATCATCCACTGAATGCTTTTGAAATATGGGTTCTTCCAAAAGAGACACGGATAGTTCTTGAAAAATCGTCATGTTTATAAACCCTCCCGTGCCTTTAAAAAACATATTTTCCTGAACACTCACCCAGTTTGGCACAGTATAGGGAGGCAGTGTTTGGGATGTGGGGCTTGGCTGGGAGCTGCGAGGGGGGGGCTGAATCTCCTCCACTGGGAGCGTGATGCTCTGGGAAGGGTCTACAGAAGGCACGACTTTCCTCTCTGGCAACACAAACACAGGATGAGTACAGGAGAGACTGTGCAGATATAACACACACACACACACACACACACACACACACACACACACACACACACACACACACACACACACACACACACACACACAGGTAACTCACCAGGGTTCTGTACAGAGTCGATGGTGATCTTGTAGTTGGCTTTGCTTGAGCTTAGTCCTGCCATCACATCCTCAATCCTCCACAACTCTCGCTTAATTTCTGCTTTCTCCTCCTGGAGACCAGGGACACAGCCTTTTACACACCAACACACTCATGTACTCACCGCCGTGGGAAAATATTGACTTCTCCCATCGAGTTCTCGCACACACGGATTCATCATATCAATCCAAACATCGACAGGAGCACTGACCAGTTAACGTGTCACTCCACATGCAGTATGATTTCTTACCTGCGGGGTGGCACTGTGGTTCATTTGGGCATGCAGAGCCGTCCTTAACTGTTCCACAGAGCTCTCTATCCTGTTGTACTCATCCCAAGCCTTTGTCATCTCCTACACACACATAGCACAGCAGCGTGACACACACACATTCTCTAGTACACTGCTGACACCTACTGCACAGGCTTGCAAACAATCGATCTCACTCCCGTTCTATCCAGCTTGTGCGCGCACACACAAATGCACACAAACACATGCACGCACGCACACACACACACACATGTACGCAGGCACACACACATGCACACGCACACAAACACACACGCACACACCCATGCACACACACACACACACCCATGCACACACACACACACCCATGCACACACACACACACCCATGCACACTGACCGTAGAGGCTCCTGAGATCTCAGCCCTGATGTGCACCACGTCCTCCTGCAGCAGCCTCTGCTGGAAGGCGATCTTCTCAGTGTGGGCTGGCTGGTCCTGGTACAGCTCCATCTGCTGGTGCGAAACATCCAGCACACGCTCCAGCTTGTCCTGGATAAACCCCGCAGCACAGGTCGAAAGGTCAATAGTGTTGTGGAAGTTAAGTTCACGTAAGTTCATTATGTTGTCAATGCTAAGTCCTTCCCCGTATATACTTTGTTTGTTGAAATGGAATTAAGAAGGATCTGTACTTGAGAAGATGTCAAATCTCCAACATTGTGGACATAACAGGAATCCAGTTTACCTTATCGTCCTTCAGCGAACTGATTGTTGTTTCCAACGTCTTTAGAATCTTGTCTTGCTCACATAAACGACTCAGTTTCACCTGCAGAGGGAGGTAAAGGGGTTTTACAGAGACAGTTGTGGTGTGTGTGTGTGTGTGTGTGTGTGTGTGTGTGTGCGTGCTCAGCTTGTCTCTAGCCTCTCTGGTCTCGTTAGCTGACAATTATGCAAAGTAAATTCATCATGCAGAAAGAATACATCCCCCACGCCTCCTTTTGTCAAAGTGTCCTGGAACCTTTGAGCCCAATTCATTAATCCTTGATTAAAAAACAGCAGACATCATGGCAATGGTTGGATCATTTCATCATCATTTGTATTTTGCAACAACGAAAAAATGGTAATTTCAAGAATGCCAATTAAAATATCCTTACCAGCAACATGGCTTGACATCAACCCCCATCATATTACGGATGATGAAAATAGGTTTAGTCAGTTCTTGGAAAACTTAAGCTTAACATCAACTGTAGAAGTTGCCTTCTTCTTGAAGCATGTACTTCTTCTTAACGCATACTTTAGAATTCTATTTACTATTCTCTTGGATTAATTATTCAACTGTGGTTGCGTCTCAGTGGTAATATTGTTTTTTGATCTCATCCAAACATTTATTGAAAACTGAAAAAACCCACCAGCACTCTCATGAATTGTTTACATATGACAGTGCTGTTTCTGTATATTACAAAACATCTCACTTATTCACATGGCCTTCATTCTTAATGTATGAAATGGAACAATTCATGTATTTTATAGAAAACAATCAAGGGGGCTGTTGCCCTGGAACCGACACCAATACAGTTTGAAGGAACTAAATGTACAGTCATAGAATTCACTTTTTATGTGGCTATAGGGGACACAATTTTTTTCTTCTGTAAAAATCTCCATAACTCACAGGACTTAAGACATGTTTCTACCACATATTGGTACATCACACACATTTTTAGCACACCATTTACAGAAGATAAACACCAACAGAGAAAAGTGAAAACAAAATCTTATTTTATACTTACATCCACGTCACTTTCTGCAACCTTGACTGGTTTTCCTGCGTCTTTTAAAGTTTGACTTCCAACAACCTTAAGAATCAAGATAATATACGGTAAATGTAGACGTGCTGTATGTGCATTCAAATTAACTGTTCTTTTCACGCTAAAAGAGAAACTATCATATTTATCAAACTGTTACAAATGCATGAGTCCATGAGAGTGACCACTGCATCAAAAGTGAAAAGCTTTCAATGAATCTGACACATGGTACAGAAGCCCTTCATTCATTCAATAGCGAAACAAATGAACTGCTCATCTGACAAATAAATAAATGAAAACAAGTACAAGATGACTGCTCCTCCCAATAGTCCCAGTATTGGATAAAAAGTTGCTTAATAAAAAATATTTTTATTTGAGAATCGAAGATAGAACGCTTCACCAAATAGCCCAGGTATGTGGTGTACTAGGGGTATATCAAGGAGGCTAACATGATGGTGCAAGCAGCTGGCTTTTCAACCACCGGACCACAGTCACAGGCAGCACATGCACTGCTGAGCCATCCCATGCCCAACGACATCATGAAAGCACACAAAAATGACATCACAAAGGACTGCAGGGACAGAAGATCGCAGTGCCAAGCCCCCAAACTGCCCCCTCTGATGTGATTGGCTCACATACATGTATGCACACACGCACAGAGTACACATACACAGGTTTGCGCCGTGTGCACGGTGCTTACGTTCCATAGAGGCCTGAGAGGCCCAGTAGTGCAGTGCAGTAGTAAACTGTGAACCATGAGAACCAAAGGTTCTAATGATCTGATCTGGGTCAGACAGAGACAGAGAGCCAAGATCACAAAACCGCCGCCATTATGACCATACAATGATTTGCAAAATCTGTATATCCGTTCTCCTTTTCCATAGAGAAACACACACACATATGACAGTAATTTCTCATATGAAGACCTTCTCCTGGAAACATGTTAGTTTTCAGTGAGTAGACAGGTGAGTGTGTTGGTGTCATCTTTCAGGCCAGGCATTGTGCCCTGGGGTAAAAGGAAACTGGAGAGAGTTGACAGAGGACTACAGAGGAGGTAGAGGAATGAAAAAACATGATATAGTCTGTTCCTACCTTCAGGTCCAGATATTCCAGATCTTTCTTCAGTTGCATGTATGTATCATCAGCCTTCAGAGAATTGGAAAGGTAAATTAATTTAGAGTACTAAATTATAATATTTCGTTCATAGTAATTTAATTAATTGTAGCTATTTATTTCTCTCTCTTTTTACAAATTATTGAGCATGATTCAAGACTTAAATATTCAGATTGTATATTGATTGTATCTTTCTAAAAGACACTAAAGCAGCATACAAAGCAAATTACAAGCAGCATTTTCCAAGATTAAAAGACAAAACACAGACCTACTTTGAAGCCAATTTCTAGTACACTAAGCCAAACAAACGTTTTTGTTTGTTTGGCTGAAATGTGCTGAAATCAAACGCAACTCATCAAAGCCAATCAACAAAGAATGTACCAACGGATGTCCATAGCTATACCAAGTAACGGTAGTCAGTCAAAGCATGGAATGGAGTCATGAATGAATAGTTTAACCACATGCTAATGAACAGAGCAGCTAGAATGACATGCTAGCACACAGTCTAGCCAAGGTACAACCACATTTATTAGCTGCCATGGTCTAAGGATGGGGGATAAATGGGCTTTGGTTAGTTAGCTAGGCTAATTCTAGTGCTAACATTCAGCAGTCATGCCTGGGGCCACATGGTCACAAGCTAGCTTACACAGCTAGCAGGCGGACAGGCTAACTGGACGGCCCCCACCTGGGAGTAGCAGGGGCCTGAGGGGCTCTTGTAGTAGCCCTGTGAGGGGCCACTGTTGACGAGGGGTCTGGTGAGGCTGTTGGTGAGGAAGTGAGGGGCTTGGGGGCCACTGAGCTGCCGCAGTTGGGTCAGCGTGTGAAGGCGCGCGTTAGCCATCTTAGTCTGGTGCCTCCGGAGCTGAATGAGGAGGAGTGTGAGCTCCTCAGGCTGGTTCACACATACATTGATAGATAGATTGCAGTTCAGTCAATCCAGTCTAAATGCAACCAACGGTTTTGAGAACTGTTCTGTTTTTTGCTGTTTGTTGACTTTCACTAGTTCATTGACTTCTAATAATGTAAACAAACAATTACGAATAACGAAACTTTAATGGCCCCAAGTTCAAGAAGTTGCATCTTTTTATACTCATAAGTCCATGAGACTCAAAAAGAGAAAAGAAAGGAGGATTATTAAGATAATCATAGTAGAAAGTAAAGGAAGACTTACTGATTCAAAGACAAAGATTTACTTGTTCCATAACCGCTTTCTGTTATTTATTATGTGACATCAGCGATATAATGACCTACTGAACAAGTGGCTAACCGTAAACCTTTGGGATGGTCTTACCGTTTTTCCGTGAAGGCTGGGTGCACTGACTGTATGGGTGATGTAGCCTGACGATGGCATAGACCGTCTCTCTATGGTGGAAGCCTGGATAGATTACACACAAAACACACTGACACGCCGCACTTAATAACCTCTTCAGGTATGTTAGAAAACACTCAAATCTATTCTGTTGCAGACTGGTGCTACTGTGTCTAAGATCCACTTACCTTTAGCAACTGAGACTTGGCTCGCCTAGGGGAGCCGGCCAAGGGCATGTCCAGTGTCGATCTCTCCCCCATGGGCCTGACCGTTACTCGATCTGCAGGCATGTGTGGTCTGCGGGGGAGAGACAGGGTCCGGCCGTAGCCTGGCGGGGGTCCTGGTGGAGGGATGTCGGAGGGCGACGGAGGTACAGAGATGCAACGGGGGACCTCGGAGGAGGGTCGAGGGGCCGAGGGGGGCACAGTGGAGGGGGGCCTTGGGCCATACGGGTAGTCCGGGGCAGGTGTGTAGAGAGGGGCAGTAGGACTGCCATGGCGGAACTGATGACGCTGCTGCCATTCGTAGAGCTGCCACACAGTGGTACCCCCCGGGCCCATTCCCTCCCTGGACAGGGTGCCTGTCTGGGGGTCTGGTGTGAGGCGGAAGTGGCTGAGGCGGTCCTGGGCGTACTTGTACTCACCGTGGCGAGCGGTAGACGGGGGGCTGTGGCGGGGAGTTCTTGGCAAGGACTGGTAGGTCTCCGCCCTGCTGAACTTGGGCTGTACTGGGGGGGTTCGACGGGGGAGGGAGCCTTCTCGTGAGGTGGGGCTGAGAGGGCCAGACAGAAGGTAAGGGATCAGATCTACAGTTTTGTATGTTTCAATGAGACACTGTCAAAATATTGTGTTATGTCTTGTGAATGTCTCACTATGTTCTAGCAATAAGAAAACACTAGATGGAACTAATTGCTATGGCCGTGCACACACCAAGAAATATCAAATACAGTGAGCACCACTACCAATAATATGTTGTAAAGTATAATATTTTGCGTGATTCTGATTAATTTAAAGTAAAAAATTAAGCCAGATGACTGTGTGTGAGTGTGTGCTTCAGAAAGCATGGTCTCATGCCAGCCATGTTAAAGCAGTGACCTACACTTTGCGCTCGCCCTTCTGCAGATGGACCCAGTTCTCCACTTGCTCCAAAATGCTCCTCCTTTGCACCTGCCTTTGGCTGTCCATAGGTGGCAGCGTGGCCCTTGTGTATGTCCCCGCCCCTATTCCATTAGGCTCTGTCACTGGCGAGGGGATCGAGCCATTCCTCAAAAAGACACCGGGGGGCAGAGTCGATGCTGCGCGGGAAGGAGCGCGGGACGGGGCACAGGATGGCGCCCTGGAGACAGGCGCAGAGACTGAGGCCGAGTTAAGAGGCAGGTCCAGGGGGTTGGTGGGGAACATTTTCATCTTGATGGTTCTGGGGATCTCTGTGTCTGATGGAGGGTTTGGATCGATGCTAGCGGCGTCCTCCGTGTCTCCGTGGGTCTCGACTGGTTCCAGGACCACTCCGTCAGCGAGAGGGTTGGGTTCTTCGGGGGTTGTCTCGGTGTGGTTGGTGATGATGTGGTTGGTCTGCGGGACTGCCTGGCACTCAGATGTGTCCGAAATTTCTGATTTTTGACTGTCTGAAGGCCTGGGAAAAGTAGAGGAAGGAAAAGATATGGATGTTTCTTTCTTCTTTCTCGTCGCAGATCTAGCAAATCTAGCCTCATGCTTAGCTGTGTCGTATAGCTTTATTCTAGCCTCATGCCTGGTTGTTTACAATAGCAAATCCCTAGTCAGCTAATGAAATGAAAGCTTCTCTGGGAAAACAAGTAGTTGGACGTTGCTGGAGTCTGACTGGGAATGAGGAGCCACATCTGTGCCGACAGACGCAATCACTTAGAATTAAAAATAGATGGAGGCCGCTCATTCGTCAAGGACGGCATTCCGCAACAGCTCCGCATGAAAAGTGTTTGCGGTCAATTTGTTCGCTTCCATCAAAACTGACAAATAACAGAGCTGGTCAACTCAGACGCACACAAACAAAGACTATCTGATGTGTAAAAACATGCAGTGGCCATGTGAAAAGTGAAGCTACCTGTCATTCCTGCTGTGGTGCTTCTGACAGAGGGACAGATCCTCCCCCCAAACCATCTTCCCCTCCTCCCCCTCCTCCCCTGCCGTGCCTGTCATCCATCTCTGTCACTCTTTTTTTTACCCTCTGACAATCTCTCTGTCTGTCACAGTCTCTTTCCTCCGTGTTTCTTACCATCTCTCACTTTTTGACCTCTTTCTCCATCCTTCCCTTCAAACTCAATTTCAGTCACCTAGAGGAGGTGTCAGGTGTCTGAAGCTATGCCAAAAAAACAGTATGCATGAATGTATGTGTGTGGGTTAGGGTTAGTGTGTGTGTGTTTAAGATAGTAGCCAAGGTCCTGCCCACTGTAATCTGAGAACACGGGTTACTGGCAGGATGAGATACCGCTGGCATGCACCCAGTGCCATGCTGCCTTCTCCACAGCCAAGGAAAATCTGTATATACAGACACATTCACACACATCCCCAATAAGTACATCCATTTCTGTTGGAGGTGTCATTCAACAAGACTGAGAAGCAGAAGAAAGAAATTATCCCTTATTAGTCCCCTAATGGGGAAATTTCAGAGGCGCACACAATTATTCAATGCATTGGCCGGGATTCGAACCCCCACCAGGAATGAAACCTCGGCTTTCTGAACATGGTAGGCAAGACTCCTACCACTGAACCACCGGTGACAGTCAAACAAACACCGGTGACAGTCAAACAAACAGGAAAAAAAGAATTGCCCCACTATTTACACAAAAGAGACACAGACAGACAGGCAGGCAAGCGAACACGAACAATGTATTTGGGCCACATAGTACTGTGCTGTCCATTGGGATGTTAGGCTGTGCCATACCTCTTCAGCATGGTGGTGTGATTCTGCATGAGGGCAGCCTGGTTCATGGCTTTGACCCAGCCATGCATGTCATCCTGGGTGTCAGCACTGAAGAAGTACGTCCTCATCCCACTGTGCACTGCCTGAGAGCCAATCATAGAGTTCCGATTGTAAATGTACGAGCGCATGCCCGTGTGGCTGGCCTATGGGAAGAGAAGTGATACATTAGCCAGCCAATAGGGTGATAGGATGGACACAATGGCAAAATAGACAATTAGTATAGAGATATGCCAGGTAGTGAGACACATGAGCACCAGCCAATGAACAGAGACATATTAATTATAGCCAAGAGAAACAACACCTAAAGCATCAGCAAATACAAAAACTGTTAATACAAATATTCAGCCAATAGTCACACAGACACACACTGTATAGGCCAGCCAACAGAAACCAAGGTAAATATCAGCCAAGGAAACTACAGAGAAACCAATTCTGGCAAATTGAGAAAAGACAGAGCAATATGGACTAACAGAAACATAGAAGTTGCAGAAGAGAAAAAGAGCAGAAAGAAATCTGCCCAATCCAAACTCACGACAAGGGCTGCGTTCAATTAGTACATAAAAAGTTAGTTTAGGATTTGGTTGCGATCCATTTTCTTACCCTCTTCTCTACCCACACTATTCCCTGTTCATAATGTCTAGCTGTATGTGCGTTTGTACAGACAGCTGTGTTCCAATGACAGTTTTGACAAAGCTTATGGTGGTGTTTTGTCTGTGGTCTCAGGATAGCGACAGGATCACTTTGTAAACTGAGGCAATGCCGCACACACCATTACCATGATTTACTCAAGTCCAGTACTTAAATGACAAAATGTAATATTTCCCCAGTTTTAGAACAACAAGGCTTAAGCAAGAGAACAGATTTGCAAGACAACAGAGTTATGTTTAAACTCTAATGAATTCGTTCCTCTGATTCTTAAATATTTATAGAGAATAATTAGCTGCCACAGCAAAGGCATGGGAGACTGATATGGTAATATTTGAGTAATTGTTTTAATTTGGGGATGGTTTAATTTTCTACGTGAATTTCTCAAAATGGCTAAATCTTTTCGAGTTAAGGGAAGGGACTGAGGGATAACCCACAAATACTTTCACATTTACACAACCAAGCAGACACAGACTTGGTGGAACCCTCTTAGCTCCTGGCTGTGTCTACGTATAGTTCGCCAGAAGGTTGTCTCTCTTCCCTGGGGAGCTCCTAAATATGTTCCCTGGCTTGGTCCAGTCTGGCCTTTAACCCATGCCTGTACCAGGACCATAAATTACAGGTGCAGTCAAGTATTTTTTATAAATATTGGACGCATATGTGCTTGAACGCATCTGCATGAACTCGCATTCACACTAACAAAATATAATAATGCCTCAACAAAATATTTGATTTTGTGACTGTATCAAGTTCTGTTCAACCCAACACACAAGCACACACATAGGACTAAAATAACAGCCAATAACAGTAGCCCCTCTCTCCCGTCCAGGAATGCTGAGTGGTACACATTCAGCTCTATGTATGAGCGTTGCACCTGCACACAGAATGCTCACTGCTCACCCACGGTCAATTCTTTTTTTCTTTCCTTTTTAACCCTCTGTCAGTCACACTCACGCTCTCTCTCTCATCAACATTATGCAGACAAACCCCAATACTTTACCTTTTTGTTCCACTTCTTACTCCACTACTCCCTATATGATGTTTCTCACTCTTTTTCTCTCTCTTTCTCTCTCCCTCTTTTCATCCTATTCCCTTCTCTCCATCCCCAAACTGAAAATAGCTCCTACACTGTGGCAGGAAGGCTAACAATAGCACCATCCTTTTCCATCCCCACACGCCCTGTTCTCTCGAACATGCAGTGTTGTTTTTGGTCGCTGGGCTATTTGGATATCTATTGTGTCTGAAAGATAAGTCCTGGGAGGGCAGGGCCAGCCCAAAACACTGATATATCCTGCAACTTATTAAGTCACACAGGGAAATACTGTGATGCATACATAAAGCTATAAAATAATCCCACAGAAATAAACTGGTTTGGGGATTGACACAGATGTACAGTTAGGGTCAAAAGTTTACATACACTAGTGAAGATCATGTATGCCATGGCAATATAGGGTTTTCAATAAACTCTACAACTCTTATTTTTCTGTGATGGAATGATAAGGAGCACATATTTCTTTGTCACAGAAAAAATTCATGAAAAATGGTCCTTTTCGAATTTATTATGGGTCTTTTGAAAATGTGTCAAAATCTTCTGGGTCAAAAATATACATACAGCACCTTGAATTACCAATTTGGTGATGTAGAAAAAGTTGTTTCAATCCAATTTGCTTTTTGGCATGGCCTCCTAACTTCTTACGAGTGATTATGATTGACTCCAGCTGGTGACTTCTTTCAGTCCATGTAAATAGGGCTTGTTTGACACATTCACTAGACTCAGCCAGAAATACTACAATGGGAAAGTCTAAGGAGCTCAGCACGGATCTGAAAAAGCGCATCATTGACTTGAACAAGTCAGGAAAGTCCCTTGGAGCCATTTCAAAGCAGTTGCAGGTCCCAAGATCAACTGTGCAAACAATTGTTTGTAAGTATAAAGTGCATGGCACGGTTGTATCATTGCCACGATCAGGAAGAAAACGCAAGCTATCACTTGCTGCTGAGAGAAAATTGGTCAGGTTGGTCAAGAGTCAACCAAGAACCACCAAAAAGCAAGTCTGCAATGAGTTGGAGGCTGCTGGAACACATGTGTCAGTGTCCACAGTCAAGCGTGTTCTACATCGCCATGGGCTGAGAGGCTGCCGTGCAAGAAGGAAGCCATTACTCCAGAAGCGGCACCTTACGGCTCGACTGAAGTTTGCTGCTGATCACATGGACAAAGACAAGGCCTTCTGGAGGAAAGTTCTGTGGTCAGACGAAACTAAAATTGAGCTTTTTGGCCACAATGACCAGAAATATGTTTG
Source organism: Neosalanx taihuensis (assembly GCA_030340665.1). Lineage (NCBI taxonomy): Eukaryota > Metazoa > Chordata > Actinopteri > Osmeriformes > Salangidae > Neosalanx > Neosalanx taihuensis. Next base: position 11,376,619 of record CM059290.1, on the reverse strand, counting down.
GAGGAGAAAAGGTGAGGCCTTTCACCCCAAGAACACCATACCTACCGTCAAACATGGTGGTGGTAGTATTATGCTGTGGGCCTGTTTTGCTGGCAGTGGAACTGGTGCTTTACAGAAAGTAAATGGAATAATGAAGAAGGAAGACTACCTCCAAATTCTGCAGGAAAACCTAAAATCATCAGCCAGAAAGTTGGGTCTTGGACGTAGTTGGGTGTTCCAACAGGACAATGACCCCAAACATACATCAAAAGTGGTGAAGGAATGGCTAAATCAAGCTAGAATTAAGGTCTTAGAGTGGCCTTCCCAAAGTCCTGACTTAAACCCCATAGAGAATATGTGGACTGTGCTGAAGAGACAAGTCCGACTCAGAAAACCAACAAATTTAGTTGAACTGCACCGATTCTGTCAGGAGGAGTGGTCAAAGATTCAACCAGAAGCTTGCCAGAAGCTTGTGGATGTCTACCGAAAGCGCCTAATTGAGGTGAAAATGGCCAAGGGACATTTAACCAAATATTAACATTGCTGTATGTATATTTTTGACCCAGCAGATTTTGTCACATTTTCAAAAGACCCATAATAAATTCATAAAAGAAAAAATTTTCATGAATGTTTTTTGTGACAAAGAAATATGTGCTCCTTATCATTCCATCACAGAAAAATAAGAGTTGTAGAGTTTATTGAAAACCCTATATTGCCATGGCATACATGATCTTCACTAGTGTATGTAAACTTTTGACCACAACTGTATGTACCTGTATGAAAACATCTACATAACCTTTAAAAAATGATGATGAGCAGTTTCTTAGCACTTTTTAAAACTCTCAGCAACCTTATTATGTCTCCATTATCACTGTATGCAGTACATTAATGTTGTTTATTTATTTCAGTATTTAGCTCTGCTACTGAAGAATGTGAAATTGCCCTGGGGATCAATAAAGCACAACTCTGCTCTATTCTCTACTAAATAGAGCACATATTTTGAAAGACTTATCCACATGGACCGGGAGACACATAAGAGACAAATTAGGGACTAAAATACACAGATTATGATAGTTGGTAAAACAAGAGTTATGGCAGGCCACAACCACATCAGAAAACAACACACACCAATCTCCATGCATGCTCCAAATTGTAAGAATATATACTTTTTCATACAGTATATTCTCATTTTAAAACCAAACCGTGCTGATGACAAAGAATGACTGAAAGAAAATGAACTAAGTGTGAAGAGCTGAGAAGGGCCAATACCTATTTATGAGTGGACGATGCACTTGGGTTTCATTGGATGACCTCTCACACTCACAGAAGTCCAACCAAGGCAGCCCACCAATGGGAACAAGAGAAGGGACAGGTTTGAACAAATAGAGGGAGGGTCTCCAACCTGAAGCAAGATTTCCTCAAGATGGAAGGTGCGTATGTAACTATTGAGATTTTGGGGGATTACTCATTTGTTTTGGTAATTATTTTTTCAGGGGGTGAAGGGTGGCAAAATAAATGAACACTGATAGACATACACATGTTCACATACAAAAATATACAAAGTGTTCTGACCCCAAAACGATCCCCACACTCAGAAACACACTACAGCATCATTCTAAAGTTCCTATCAGGTCTCTGGTTAGTGGGGTTAAACATGACCAAATGATTATTTAGAAACCTGATAAGGGGGTTAGTCGAGATTAAACTGAACCCAACTAACAGTCAATGATTAATGCAGCAATTTCCTTCCCAATTAGAATGTGTTTATGTAGAATTTTTTTTTAAGGCTTAAAAGCATCGTTTGGTAGGTGTTTATCAAGGCACTTTACAAAAAAATATGTGAATCGGCATTTGACTTTCAAAGAAACTTTTGTGAGGGTGACATCAGGTCTTGAGGAGGAAAACTGATCAGGACAGCCAATGAGTTTCTACAATACCACTAAAGTGGCCTTCAGCCACATCATTAATAGACTTGAACCTGAAACCTGGTCCATTGACTGTACTTTCAACAGAGGTTTAGATTACTGTGTTGGGTAGAGAACAGCACAAAAACCTCCCTCCTGAAGGAAAGAGGCTGGATACATTACAGAAGAATACAGGATCCATCTAGATAATGACTGGTAGGTCGTAAAAAAACCCCATGCACCTGAGAGATGTGTGCCTTTAGTCAAAAGGGGGACAGAATAGACGAGAGAAGCATATGGAGATAAAATGGAGCTGTGATTCCTCACTGGAGATTTCTTTGGAAGGTTGGAGGCAACAAGTAATTTCACTTTGTTGTTATCTGATGGAGCATAAATTGTGTATGGTTGAGGTCTGCTCTTAAATAATTTATACAAATCTGGCCCAAATGTATTTGGGATGGGACTGTGTTACCATGGTAACCATGAAAAACCTTAATTAAGTAAATTACATAATGTCATATTTTACAGGTTTTATGTAACTAATATTAGTGATAAAATATGACGAGTCTGGGTACTGTGAGTAGTACATTATTCATGAGGGTGAGTCAACAAAGAAATAAAATATCAGAACGTTAGTCAACTTGCAAAACTTATTTCTTATTGATTGACAATGAAGTGGATTGTCTTGTTAAACTAATAGGGCTTTTTGGTGGAACAATGATGGGATGGTGACTTAATAGTAATGCAATGACAACAGAGATTAATATTATTTACACTTTGTGAAAAAGATAATTATCTTTTCAAAAACCACTCACAAGTAGAAAATATGTCACATAAAAATAAGACCAAATCAAATGCAGAAAAGAACAGAATCCGAGAGAGTGTGAAAGACCAAGCTTGGCTCGTACCTTGAAGGCGTACTTGCGGCTGATGTGGTCCTCTGGCTCCACAGCTGAGATGACATAGCTGGGGAGGGGGATACTGCCAAGGACCGACTCCTCCCTGCTGTCTGCGGAGGGACACAGAAAAGAGAAGGAGGGAGAAGGTTTCCAATATAAGCTTGAGAGGGCTCAAGATAGAGTGAGCACATAGATAAGGGGCTACATCCGTGTGTGTGTGTGTGTATGTGTGTGCATGTGAAAGAGACCCCCCCCCCCCCCCCCCCCCACTACCCGACCCAACGACACACACCTTTTGACAACCATTCATATGACAGCGCTCTCCTACCAACTCGTAAGTCAACCCTGTTTCTCTCGTAGCTCCCGCTGCCAAAACGACTTCACTATGCCCACCTGGTACTACCCTGCCACTGAAATAAAGCATTGAATCTTCACTACTCCACTTACACTGGCTGGTGATGTCACCACTGCCTTCCCGTCGGTCTGGCCTGGCCTGGCATTAGTGCCATGGCACTATGCGCCTCTCTAACTTCAACCACAGTGCTATCTTAATTACTTCACACCTCCAAAAATAGAGAGAGGACCTCTCATAGGAGCTGTTTTTTTTTTTTTTTTTGGTAGACTATGTGACAGCGTGTTAGAATGTGTGCGTTTGTGCATGTGCACGTCTAACCTTGAGAATGACTGCATTTCTATTCTTGTAATTGTGTGTGTGCGTCTGGGACGGCAAAAGAATGTGTGTTACGTTGTGTGTGGGTGTTTTTGTGTGTGTTTGAAGCTAGCAGTGGAGTGTTTGGTTGATAAGTGATAAGGAGGGGCCTGGATTAAATAGTAATTGGTTAAAAATAATTCAAGGAGCTTTAGAGGAGACATTCTCTACTTGTACCTCATATGAGTCAAAAAATTATTGTATCTGCCGTCTCCCCAGCATACACACATTCGATAGCATGGCAAACCAGACCAGGCCAAAGAGGAGAAATGACATCCTATCAGGATCTATCAGAGAATGATGTCTATCTCTGTCTGAGTGTTGTGTGAAAGCTGTGACAGCGTGTGTGCGTGTGTGTGTGTGTTGTGACAGCACATGTGCTTCATATGTCACAGCATATATGGTGTGTGTGTGTGTGTGTGTGTGTGTGTGTGTGTGTGTGTGTGTGTGTGTGTGTGTGTGTGTGTGTGTGTGTGTGTGTGTGTGTGTGTGTGTGTGTGTGTGTGCGTGTTGAGACAGAATCCTGCATATGTGTTAGGAACCCATGGGGAAACCTCAGATTAACACCAGAACTGATTAAACTACTGGCTCTCTCATCAACTCAGACATGCTGATCCAATCTCTTATATAACCCTCCAGAAATGCAAGGATACGCTGGGGGAACGTTGAAGAAACATACCATCCATCTACCAACCAATACTGCTGAGGATCAATAGATATGAAAGATATGAAACATGAATATGGCAAATATCCATTAAACATTGCTGGCAGAATTGAACAAAGAACCAGTTTCCTTTAAAAACATTTTTATTGACAATCCATCTGGTTGTTTCAACAGCAACAGAGATATAATGTCAAGAGGACTCAAAGGTAATGTATGGATTTCTCCCCCCATCCCATCTTTTACTTCTTAACCTAAAGAGAGCCTTGGGGAGCCCAATGGCTCAGTGCAGCTTACCTTTGTAGTAGAAGAGGCAGTAATCAGCCAGGACAAACCACTTCCTCTTCCATAACCTCATCCCAGAGCTGTCCTGGTGTCGGGCAGCGTGGTGGGGGAAAAGAGAGAAAGATAACAAGACAAAGACACAGAGCGAGAGGGAGAGAGATAATACTACAGTATAATAATACTCGTCTATTCTAGTTCACAAGGCCTGTGTTTCTTCCACTTCAAATACGTCTTTCAAACCTTCTAAAGAGACTGGTGAGTTTTCTGTAGTGTCGGAAGCAGAGGGATGAGGGGTTGGAGGGGGGGGCGGGGGGGGGGGGGCTTCCACTTCAAAAGACCCTCTATACACACAGTAATTGAGCCCTGTTTGTTTGAATCTTTTCCCTGGCAATAACGCTGTGCAATTTTCCTCGTGGTAACAGAGTTTGTTTTGAAGAAATCTGGCAGGAATTGGACCTTTGAATTTCGGACGTGAAACATGCCTGTGTGCACCTTTTTTGGAAAAACGTGCGCACGTGTGTCTGTGACTAAGAGAAGTGTGCAGTTTTTTTATATGCAGTGGTACATCGCTTATAAATCAATGACAAATGTCACAGTGTGTCTCTGCATCATCACTCTCTCCTGGCCTCACCTTTCTGAGGTGCAAGGTCTCTTTCATTTAGAGGGCATGCGTAAGTATAGGGTCACAGGGTCAACCTTACATCTCATTAAGATACTACGAGATAAGCACCTGACTAAGCCTGAGGACCTCACTGTTTCAGCCAATCACAAAAGTGACCTCATCAGCCAATTGACCGATGATCTTAATCCTATATCCCAACCAATGACTCACATCAAGCAAGCGTACAGTGTGGGATTTGTTTCTGAGCTTGTTTGCCAGTGTGTGTATGTACGTATGTGTGTGTGGCTCACCTGTTTGTAGAGCCATCCTCTCTCAACTACTGGGACGTTGGGGTTCCTCTTAATGGATTGGTCTCTCTTTCCAAAGCTGTGCACCCTTACACTCAACCTGGAGCCCTGTAGAATGGACACACACACAAACACACACATACATATGAACAATTTCTACACTGCAAAGAAAAGTGGAAAAAGGTCAAAGGTAGTATTGAGGGAGGTGGGCGACACTATATGACACAATTGGAAGAAAGTGTTGTCTGGGTGACACCAAGGCAGAACCAATCTTCACATGCTAAATGTGGACACTTTCACCTGCCATGAGGGTTACAATCCATCACAGCCCATTTATTTAAGAGTCAGCCTATTGTGATAACAGATAAGGTATTACCAGTTTGTTACGGCTACCTGAACACCCTTTCTGGCCTGAGTTACAGTTTTGGATGAGATATTTCCAATAAAAAAAACACACACGCAGTAATTATTAGGCATCGCAGTGTGTGCGGCTAAATCTCGTAAATTGTGCAGATGATTGTCAGAGACACGTACAGCATCAGCAACATCCGTTATACCATGTGTGCCTGTCTTCAGGTTCCCATGCATGTTAGTAATTAAATACTCCAGAGAAACCTTTTCAAAGCCACCCAACTCAACACTTTTCACCTTCTCCAACCCCCTCACACACACGCACACACACCAGCTGATCCGCGGCCCCGCCCCACATTGGCCCAACGGCCCACCGGGACGATGCCCGGTATGCCAGATGGCCAGTCCACCCCTGGGCGTGGGTCTTGTGGTGTTGCGACGTGATGGTCTCAGCTCTGGGATGTCTTCGCAGCTCGCAGGAGTTGAAACATGTTTTCTCATCATGAGACCAGCGGTTAACCAAGTGTGCTGTTCCGTTTGACGGTAAACAGCTGCAGCGTTGTCAAACTGATTCCCCTGTCTGTGCTATTTTCACGCAGTAAATTCCCAGAGAAGCCTTAGGGTACGAGGCTGTACATTCTGAGAGATGGACCGGAGAATTACTCCTGGTTTTGTCTTTAAACATTCACATTACAGTTGTAAATAAAACCGGTTGACAGGTCGAAGACAAATCTCATGACATTTTTTCCTACTGCACCAGCTGTGTTTAGTCCTGTTTTTCTGTCTTGAGAATGATGATGAGAAATGCTGTCATTAGAAGGTCTCTGTTGTCGCACTGCCATAATTAAAATGCTCCACCAGGTACTGCAACAGCTACTTAAGCACCAATATTGTCAACATTACAGATAATAACCATTTAAATTAGTATTTGTTGAAGAAATGACACAGGAGACAATCTGTTTACACTGGGATCTCAAAGGGAAGTTAGGACACACAGAACTCCCAAAGGCACAGAATGCACTTGATCCATTTTAAATCCACACTGACATATTGAACATTTTCCTGGCAACCACACAACAAACATTGGTAATATACATGATTTATACTTCTAAGAGCTGAATGGGAGGTTTCGATGAATATTTGTGGTTCTACACAGACATCCAAGAAGTAAATAGACACCTTTCATTTTTCAAAATACTTTATTTAATATGGAAAGCGAACCTCTGAATTCTGTACTCGATAGGTAGGACTATTTACCTAAATACCTTTAGTATTTAGTAGACATTCCCTTAGCAGCTTTTATTAGACATTCTCTTTAGAAAAATGAAGGTGTTTATTTACTTCTGGAATGTCTGTGTATGTGTAAGTTGTATTGATCCACCGTTGAGAAAAGAGCACGCGGGAACAGACAGGTCGACAAGCCTCATGGTATCTAGTGGCAACAGATGAATTCTGTGTGATGGATGTTGGAGTCATCTGTTCCAGCGTGCTGCATTTAATCACAGTCAAAGGGCACCTGTTGATAAGCTGGACATACACACCTCCACATGCACATCCACACTGTTATCCCAATGTATTTGAAGTCTGATTAATTAGAACCTGGCTTTCCACCTCTGCCTTCTTCTTTAATCAAGCCGTCCGAACAGAACTATCACCCTGACTGTGGGCCTTCTTGGTGCTTGGCGCTGACTGTAACAGGACAGCCCACCCAGAACGAACCCCAGCCATTCTTCATTAACCACAGTCAGCTCGAGTCAGCAGACAATTCTTAGAAGCTGTTAAAATGAATTTTACTGGTCAACCTGCGTACTATGATGTCAAAGGACAATCTCATTGCGGAGCATTAGAAATACACTCTAGATTTACGTGGCAGTTGACATCTATTATTAATGCACCAGTTCAAAGTTTATTCGCTTGTTTTAACCTTGTCTAAAGAATACTAGCTTTCTTCTTGGTCGTTCGCCGTGTACTGAAATGGAATCTTTTAATACAAAATATACGTCATGCAAATGAAATAGATTTTAGAACGAACAGCCAGACCCTAACACGACTGACCTTTGACACTGAGGCGGTGTCCGCGGTGGATGTGGTGACAGCGGTGGAGGCCTCACTGACCGTGCTGGAGAGCTGCAGGTCTGCTGCCGGTGGCTGGGACATGCGTCCACTTGGCCTAGTCAGAGAGAGTCAAGGGGTCACGCGTGTGTTCATGGTATCAATGTGTGTATAAACCACATCCATGCGAACCCATGCACATGTGAAACACCGACAGGAGAGCTGGCATGTTATAGTGTTGTGTCCCTCACAGATTCACTGTTTACCATTTACTTTGTAGCTTTGCCAATAGACATTGATCGCTCCTGCTTTTCATGCCACTTTTTTTAACCACGTTCCACTTGATTAGCAGCTCAAGATGAGGGTGTGTTGAATAATGAATGAAAGACTTAGTGTCAGCTGAACAAATTACGCTTGACCCTTGACTCCGGCAATGGTTTAAACGCATAGCGTTTGTAAATCAGTCTCTATTCATTGGGCAGCGAAAGTCAAACATCCTGCCCCTTACATCCATTAAAGATTATATATCAAATATGACTAAATTATATATTCATCCTCGGTGCCGGAAGTGGCCTTCCGCTATTCATCACTGACAAACACACATCCACATAAAAAGCATTCACACATATACATATGCACAATAGCGCACACTGTCACACAAATTGCAGCCAATATAACGCTTTGGCACAGCCACAGCTACAAATCACATTAACAATGACTTGGCGCAGAATCCGCCAGAGCCCATTTCCCCAATCCAAATGTAAATCTCAAAGACAGCATGTGGGCGAGACAGAAAATAGAACAAGGAACTTTCAGATCTAGGGACCAAAGATCCAGGAGGCACCGACAGAACTAACAAATTAGGCCCCGTTTCTGCCCAGCAAAGCATCCGCTATATCTCCTGCAGTCACAGACACAAGACTGCGTCCTTACTGACCAGACATTTTCTACGAGAACCAGACTATAACCCTGTGAAAGGTTAAGGAATACCCCATCAATATCAGTTCATATTTGGGGATCCCAACGAGAGGACAGCCCACCTTTAGATATTAGTCTTTCTTTGTAAGAAATTCCCTAAGGTAGTTTTACTAATGAGCACCAATAAAAGAACGTCCCTTTGAGATGGTAGTGAAAGCAGGGTTTAGTTGCTTTAACTGAAGTTACTGCACCTTAGCTGTATACCGGCACTATGTTAAGAGTCTTCCCTCCACACGATACCCAAATAGTTCAATCAGAAAAGCGATGAGAGGCTGTAGGCATCTGGCCAACCATGCCAACCATGCCTAACACATACTCACATCTACTATGCTTAAACGAGCACTGCAGAGAATGTTTGACAGTTTGGGGCTGGGAGAGATCACATTGAAGCTCTTCAAAGTGAAAGATCGAGATGTAAACAATGCAACGCAGACCCTTCACTTTGTGGGTTTATACATGCTACTAATGAAAAACCTTTCTCCCTTCTCTATTTCACTTTAATGGTAAAACCAAAGGCTTAATGAAGGCTGTTCAAGGAGGCAAGGCCTATCTCAAGATACGTGTATTAACGACAGCAAGGGGAAAGCATAACACTTGCCACTGTAAATGAGCTGATTCAAAACTGTTTTTGGGTTACAGGGTTGTAACTTTTACGTCATCCTTCCAGATTGAGAGGACAAGAGGCTAAGGACTCAAGAGAGGGCCTTGTTCAACAGCTGACACACTTCTAACTTATCGGCCTTCAACTGAAAGCCTCAGGTGAAATTGACCCTTTCTGCTGCCATGGCAACGGTCAACAAAAGTCTTGATGTGGATGCCAATCCCCATGGAAGAGAGACATCACATTGCTGGCATCGTTCTGCCCAGGGCTTACAGATCCCATGGCAATGCGCAGGGGAGGAGAAAGAGACTGACATTTAAAAAAAATATATACAAAGAGGAAAGAGAAGGAAGCTGAGGTGATGGGACAAATAAATGAACGAGAAAAAAAGAGGCTGACAAACAAGGCCAACGGACAAACAAGACAAGAGAGTGAAGAGAAAACAAACTTAGACACACATACCCAGACCCAGACAGCCTGAGAAGTTATTTCATCGCCTGATACAAAAATACGACCTGATAAGGGACTCTCACAAGCTGTAAAGACCTGATACTTTATAGCCACTCCGCTCTCTGATAACCTCAGCCACGCAGGCAGTCGACGCCAGTCTGCTCAGTATGATTCAAGATGAAGTTTCACCTCCTCGCCTTGCAATTCCATGTTACCTGTATCATTTGCACTACTTGCATCATTTGTATTATTTGTAACATTTGTATTCCTTGTCTATATGTATCATATCTGCAGTGTATCTTTATATTGTATTCATTTTTCATTTTATTAGTAGGCCACATTTATGTTCTATGTTTGCTCATTCCTGCCAAAGTGAATAGATGTTTGTTTATCTTGCATAGCGAATAAACCCCCATTCTGATTCTGATTCTGATTGAGAGCCTGTTAGCTCTCAGGTCTTCATGTAAGGTGATTTAAGCTCTGCTCTTGTAGAAATCCTGTGCTACCCGGCTGTGTAGCTGTACTTTCTCTGTGTTTGCACAGGGTATGTTTCAGTAAGCTCAGGCAAATCCTCTATAGCTCACACTGGTGAGCTGCAGATCTGTTCTTCCACTTGGTGCCTATAGAACAGCATTATTACATTCTGCGTTCCACACTTACAATAACTGACTGCACCTTCTATTAGATACTTGAAAATCTGCAAATGCACAATCCGACTCTCTTTCTCACGTATGTGATGAACTCACACACAAACATACTTTAAACCACCCACTCACACATACATACACACGCACAGGTGGTACAAGTTGTAGGTCCTCTCTACTGCTCCTGCTGTGTATGTGGTAAAGGGGTTCAGGCTGAGTGGTAGTGACACATTATCTGAGTGCTTCATGCAGCCCCTGCACGCCCACATAGCTGTTAATGAGACGGATCCATCAGAACATGGCAGGGGAATGTGCCCTCCTATTCTCTGCCAGGAAAAAACACAGAGCTACAGATGGAGAGGGAAAGAGAAAGGGGAGAGAGAGCGAGGAATAGAGAGAGACTACGAAAAAATGAGAGAAGATTATAGTGAATTAGATAAATAGATTGTCTGTGTGTGTGTGTGTGTGTGTGTGTGTGTGTGTGTGTGGGGGGGGGGGGGGGGGGAAGAGAGAAAAAGTGACTACGAGAGAGTTAGGTTTGTGAGTCTATATGGCAAGCCTCTATGAAATATTGTTTCACTGTGATGCTTTTATTGGAAAAGGAGCAATCATTTTCTTAATTTCCTGTATTAAAAAATGTAAGTAAATATCTATGATGAGCAACGTCTGGGTGGAATAAAAATAACTATTGTACTACTAGAGTAGAATAAAACAGGATTAGGGTATGGATTAGAACAAAATACATTTTCAACCAAGTCCTAAAAGCATGACATATTCATTCTGTACATTGATCACTTCTATAAAAGGCATAACGTAAGCATTTGCACATCTATCTTTAATGTCGTAATTTCAAAATTTCCGATACACTTCCAGTGCAGTTTGTTTTCAACAGAATCATTTTAGCAGAATGACGCTTGCCATGGACCCTCTTAAACCTATGTGATCTTGTGCCAGCTTTGGCCCCTGAGGAAATAAAGGGACCTTGTCTTTTTGCTCCAAATCAAAGGGCATATTGACTCGTCTCCAGTTCTATCCTTAAGAGAAAGCCAGAGGAAACTCTCCAAAGAGCTCTGTCTCTCCCCCACCTGTGGCTGCAGGGAGTTAGCTAAAGACACGAATGCAGGAAGCAAAACAAAGCATGGAGAGATGAGAGATGAGAGGTGGAGGTACAAAGAGAGGGAACAGTGTGAAATGGAAAAGTAAGAGAGCGACAAGCTGCAACGTGACATCTAGTTTTGGTACTTCCTATGTTTCACCGCTGTTCTGAATCAGGTGAATGTTGCCTGGCACGATCTAATTATCCATTTGTAAAATCAACCTGTTTTAATGTCACCTCTAATCACAGCCTAAGTGGACATCTTCCACCAGCTTTAGTGAACATTGCAATCATTATTTTAATGCCAAATACACAAAAGGTATTTTCCAGTGTCACTAAATGTCTTCACACTTCAATAACAGGTTGTGACAAACAATTACAAGAACCTAGGACTCTGTTCATAAAACTTGGGACTGGTTTCCCAGACAGACAAGCCTAAACTAATACCTTTTCTAGTGGCGCCAACTCTTTGTCAAATGTTCCCAGACTCAATTTGTCCAGAAACCTCTCTTCATGATCTAAAAAAGTGCACACACAACTGACTCCAAAAATGCTTGATTAAATATAATTAAAGTTTCACAAATAGACCCTGAGACAAGGACATTCCTGATGAGTCACTGGTATTAACGGGGCCTACAGCCAACATACCAGGAGACCCTGGGAACAATCATATGTCATTGCTAGATCAGCAGTGGAAGAGAAGTACTCACTGTTCCTGAAGTGTAAAATCCACGCTATCTGCAGACACCTGTCCCGTCACAGGGTGCAAGAAAGTTGTGGTCCTCTGGTTATGACTGTAGCGACAAAACAAGAGAAACAGGAGGGGTGGGGTATAGAAGGGAGGGGGGGGGGAACGTGGAACAAAATTAGCAACCTTGTCTGTTGAGTGACACTTCATTCATCATTGCAATGGATTTTCACAGTCTCTCTTTGCATGTATACACAAGATGGTCATTGTAGGGTTATAACAGGGTTTATGAATACGGCTCCCTCCTCTCCACGACCACAGAAATGCACAGAAACATCCCCCCCCCCCCTCTCCATGCACACCTCTTCCCAAGGTCCCCACTCCGTCTCTAGCCTCCCCCCTTACTTTCCCAGTCGCGTGTAGAATGTGAGTTGAGGCCGCAGCCCCCATTTTTGGACAACTGATGCAATCACACCCTGACAAATTGTCAGGCTTCACACAAAACACCAGCGAGGAGAGTTGGCCAGAATTAAATAATCTCAAACGGCTCCAGGGATACACAGACCAAAGGAGGACACGATGGAAGGTGGCTTGTGTCTTGCATTGAACTTAACGTGTTGATAAGGCTGATAACAAATGAATCAATTTGATTAAACTCTCGACACTGAAAAGATGGCTTGACGTGGAGGGGAACTGTCCCCCCCCCCTCCTCGTTTACCATGCTCCCCACGGAGCCCTCCTCCATTTTACAGTAGTGCCAGTGTGCTGCTCTTAGTGTCAGAACTGGTGTGCAGTGACAGCTAAAACCTCACTTCCTGGTTTTAGAGTGTAAGAAGTGCTATGTACCAACGCAAAGGGAGGGAGAAATGTGTGGAGAGGGTTTCTGGTGCGCCATATTCTTGAGTGTGTCTAACAGAAAGTGTTTACTCAATGGTGTGAAAAATGGACTGCAGAACAAACAACTAAAAAAGGTGCAGGTTCTAAGCATAAAGGTTGGCTCTGTTTTAAATTCCAATAGTCCAAGATCTGCGTGACATAATGGATGGCTTTAGGAGGACAGCACCTACCCTCAACAGAACTTCCAGTTATGAGTTATGAATGATGACGTTCTCTCGATGCCTTATCAAATTCAACAGCCGACGCCATAATATCACAAGCAATGATCGTTGTGGTACTTGTAAACAACCATAGAAAATGAATTACAGCTGGAACACTACAATATGTTTAGGTTACGGTGCAAATTACCTTGTACACTGTAAAATTCATAGTACATTATCTTATTAGTTTGGAATGACACCAGCCTCACTGACATTCAATACACATGAAAAACTGAATGGTTTATTTGTAATCTGATAAAATAAAAATAAAAACTCCACAGCTGGTTGCTCTTTCACTGAATATAAATGGAATACAGTATTGATTTCCTTGGAAGTCGTTTTCCACTGTGCTGGCAAATTTAATTTGAGTGGGTTTAAAATGGTCTCAAGATGTTGAATGACATAGTTCTATTTTGGAGAATGCTTTTAGTGTCACACATTTATTCTTATTTTTTTGCGTTTAAACCATTACTCTAAAGTCTAAAGGGTGTTTTAAAGTTAAACAAAACGTTTTTCTTCAGTTAGTTCTTTGATTCCATGTTTGAGTTGTGAGCCAGGCGTTCACTTAAAAAAAGTTTTAAATTAATTGAAGGGAAAATGTAAAGAGTGATTTTTGAGAGTCAGGCTTCATTATGTGTATAGATGCAAGCCTCATCTAGGCAGGTATCATTGCTACCTAAACAGCTGTTCACTCGTGCTGCTGAAAGAGTTGGGTGTCATTGGTCACCCCTCTCATCTAGTATTCTCAGAAACATTCATGAGGGGCAGGAGGGCAGATTCTGGATTACCTAAACACATCACACTCCTCGACAGCTGTCACACACACATCCCTCCCACCAAATAGTGCCCTGCAAACACTGACAAAGATACTGTAAGTGAACTCACAAATACAGAGATCTAGCCACAAGCATATATGCACGTGTACAGAAATATCAACGCACCTGTTATATCACATGACCATACTGTATCTCTGTCAACATCTTCGCTACACCACTAAGGCCTTGCCTTCATTTCAAGGGAATGTTTTTTTTTTCTACTTGGTTTTCTCACTCCCTTTGAAGAAACTTAAAAATAAGCTCTTTTTCTTACATACCAAGAACCAGACAGTCATTACAGTTTCATTAAAACTGTTTGCCAGGAAGTCTTCTCCAATCATTGATGAAGGAATTCCATGTGGATGCTTTCACTGCTTTCCTTTAATTAAGCCTCGTTAAAAGCGAAGAAACGAAGTTTCCTTGTCCTTGTCTGGACCAACATTGTTATATGCCACACTTACTGACATGTTCTTAATCACTACACGCACATGAAGGGACATACCTGCAGGGTGATAGAAATTGAAAAGGGCACGATCACTGGCTTTGAACCGCAGCTCTACTGACTCTTCAATAGAGGATTTGCCTCAATATCTGGCAACGCGGGCTAGGTTTTAGATGAATCGGTTCAAAATATCTACTTGGTTAGTGGGTGCGTCTGCCAGTCAAAGGTCAGGTTTATTTAAAGAGAGAGACAGATAAAGAGAAAGGGAGAGAAAGAAAGATAGAAAGAAAGAAGATGGGGGTTGTTTGTAATAAAGTAACTGAGAGAGACCATCCCTTTATGGAACGTGCTGGAGGTGACGTTGGTTTGTGTGTGTGTGTGCGCGACTGTCTGACTTTTTGAGTCTGACTTCTCTCGGTGCCTGTTTGTGTGCGTCAGTGGGCATTTGCATTATTTTCTGAACAAGCCCATAGACCTTTCAGGGTGAACTACAGGCAGTGAATGAGCCAACAATCAGCAATCTGCCTTTTGTCACAAACATGAAGAGCCTCAGGTGTCATCATAACTCTGGAACTGGAAGAATAACAGCAGCTCTCCTACTCATTAATACAGGAACACATTTTAACACCAACTTAACACGTTTCATCCAGTAATGTGCTCTTAAGAGTTATGGAGCTCATAAAGTGATAGTGAATACCCACAACTCTACCACGCCAGCATCCACAGGGAAGACAGATGGATGGACAGCCATGAAAACACGCACAGACAAATAAACTGCCAAGGACAGAATAATAATGATCTCAGAGTTGGATGGGCCTTGGACCACAGATCCTTAGCTTGAGTGAAAAGCAGGTTGGCAGTGAAACAAAGAGCTCCAAACAGGAAGTTTCATCAATTCCCTTGAATCAACTTCACTTTGCCTACATCTAATTGATACACAGTGAAAATATGTATTAGGTGTTATGTAGGTAGCTCTGGATAAGAGCGTCTACAACATGTCATGTACTGTAGCGCACACTAAAACAAGCCAGTCTTTCTATGGCTACTTCACTCTAAGTTCCATCAAGTAAGTTTGAACAGTAATTATTCATATTTTTAAATTAAACACATTTATCTCACAATATTACAATGAGGTCTGTCATCTGAGTTAAATCCTACAGCTCAACACAGCTAGAATGAGCTCTGTGTAACTGAATCCACTTTTTACAACAAACCACCTCAGCTGAACTATACAACCCTGTACTGAAAAGAGCATCCAACTGCAGCTCTAACACTGCTTCAGAGTGGCTTTGTCTCTGTTTCCCTTCCAGCCAATGGTAGATAGCTGTTGTGGTTTCAGCACTGCCCTCTCTGTCAATGTCGCCGCTAAAGTTTAACCCTGTAGCTTAGTGCAACCTTGATTCTCCCCCGCCCACACCATCTGTCTCTCTTTTTCTCTTTCACAACTCGGAGAGTAGCCTAAAAAAGAACACGACTGAAATAGACTGGATGGCTTATAGTTTGTAGAATATCCATGGACTACGCGAACAGTCTTAAGTATCGTGTTTACCTGGTTCCACATGGTTCCGGTGTTCTGTCTATCACTCCGCTGGCCAGTATTCCCAGGGTAGGAATGTGTGTGGAGCGATGTTTGTGTTTAGCAGGAGGTAAAGTGGCAGCACTGTTGGAGGGGCCGGTCTGGGAGGGGTGAAAGGGTGAAATACTATCTGACACTGTGTGTGGGTCTCTCTCTCTCTCTCTCTCTCTCTCTCATCCATGGGTAATAACGTTCTCTGGTGGCTGCTTCTGCCAGGGAACTCACACATTCACAGGCAAGTGATAGTCAATGACAGAGTGGTCAAACTACAAAATACTAACACGCACACACGTTGGCAAAGCTTTCAGACAGGCATGGGGTTGACTAAAGTCTACTCTCACGATGGTATTAGAGTTAGCTATGGTCAGTGCTGCAAGGAGAGAGGGAAGCCATTTATCAGGGTGGGGGCAGACAGTGGGTGGAATGCTACTGGGACCACTACAGACTTTAATTAGGGTTTTTAACCATTCTGACTGGCCACAAGCCATTAGACTGTCAAACGTATCTTATTAAACCATAGCATTACAAAGAAGTGGATCACTCCCAGGAAATGGAGGGAAGGTTTCTGGGAATATTTGTGACAACATTTGGTTAACACAGATAGTTTGATAACATTCCGTTTTGTATCACAGGCAACCTTTTACAGCAAGGTTGCATAAGTAGGTACACACAAATTACTGTAAGTCAGAAAAGGGCAGCACATCAAAGTAACCATGTCGTCCCCATAAGATTCTGTGTTCACTGACATGTTTGAAAACACAAACAAGCTTTACAAAGCATTCAGAATGTCCCATTGGGGTCACTTTTAACCATGGTCAGCAAGCCTACATACACACGCCTACCCCTCGCGGCCAGACCATTCCTCTCTGGTTTCACCCTGGCCCTGAAATATATGGGCTTTTCCAACAGGAGGGGGAGGGTGAAGGGGCATGAGGGGGTGGAGGGTTAGTCACTGCTGCTAGCAGGCCGGCCAGGTGGGAGTAACCACTGGCAAAGCCCAAGGAGAAATGTCATCACAAGGTTCAGGGTTTATGGCAGTCCAGGTTGGCACAATATCCAGTTTGAATGTAATTCAATTGGAATGCCAATTACATAGTCCTCAGAGGCACAATGAGGTTATATCTGCACCACAACGAATAAAATGACCTCCAGCTGTCTCACGATCACCGCAAAACATGGTTGAGAGAAGACAGAAGGGGAGGGGGGGCTGGGGAATCTAAGATATGCTGCAAAGCGTTTGTAAGAAAGATCAAAGCATGCTGGTGTATGGAAGATCCTCAGATTATGATTATTATCCTCAGAGGATCTTGTGATCGGTGGCAGGTAAATGAAACAAAAACTATCTAGAATTCCCAGCATATTCACAATAAGTCTGGCTCCAATTCTGGTTTCAGAAAAAATGCACATTTCAACTTTCTTAATTTATCTGTTCACTCAGATAAGGTATGTTATTCAAGTACATTATGGCACGGATCCCAGGAATACCGCACATGCAAGTTAATCTATACAGTGTCTGTGGTGAGCACCCCTCTGTTTGTGTGTAAGCATGATATAGTAGAACAGGTGTTTTTATGGCCTGCAGTGCTAACATTAGCCACGCGCTAACATTGTGTGGACATCTGAGTGATGGATTTACCACAGAAACTGGGCAGGACTGAGGCTAGGGATTCACGTATTGAAGACAAAGTCTCTTTTTCTAGAGGGTAGTTCTCGCTTTTACTTAAATATATCCACTTCAACGTGAATCACTGCAAAGGTGAGAATAAAATCAGTCGATTCCACTTTAACACTTTTAAACTTCATTAAATTTAGACTTCCAAGCATGTAAGGGAGATTGCGACAGGCTCGGCAATCACAACGCTGCTTGTTCAGTACTTGTCCACAAACCAATCATCACTGTGCGGTTGGCTGTCTCCCCCGGAACCTGATTGGCTCTCATTAAGTTCCCTCTGGAAAGGCCTGGAAGCAGACTGTCTATTAAATGTATCATTGCCAAGATAATGAAAATATGTTCATTAGCATAAACAAAGATGGCAGAAAGATGAGGCTGTGTGATTGGGAGGAGAGCGCCAAGCGCCGAGCGCTGAGCTGTGCTTAAAGTCATTACAAATATGCCTCCATCCACTAAAATAAAAATCTTTGTTCTGCTGAGCGCTTAAAGAGCAGTGTGGGTTCCACGGAAGCTGAGTCGGGAGGAGAGTGACTGTGCAAGGGTTTCAAGATATTTACAAAAAGAACTCTGGTTCCCTGTGCCTTCCTCTTGCCCAGGTGTAATCTGGTCATGCTTCAGAAAACAAGTATTCAAACACTGTGGCTGTACCATCACTGTGGCTGTAGGCATCATCAGGGACCTTTCCTCTGATTCAGAGCAGAAACAGTCACATCACGTCTGGTCAGTCTGATGCAGGCAGTGCGAGAGCTGGTTGAGACTTGAGGGATGAAGGGGATATAAGCTGTTTCCAGTGAATTAGGCTAGAGGGCAGCCCGGGGTGCTAGCACTAGATGGCTCTGAGGTTAAAGGAGTAGTGCTCTCGAAAATAATTATTTTGGGGGGGGGGGCAGAGGTGGTTAATCTTTGAGTGGTCTATTTATGTCTTCCTCGGTGTGAAAGCAACTGAGTTCATACGTCATTGCATCGAATACAATACAATACAATAGAACTTTCTAAACAGTCAACATATCTCATGAGCTTGGACTCACACAGTGACAAAGACTTTAAAAACAACAACAACATTGAACAAGGTTCCCTCCCTCCCTCCCGCTCTCTCTCTCTCCTGCCCACCCGTACATCACTTCCTGATGCTCGCCATGTTTGCCTGGAGTGACACCACATACCTTACAGTCACCCAGGGAACAGCAGCCTCGGAAGCACAAAGCCTCTGATTTACATGGCTCCTGACACAGACAACACAAGCACTTTGGCAGTATGTCTCTCTCTGGGGCTGCTGCACATCTTCACAACTCTTATCTGATCCTCCAACAGAGGCCAGTCGTGGGAGAAGAACTCACAAAGAACACAAGGTTGCAACGAAATCAATGTACTGTTCTGATTTTGATGACTCTCCGCATTCAAAGAAATGTGCAAGCAACGTGAGATGTGCAGCTGAAAAACTGCCTTATCTGCAACAAAGAACCTTGCGTACGTCACCGAGCACAGTGCTGCAGATCCTTATCACTGTGGGTTCACATGGGTTTTACTGCTCCTATCGCTCAACACACAGATAAAACTTTTCCTATTGCTGAAAGCTGGTCTAATTGGTTATATTGAAAGATTCCAGAGTATCATGTAATTACATGTCAGTCCAAGAAATTCCTATCCTTCCCCTTTCATTGATTTAATTTACACTGTCTTCCCACAGTACGACAGCTTACTTTCTCAGGCTTGACCATTTAAGGTCTAGACAGCCTTCAGTATGCAGGCTGACATCTGGTATCACGTTTTCCCTCTCAGTCTGCTCTAACTCCCCCACTCTGTTTCCTCACATATTACCCTCCCATCCTCCTGACAATCCCTCGCTTTCCTTTACATGTATTCATTTTAAGCAGACGCTTTTATCCAAAGCGACTTACAGTAAGTACAGGGACAATTTTCCCTGAGGCAAGTAGGGAGAAGTGCCTTGCCCAAGGACACAATGTCATATAGCCACAGCGGGGGCTCGATCTCACAACCTTCCAATCATGAGGCCAACGCCTTAACTCGTTGAGCCATCTGAGCTTGCTTATTCTCGCATCCTCCCCTCGCTCTCTCCTCCACATCCGCTGGAGAGCGCTGTCGTCTCTCCCTCTCTTTCTCTCTCGCTCCCTCCTTCCCCGTCTCCCTCCTCCCCCGTCTCCCTCCCTCCTCCTCTCCACATCTCCGGCTCCCCATCTGCCCCTTTCATCCTCTCCCCCCTACGCTCCCCCACAACTCCATCCTAATCATTCTTGTGTTCTCTCCACTCCCCCACCTCCCTCAGACTGAGGTTATGAGACCGCCTTCAAAGTTAATTGCGGTGTGGTGGAAGCAGCACGGTGATTCCAGCGTCCTGATGAGACGCTCCATCTTGATTGTGGTCTGCTAGGGTGAAACACACGGCTTTTGCCTTGGTCTCCAAAATCTGTCAATCTTTACCCGTCCAACAGATGGTGTCTCGGGGCTCTGGTGAAGCAGGGAAGACCCGAGATTTAGTTTTTCATTTTTTTCCCCTATGGACCACTGGTGCACACTGTTGCTATGGCAATAGTTAGAGATGTGGTAATATTTGATATTCTCATATTCTCCATTATCATAAACCCTGCCAACAGAGATATTCTATTGAAAAGTGCACTTTTGGCAATGAGGGAGGGCTTTAGCAGGAGTGTCTACCACAGACACAGACACACGCATACATACAAACTGTGTTTCTTCAACGGGACTGAGTCACAGCTTCAACAGTGTGTAGGAGGTCAAAAAACCTGTAGACTGGTGAGCAAGGATTTCGCCTGGGGACAGACAGGCAAGTATGCAAATCACTGAGAACTAGAAACAGCATTCACATTCGAAACGAGAAAAAGAGGAAGCTGCTGATCCCGTTGGATACTGTGTTGGTTGGCTTTCTGTGCGTCTGTGTGTTTGCATGGTGGGCTGAGCAGGGGGGCAGAGAAAGAGCCAGAAAAATAGGAAGACAGGAAGGAAAAGGGGATTGGACAGTCTTTGAAGCATGCGTGCTGCCGCTGGGCTGGTCAGCTCTGCAGCTGCCACTGTTCCTATCTGACCATGCATAAGTCACACAGAGAGTTTCAGCACCAAAAAATACATAGATTAGCTCCACTCAGATACAAAGACTCCTGAGGAATCCCCATGTGGAGAGTTTGAAGTTGGAAACACTGAGCTTTGAGGTACCAAGCAGAGCACTCATGCATGTCAGGATTCATCTTCAAAAAACGCTTAAAACATGTGAACACGCACACACAAAGGTTTATTTCACAGTGTCAGAGTCCACTAATTCGATTGTTTACTCATTTTAAAAGCCATGATTTAAATGTCACAATAGTGACAAATAATCTTAACAGTCGTTTGAAACACTGCACAACGTATCCTCCTTTCAAAATGACCTAACTGAAAAAAGATGATATTGTATTTTCTTTTCAGTTAGTAAGCAAATCAAACATACACACCATCTTGATGCATCAAATTTTCATCTTAATCTTTTGTTGATTTTATTATTATTGTTCCCAAAACACAATGGCCGTACTGAAACTAACGAGTGTCGATGGGCTGATATCTTTGCACACCACCCATTCAGTATCAGAATGTGTGTACACAATGGCACATTATACCCAAGTATGTGTACTGTGGAATGCAGGCTACCCACTGAAGCTCGTGGGGAGAAGTGACCTGCTTCTGTTCATCCTCAAACCTCCTCACTTTTTTGTTCTCTGGGGTTCAGAGGCAAATTCCTAATCGTTTGGGGATTTCTAATGTGGGTTGAGAAGAATCCACTGCGGTTGCGTTTTGCTACGTCCCATTTGAAGAATCTGGAGGCATTTTCCTCCACAGTGCAACTTGCTTGATAGTCAGAGCCCGATTGGCAAGTTTCTCAGTGCGCCCTGCCACATAAAGTCTTTCTGGACATCACATATAGTACACAGACTATGTTTACACTAAAACTAGGTATGTACTGGTACTTTATGAAGCAGTAACATTTGCTATGTATTAATAAAATATCAACACAAGAATATGTATTGTCCTTAAACATTGTTGGGATTGTTCCATCCTACCTTTTAGGCCTGAGACCAGTGCAGAAGCACATGCTTCCTAAGCAGGTAGTCAGCATTGTTGGTTCCCTCCAAAAGACCTACGTGCAAAGCAAAACTTCTACCCTGGACGAAGGTAGTGGTTCTCCTTCATGAAAGGCCGTGATTTTCACTCTGATGCACATGAGAAGATCCAGCATATTCCTTCTGGACTGTGGACTTAATGCGTCGATTTTTTTGAATCCAGAGATTTGGGGAGGGGAAGTTGTTGCAAAACTGTCTCATGTCATTGGAAATCTAATGACCCATGACCACAACTGAGCTCAATCCACATATCCCTTATCCTCTCAATCCACTGACAGCACGGATGAGAACTAATGAAATGGACGCCAGACCAGATTACTAGTCAGTAAAGCTCTTGGGACCTTATTAAGCACACCAATGTTTTGAGGACTTTCAGTGTCCAGTGTGTAAAAGTCTTAATTTCCTCTTGTGCTTCCCGAAAAAAATGTCTGCAGCTACCAAGCTGATTTAATGAAAAGGTTTGTTCGTTATGTCGAAATGAAGAAATAACACATCCAATTAGACTGCCAACGGCGCCAGGAACAATATGACTGTTTGGGATAGGATGCGTGTGGTGAGGCCGCAGTGAAAACGGTTCAGCATTTGCAAAAATAATACTGACTTGGTAATGTTATATTTGCCTTACTTAGCATGACTATGGAACATACATGGACAGTGAATGACAACTTCTGCTTCAAGCAGATTTAGTTACTGATCCCTGGTCCTTGTGTGTGTGTGTTTGTGTCTGTGTGTTCATCCACACAAAGCATAGCAAAATAATTATTTCCAACCCTTTAAACCGTATTCCACCTGAACTGTCAGCCCTGCCATCTTCTGAACCTACAAGCATGTTTCCACCAGATCAGCAGCATTCCAAGAAAACAGCTTAAGGCACAAATGGACACATCAGTTTCTGTGAAGAGATATGATAAGATTACAGGGCTAATATGGCGACACTGATCAAAACATCAGCTTTACAGTTTACTGAGATCCCTTGTCTTTGCTTAATCCTGCATTGTGTCAAGTCCAGATGTACGAGGGAAATGGTGTGCCTGGTGAGAGTGGGAGCGTGTGTGTGTGTTTGTAGTTTGTGTGTGCCTGCGTGTGTGTTTGGTGACAGACACTGGGGGATGAGCAAAGGTTCCAAGACAATCTGCTCCCTACACACCCCTGCTGTGACAACAGACCAATCCATTTAGTGCTAAACTGCTGACAGAACACACACACACACAAGCACACACATAAAAGCACACACAATACTTCAGTACGATTTGTGAGAAATGCGAGATAGTATACAAGTAGATTATTGTGATTTAAATATGTTACTACAAAAACAACAAAAAGACAAGTTACTGGCACCATGCATATGTAATGGCAATGTGCACAAATACATATCTATAGGCAAGCACAAGCATACTATCAATAATACCACACACACATACAACAGAAGGATGAAGACATTCTCACCTCGTACCACTATGCCTGGCCAGAGCTCATAGTAGCTTAAGTCAAGCGTAGGAGACTTTGCCAAGTACTTCCTCAAACATCCAGTAATACCTCCTCATTTGGCTGTTTGAATGTAAACAGGGAGGGAGGGAGGGAGGAATAAAGAGAGAGTGCGTGCAGGGTGTGCAAGCTGGGTGGAGGGGATCCGTGTCACCATCCGCTTTATTGACAGTCGAGCCAATAATTAACTAGTGCTGCCTATCAGGCCATGTTACTTCCAAAGTTTACAAAACAAGTTTTACTTCAACAAGCTGTTAAACTAGTCAAGCTGTTAAACTAGTCTCCCTACCTACATTCATTTCTGAAAATGAGAATGCTTTTTTTGTCACTGCTGGAACAGTGGAGTGGTATTCGGTAGAGCTTTGGCTGGAGCTGAAGGCCATTTCTTGGGTTTGCTCCTTTGGTCACAAACTCCGCCCAGTGAAATCACAGGTAACTGATGTGTCTTTGATATCAGAGCTATGAGTCATCCCCCCCTCCCCCCTCCCCACCCCAGAACTAGCACAGCACACACACAAACTAGCACAGCACACACACAAACTAGCACAGCACACCCGTACTGATTGTACATGAACATGCACACTTCCGCATCCTCACAAAGATGCACATGCATTCATATTTCATTCAAGCCTTGTGGCCTTTCAGAATCACAATGACCTGCAATTCTAGAAAGATATTCTGAATTCATTGTGAACACCTTGCTTGTGATTGCAAGTCCTTCAAAACTTAGCAATTTGGGTCAGAAATATAATTATTTGGCATATTTTTAGTGTATTTCACCCTCATACATGTCTACAATTTCTGCCCAAGAATTGGTAAAAGATGACGACAGAAGACTTGAGGTTCAGGGAACTCAGGGTAGGGCTGGGAGGTGTTCATGTGACACAAGAGTACAGTCACATCTGCAACAGTGTGATACCTGTCATTATGTGATGTGGGGGGTAACCCTGAACAATCCAAACCAATTATGCTCTTTTTATTCACTCACTTGCAGAATCCATCCAATCTCATAATGTTAAATTGTTAAGCGAAAAGTTTACCAACTACAAAAAGGTATTGGGGTATTGCCAATTATCCTCTCTGTGATCAATGCCATTCCAGCCATTTGATTAGCACCTCAAATCAATGGAATTACATAAATAACAAGCTGGCCATAAGCCGCTATCTATTGTCCGGCTCAACAAAAAGTAGAATTTGTACAAAAAAGGACACTCATACTAATTCAAGATAGTCAGATTATATTCCTTTCCCAGAGAGGTAGACACTCTGAAGAAATGGAAAGATGACTTGCTGTGTACACACCTGCATGGCGCATGGTAGAAGGGATGTCCAGGGTGAGGAATATGATTGCAGTATCCTGTCTGGCTCCACATGGTCCATCGGCTAGTCTCCTCCCTGTTCAGCTGCTTGCTGTTTTTGCTGTTACGGACCTTGTCTCGGATGTGGGACAGTTACATCAATAGATTATGCTTGCTCTGTCTCTCTATAGCCTTTCCATTGAAACAGAGTGATGGAGAGCAGTCAAGTGTCAAGTGAAATAGCCGACTCAGGAAAGAGGACAAACATCGGAAGTTTGGAAGAAGACGATGGAATGTCTGCTCTGGAATCACCTGTACATCCCCATTAACCACTAGCTACGCAGAGTCACACCTAGTTAGGTCCAACCCCCTTTGGCATCACAGAATCTTCGCTTCTATCCAGCCTCTAGCCCCAATATTCTGGCCCGTTACCCACGTCCTATGTCCTTCAGGTGGATACCAATTTGTCCAAGATATCTCCGCTTGCTTCTCCAGTTTCAAATCTTTCAAACGTGAATCTCCAGGTGGACAGTGAGTCCTGGGTTTAGAATCTTCCAAAATCTAGCTGAGCTGTATCTGCAACTATTTCTTCTGCCAGACATGAGTTGTGTCTCCAATATCGAGGACACTAAAAGCTAGTTATCATAGTTCTCCACTTCATTTGCTGTTATCCATCTCTCTTCTTTAGCATCTAATGTATCTGCAAGGTATTCGAAGCCGGTAGAAACAAGTATCTCTCTCCCGCTCCAGCTCTCCAGCCTCATGACATAACAACACTGCACGCCACTTAACATCTGAACACACGCAGACAGAGAGACAGAGAGAGAGAGAGAGAGAGAGAGAGAGAGAGAGAGAGAGAGAAAGAGACAGAGAGAGAGAGAGCAGGAGGGAGGGAGAGAGAGAGACAGCGGGAGGGAGAGAGAGAGGGAGAGGGTGTGTCAGAGCATGCGAGAGATTGAGGGAGAGAGAGGGAGGGAGGTAGACAGAGAGAAGCTGCTCTCCTTTTTCCACCTCCCGCTCGCAGGCAGGATACGCATTGCTGGGTGAGGGAAGGGGGAGTGCAATGAAGGGAACGGTGAAAACAGAGGACTGGGTGGATAAAAGGAGACAGGAAAAGAAAGAGAGAGGTGGGGCAAGAAAGATCATTTTGGATAATGGATACAGATAGGTTACTCCCTGATACTAGCTCACCTTACGGGTAACGCTGGCCATTTACGAGGAGCAGGAAGGTTCATTATATCCCTCTGGTCAACAAATGAAGCCTGCAGGTAAGAGGTCACCTCTGTGCAGCTAAACAGAGTCTCCCCAGATGTAGACTACTCCACTGACCTACTAAGGAATAAAGCCTCCAAGTGAAATCCCTGACACGGACATAACCAAGTGGATGTAGTCACCAACATCCATGTATTACAAACTTTGTGTCTATATATTTTATCAGCAACTTTTAAGTTGTGTTTTTGTGAACCATGATGTAGCACGGGTATGGTTTACTCCTGGTACACTATGACATTATAAATTGTAATCGAGGTCTCAACCTCTCAGCTTATGTTAGCAAGAACTGTTAAGCTTGCTGTATTCATGTCCAGAAGACTGTATTATTTAGCATTGGAAATGAACAGCACCATCTGAACCAGGAAGTTAGGTCATTTGATTCAAGTCTCCCATCAAGGACAACTAATGTTTGGATGCGTCATGACAGAGAGAGTTTATATTGTGCAGAAGAGTCGCTTGCTGTGTCTCTTCCTGTCTGGTTTTTAATTGGGTGCTTGCGTCACGATTCTGTTCCACCGAGACTAGAGAATGAGAGGGGAGGATGGAGGGAAGCTGAGAGGAAGAGAGAGAAATAGGGAGGGAAAGAGAGAAGGGGCTAGGTACTTATGTCTCCTGCTGTTTGTTTCTATGAAATTCAATTCCAGTCCAATCTCATCAGGGAGAGGAAAGGGCTAGATTCTCCCTCTCTCTCCCCTCCGATTCTCCTTTCACTGCCATATTCGCTCAGTCTGCTTTCTCCCCCCCTCTCTTTTTTATTCTTTCTCTCCCTTTTTCTACCTTGTCTGCTTCCAATCTCTCTGTCCTGCTCTCCATCTGTCAAGAAGCAGGTGAACTGCCTTCACCTGTGCTCTTGGTCTGCCAACACACAGTCTTGGGAGAAAACACATACATTTTGGTCCAAAGGCCTTCTCACACCCACACACACACAAATGTTCTCCTATATAAACCCAAACGCGCCCACACATCTGAGACTGGTTAGAGGCAGCATGATCAGACCTCTCCCCTCCTGCACTCCCGCCTGCTTGTCAAGGTTATATCCAGCCCGATATTTCAGGAGTGCCCTAGAAAACTGTCAAATCTCCTTTCACCATCTCACTAACATTTTTACTTTGATGGGGGTTTTTTTTCTCCTCCCTTTCACTTTTCCTTTCTCAATTTAATATTCATCGCCATTTCTTGCTCCATCCATCTTGTTTGTTTTCTTTGAGTCCACTTCTCTCTCATGTTCTACCTTTTCCCTCGTCAAACTCTTTACTTTCTTCATCCCAGCTCTTTCATGCTCAAGCACTCCTGAGACTGTGACTTTTGTAGTGCCTTCTTACCTAATGAGTCTCCAAATGAATAAACCTTAATAGGTGAAGGTTAAACAAACTAGGTGTCATTGAGGAATAGGAAGTGTGCACAAAAAACGGATACCCAAGCACTTCATGTTTGTACTTCCTTGTAGTGTGAGGATTTTTGAGGAAACACGTGTGTGTGTGAGTGAGTGTGTGTGTGTGTGTGTTGTTGCAGTGTATCCCTCAGGAGCTACTGATCCAGATTCTTCAATCTGAAGTTTCCTTGTACAGACACACACACACACACACACACACACACTGTCCTACTATTAATACACCTCAGGAGAGTAATCTCCCGAAACAGTGCTGCCCTTAGGCCCAGGTACCCATCCATCTCCACAGACATGACAGAACAATTACGAGAAATACAGAACAAGACTCATTGCAAGACTCCTGCAGGTGCTGAACACAGACATCCCTGCTGTTCTATTCTGACGGATATTTAGAAAATCATCGTATTGAAAGACAACAGGAACTATTTAGCTTATGCTTGCTGACTGATGTGGTATCTTGGCCCATTGGAACACAGTTCTACATTCCCTGTTCACCACCTCCCAGTCTACAATACAGCCTGTTTAAACTATATCAGCTGTCCAACTCCTCATTTAACTCAACACCCTCACCCCTGACCCCCACCTCACACCTCATAGTAACAAGGTCCAGCTTATTTTTAAGTCACCATAAATTGTTGGGCATTTCTAATAGCAAAGAACTGTAAAGTAAAGTGTACTAATTTCAGACCACACAATCAACAGCTGAATAGGAGGAGGAAAATGGACATCATCAAAGTCTCTCACTTTGATATCAGATGCTGTCATGATACGTAGTTAGTCCCTAAAAGAAGATTGATGGTCTTCACATCTATCTGGGTCTTAACAGAAACCCAGACAACGGGTTTGTCATTATAGTCAATGTCATTGACGCTCCCTCAATTTCCTCTATCTGATTGTTATCATCTGAGTCTAACCATCTCATTTGTCAAGATTGGCACTGGCTTAATCTGCCTAGGGGCTACAAATGAAAAGTTTTGAATGGATAGCTTTCTCTTCTTGAGCTCACCACGTTAGCAAGCTAAGTTATATCACCGTAGTGACATACTGTATGACAACATGGTGAAACTGGTAGTGAATATCGCATGCCAGACCTTCACGCAGTGTAACAAAGAAAAAGCCAGGTCTAAGAAGATATTCATGACAGAGGAGTAAAATATCCTTCTTCCTGTCTGGGGAGATGTGATTGGTGTGTTTTGATTCCTTCAGACACTGTCTAGACTGCTTGATAAAAAGACTGGAAATACTATGTTTTTTTGTGGTGGTGATTTCTACAATACATCAACAAAACAGTTCATAAAACTATGTGAACATTGTCAAGTTTCTTTCCGAGTTTTTTTGTCAACTTCCTTTCCAACTTCCAGTCTGCATATCATTATGGAATAATAAACACAGCAAAATATCTCTGTCAGACAATTGGTGTTATAATGAACCCATTTAGAATTGCTGTCATAATCAGACCTTCAAAATCCCCATATCCATGCCCAAGTGAATAAATCTAGTCCACCTAAGGTATAACCACCTCAGAAATCCACAAACTATTTTCTCCTTTTTGTGAAGAATAAATGAGTCCATTCTCAATATTGCAGTCCATCAGAGATTCCCATTGTTCTAAATATCAAGTCGTTTACAGTGAAAGGTCAATGGAGACCTTTTAATGGGAGCCTGTTTTGTAGAGCAGAACCACTGAGGATTTTTGGACTCGCCGCTTTAAATGTTCCCACATCCACTCAATAGACTTGCTGCGACTGATCCGAATCGAATAACTGGCTGCTGACATTCATAACACATGTTTATTCAGAGACTGTGATGAGTCTAAATCATCACAATACGTGTCGTCAAAGGTAGTTTTCATAAATACCAGCCCATGCACCCTAGCTTACCCAGGCCAACTGTACTGCACATTCACTGATACCTGTTCTGCATTGTACTTCTCTGAGTTCAATGAATAGACTGAAATGGAATAATCAGGTAATGTCACAAGTAACACAATCAAACATATACCCTCACCTGGGTTAAAGGCCAAATACGCACAAAACAAATGAGATTAGAACTGGTTATAAAGCACAGGATTGAGTTTCTCTCCCATTGGCCCGCTGCTGCTGTGTGAGTGAGAGGGAGGTTTACCATTACAATACACCTCAGGGAACACCACAAAAGTAGTCCTTTTGCTAATGGCCTGTGTTTTGCCCCTAACCTTATTCAGTCAAACAGGGCTTAGTTGTGGCTGCACACTCCGAGTCAATGACCAACTGGAAAAACAAACTAGTTAATAGATAAACTGACAGAGTTACAGGCTATAATTAGACTAAGAGGCTGGGCGCTTGTCACTCTGAACTCAACCAAACACTGACTTAGTCTATATCTTACTCTGTCTAACTAACTGACTGATTGATTGTCTGAGGAACCTGTCCAACCAACTAATCAGCTAACAAACAGACTGAATGAGTCTGAATGACAAATGTTGAGGGCAACTGAAGTGTGTAACTGATGAGTGACTGACAGACGGCTCTCTTTTAAGACATATGTGTGCCTTACAATCAGATATCAGAGTGCCAAAGACACCAGAATCCAAGACTAAGCAGACCACAGGCCAGACACATCTCATTAAAATGCAACATCGAGCATCTATAAGCAAATGTGACATTTAACCAGGTTAAAACTCTTTTGGGAATAGAGTGACGACAGTTCCCCCCTCCCTTCCTCCCTATCATCCCCCAAACAGACAGGTCCACACATACAGGAAAGGAAGGTTGATTAAAAAAAAACATGTCCTCCACAGTTAGTGCTAACAATCATCACGTAAACGTCAGCCAGAGATAAATTCAAGTCATCCCCTGAATAATTCAGTTTGTCGCCTTGTTTGAAAACAGCTCCCCTCCCGAACCGACATGACAGGAAGAAGTTATCCTGATATTGCGCAAGACATTTCGAAAGAACAAAGCGTACCGACATCAGAGCGCTTGTAATGTCTCCTGTTTGGTGTGTTTGATAGGAGACCCAGACAATGAAGCCCATATTGGACATACAGCCATTTTGATCTTTGGTGCATCTCATGAGTCTAGGGGAGGAAGAGGGGGTTGGGGGGTGGGGGGGGTATGGGGGTGGGGGGCGTTCTGGGAAGCCTGAAAAGTCAACAGCAGCTCCTGGTGGCCATTCGGAGAGTTACAGAGTTGAACCAGTGTAGGATGAAATGTGGCCACAGCCTGAAGCGGATAGAGGAGATGTCTGAGTAAGGACACAGTTCTGAGTACTTTAACAACCAGTTGTTACTCATGTCTTCCTGTCTAAAATGTGCAATTCAGAAGGGAGCAAAATGGAATATTACAAGATCTGAATAGAGGAAATAAATGGCAACATGACAGCTAAAAGCAGTCATTTGGACTTCATTCCAAAAGCCGTCATCATTTCTGGTTGATGTAGAAAACCATAAAAGCCAGCATTTTCTAGCTTCATAGTGTTGTGTGTTGACTAAAATATGCTTTCAGCATTTCAATCCCACCTACTCTCTAGAGACAATTTCATGTAACAGTACTACGACAGCTCACTCTAGAATGGTCTTCACTACAGGCCAAAGCAGAATCCAGAGAGAGATGTTTGCATACTAAGTCGAGCTCAACAAAAGAGTCGCGTTTTATGTGATGTAATTCCGTTCCACACAGGTATTTGAATTTCAATGTGTTTCTGGGGCCTGGTGCAGGAACCTTGGCATCTGCAGAATCCATCTGTTTCTTAGTCACTGCTATTTCAGTTTAACACAGCTTGAGAGCAGCAGTGAATGTTATCCATCTAAGCAGCATCAGGCAACTGGAGAGAATCCGCGATAAACACTACGGTTTCCGGTCTCATGATGCTATGTCATTTCACTGAGTCGCTTTCAGGTGCAAACAGCACTGACACTTACGTGACAATAAGGAGTTCACTCTTTCAGTTTCATAAGCTAAATGAATTGATGAATGGCGGGTTTGGCATAATAATGATCTGTTTTTCCAATTCCTGGTACAGTATTATGGCTCATCCTGCAGTAAGGGGCTGCAGCCACCTGTTTTACAGTTTTGCTGAGTAGGGCTGGAAACTGCTGAGCATGCAAGTCAAGCTGTCAAGCTGTCATACGCCTCCTGTCAGAGAGAAAACATCCAATATTTGCTTTCAGCAGACACAGAGTCTGTGCTTGTGTGTTGAAGGGATGCCGTTGTTGTGCCTGTACACTGACTGTTCTCATTTGTGTATTACTACAGTTGACGTGTGTGTAAATACTGCGTGTGTATTTGCCTTTCCTGTGAACATGTGGGCGTGCGCATGCATGCAGCTGAACCAAAAGGCCAGCAGCACACACCCCTCATACAAAACACCACCACAAAAACAAACCACAATACAACAAACCATCTTACACTTAATACACCGAAGCTCCTCAAGATTAATTGGAGAAAAAGCATTTTGACAAAGTAACAGATCGATCACACCCTCATATGGTAGCTAATCTTCTGCGATAGTGGTATCGAAAGTGACATATTTGTCTACATTTATGTTCTATTCAACAGATGAGTATATACAAAGTGACAAACAAGTAGTGCATTTAGTAAGTACAGCAGAACTTAGATCGGTCAAAGTTAGCATTCACCCTGACCTGTGCACGGAGTCCCAAGTAGTGGAGACATATTCTAGACTTGCAACCTCCTTCGTTCTTCTGGGCCATGTGGCATGGCTCTTGACAGGAACCAGCTCATGGCCCGAGTCTCGGTTGGGTTTGCAGCCAAAACAGGTACCCATCTTTCATGGGAACTTCTAAACTACAAGCTGTTTTTACCCATCTTCTCTTTCTTCCATGGCCCCTAGTCCTCGTCCTACTTGAGTGCTCCTCTGCCTCTCCTTTCGTCTCTCAATGTCTCTCTGTTTCTCTCCTTTTTGTTCTCCACGGTTTGTTTGTCTTTTTTCTCCCTGTTTGACACTCCATCCGTTTCCTCCCCTCTCTCCCTCTCACTATCCCCCTCTCTCCCTCCTTCTCTCTCTGTCCTATGCAGTGTCTGTCCTCTGTTCTCTCTCCTTCTTCTACTCTTGTGTTCTGTCTGTTGTCTTTGTTTGTCCCAGGGTTTGACTTGATAGCCCCCTCAGTTAAAATGCTAATGATTCCGCGCCCAAGGCCTGTTGGATGTCACATGTTATGTCACAGTGACAGAATGTCCACTGTCTCCCACAGAGAAGCAGATGTTTAAGCCTCACACGTTGGATCAACCATCTTTCCATTTCCCTCCCTCTGTTCCTCAATCCTTCCTTTGTGCCAGTCCTCCTTCGCTCTGTCCGGTATGGACGCACCCCCCAGGCTGCCCCCGTGTCTCTGTTGTTGTCTACCGGCACCAGCCATGGACCTAGTCCGTCATGCTGGGTGGTTTGTCATTAATCATTAACAAACCCCATGAGGACACATAGTGGACGGAATGAGATGGCTGGACTAGCGTATCATTCTCAAAAAAGCAGAGACATCTCCATTCTTTGCGCTGCTCTTAGGGTTGCAGACCATCTATTTCTGGTTTGTTTACGCTGTATTGCTTACTGATGTACTTCAAGCTCAAACCATCTGAATTGTTTTTAGCAGAAAGGACCTGGCATATACAAGACAGAACATGAACTAAACAATCCTTGCAGGTTTGAGGTGCTCCCTGCTTACATTGAGGGAATAGTATTAAAGTTCAACAGGAGGTCAAACTGAACAAGAGGACTACAGGGTTTTCTGAGAGAGAGAGAGAGAGAGAGAGAGAGAGAGAGAGAGAGAGAGAGAGAGAGAGCAGAAACAGAAGAGGGTCAGGTACATCTCAGTGGTAAAGCATTTGACTGCAGATCAAAAGGTTTCAAATCCCTCCTGTATGTCGCTTTTGATAAAAGAGTCTGCTAACTGAACACATTATTTTTAAGGAAAAAGAAAGGGGTGAGAGAAGAGAGAGGTAGAGAGCGAGCGAGAGAAGAGGCCAGGGGAAAGAGTTCTGTTTCGTTTCATGTATGGAATAAATGTACAGTAGAAGTGACCTTTAATAAGATGGAGCTAGTGAGAGGATGAAGGCCGGTTTGAACTGGATATAGCAACAGGAAATCCAGGCAAACGTACGAAATAGCCTTCATTTGGCAGAGACCAGCAGAGTAAACTGACATTTGCGTAAACACAGTTTTAACATATATAAATAAAGTAGGAACAACTCCCCACAGAACTATTGGTCTAGATTATCCTCAACTTTTTAATTCACGTGCAAACACCTTAAAACCTAGCCTTGACAAATGCTGTTAACCATCGATAACAGCACGACTAAAGTGGAAATGAAAGTGTTGATTATCCTGTACAGTTAGACTGTCACACTCTGTCACAGACAGCTCATCTAATAGAGAAGTTTATGGTGACAAGGTCACAGCAGAGGCCTGGACGGCTCTTATCTCTGTGGTGCAGATAGACTATTATGGGATGTACATGGCCCAATATCAACACAGACAGAAAATCACCACTGACCGTATTGGCAGTGATAGGAACCAGAAAAATATATAGTTTGCTAAATTAATTTATTTGATATGTAGTGTTTCAAAAGATTTCTGTGAAGTGTTATCTTGCGGAAGGTTTGATATCATAAGAGTGTTTCAAAATTCTCTTCACCTATCTTCGATCTAAAAGGGCCTGAAAACTGACAAGCTCCTGAAAGTGTCAGATGTCAGAATAAAGGCAGGTCTGAGAGGACTTCCAAAGAGCACTCACACTGAGTCTGTGCGAGCACAGCGTACAGCCAGTTGTAACCATGGCAATTTGATAGGTGGCGTGACAGACACGGACAGGGGGGAAACCTGTGAAATAAAAAAACCTCTATATCCCTCCCCCCTCTTTCGACATCTGGGCTTTGTGCAGTGAGTCACACACATATATGCACACAAGCGTACAAAGCTGTCTGTACAGACACACACACACAAAGAGGAAATGCTTATCTTTAGAGGCCATTCCACATTTCCTTTGAGAAAAAAATAAACAATAGAAGAAAAATAATTCCTTCAATGGCACTACAGTTAAGACTCCTCTATAACCTTGTTAGCAGAGTAACAAAGGTTGATTCTGTTTCGCTGAAATAACCAATTTGAGTATCTTGTGAGAGCTGTGGCTTGGACTAAACAATGAGGAATTAATGAAGAGCATGATACCAAAGCTAGCTTCTTTTTTTCTTCTTTTTTGGCAAAAACCTGTCCGACGTGGACTGAGGGAATGGTAAGTATAATATAGATATGACAGAAGTCACAGATCCATAGAAAGCTGGCTCAATCAAGTCTCTAGTGAAGCCAGTCAGGTAGAACATTCTTCCCAATGATTCCCAATTCTGGAGATTTTAGAGCTTCAAACTACCATCAGGTAACAATTCAGCCACCCTTTCTTTGCATTTCAATGCAGGAACAAGCTCAGTTGTGTGTTGGTAGACTATACTGTTTAATAAAGTTACACAGGTTGATATTCTATAAATATTTATGTATATAATTATATACAAACAGACATTCAGTTGCGTCTGTGGTCTTGAGCGTGTCTACTTTATCCTGGACTAGTTCCACAGACTTTAAAAAGACATCATAGCTTAAAGCATCACGGATCAGGATCAGCTATAATTTAGCACATCAATTTCTAGCGGGCCAACTTCTGCCATTTTCTCTTCAGCTTTGGCACTGGAATGCACTCATGTCAGTGTTTGTCCCAATGCGGGTGTCAGTTGTTTGACAACCTTAAAATAGAACTGACTTCTGGTTTCTGAAGTAAAACTGAGATTTGAAATTGAAATTTTATAAGGAGTAGTGCAGCAGTGAGGTAAGAGATGACTGTCATCACAAGGCTGTTATTTTATTAAAACGTTATCCCGGTTAAAGTACGCATCCCAAGGCTAAAGCTTAGCCTTGAAGCTGTGGTTATAATCAAAGTCAGTTAAAATCCTAGTTTAATAAATTGCTCAACAAATATTGCAGCATCACTGTATTATATTGGAAACATTAGCAGTTGAGAGCTTGTGTCATTTTTGCTATGCATATAAATCAACCATTCAGCAAGCCTGCATAATATTTGAGTACATGCTCTTTCGATAAGTGATTAGTGAAGTAGGCTTCTACCAATGACTAAATAGGGACGACTTGTTCTAAAGCATGGACTGCATTGAACATGGTTCCTAAAATCAGGATTTCACTGTTTACTGCAAAATACATTCAAGTTACAATACTCCACAACACAAGCTGGTCTGTAAATGTGTTTCAGTGCCATACAGTTGTCCTTCTTGGGCCTTGAAATCCTCAGTATTCCTTTAATGCCACATTTCAACAATAATTAGGATCTTTTGGATTTCTCCTCTCATTTCTATTGCTCAAAACCTTACTTCCTCTAGCAGCAGATCAGATATTACCTCATCATCTTTGAGTCAATGAATGAGAAGGTGATTGAAGGACATACTCTGTGACATCATCAAGCAATCTGACCAATGAGCAGTCGGAAAAGCTCCATCTGGAAGATGATTTTGTGGCCAACGACAAGCCCCTCCTCCCTGCTGTGTACTTTCTACCCATTAGTCAATGCCTGTGGCCACACCTCCTTCATCAGTAACTGTACCCAGGTCCAGCTAGGCTCATAGAGGTAATGGGCCAGAACAAACCAGGTCCTAGCTCAGCTACACACGCATGCACAGTAGCCATGGATAGACACACACTAATGTCACACATTCCCTTTCCCTGCTTCCCTCTCGGATATATAGACACAACCAGAGACACAACCACACACACAACCACACACACACACACACACACACACACACACACAGGTGTTGATAAATAATTATCCAGCCTCAATGCTCAGTCCCTGAACTGAGACCCACACTGCAGACCTGAGTAAATGAGTCACAAACACTGAATCACTGCTTCTCTCTTCTTTTCTCATTTTTTCCTCTGTTCTGAACTTTCTAGCCGATCTCCTCTCCCTCCCCCGGTTTCTTCACTTACCCTCGGTACCCACCTGTTCTCCACTCCAATCAGTTTCTTCTACCCCCCCACTCTATCCTATTACTACATTTCATCCCTCCCTCCTCTTCATCCGATTGTACCCCCACAATTTGTATCGCTTTTTTTCCTCAAGAGAGGGATACAAGAACAGAGATGCATCATTAATGACTTAAACACCAGAAGCACATGGGTACAGTAATACAGCTCTTAGTACTATAAGATGAGTTAACTGTCAGTAGGTGTAAAGGCAGTGATATTTCCACTTTCCATATTTCCTTTATACTTTATCTGCCTAAGCAGACATGCTACATAGGTTTACTGCACAATTCCAGACAGTCCTGCAGTGAATAATGGATGCAGACAGCCCCTGAATTCCAACCATACTCTCCAGTAGAGAAATCAAAGCACAATTCTTATACAGAATACATGAAGCGCAATTTGAACGGTTGCTTAAAAAGTTATTACATGAAGTCTGTTGGAAAATGTTTTTACTTACATGCCAAAGCTATTGGGGGAGAGTATCATTAATAATTTCATACATTTGGAGTCTGTAAATCAGTCAAAAAAGTCACACGATGATAGAATGTGTCCTGAACAGATCAGACTATTGTACACTGAATGAGTAGGACTAAGAATGCAAAATCCATCCCAATCCAGCAGTAAAACCAGATTTGCCCTGATTTTGTCAATTTACAAACAATGTTACAAACAAGTTTAGTTGAGTTGCTCTGGCTAAATGTAAAAACCTTACAAAAGACACCAGGATTTCTGACTTTCCTGTGAGCAGTTTTGTTAGTCTTGTAACTTCAAGGGTTTTGGGATCACTTGACTTGTTTGCTGATGCTACGATGTTAGCTGTGCAAATCAGTACAAAGGTGAAGATGACTTTTGGTCTGACCGGGTCTTATTCAATGTGGCTGGTGAAGTGTACACACTGGTTGCACCCTCCACAGTCATAGGCAAATCTTGTGCTCCTTGAAAGGAATACTTACTATGGTACTGCAATTTGAAACACAGCCTCTTTATTTAGGCCTTCTGCTCAGTGAAACTAAAGTAATTTTTATTCAAGTATAATCAAGGGTCCACAAGAACAAAGATTTGACATTATGAAATAATAATATTATAGTGAATAAAATCTTAACACAATTAGAGCTTTGCATCTATAAATTATCCACAACAATGATCCTTCCGGGAACACTTGCATTCATGTTTCTGCAGTGCAACAAAGGCCCATGGCCTTGAAGCTTCATCTGAGCTTGACATAAAATATGAATAAATTGCTAAATCAATAAACAGTCTGACTTTGAATAACTGTTCAGGCTGTGTATGCACAGTGTTCTTCCATGAAAAAGTGAATACAATCAGGGAAATTATCTGTTCCCATTGCTTTGATTAAGCCACTTGTTTATCTGGAGCCATGTAATGCTCAAACCTATCCCATTCCTGCATGGCCAGCCCATGTCCACCACCAATCATCCTAGAAGATCCCACCTCAGTTGGGATCCCCAGCTGAGAGCCACCTCTCTGGGCTTGATCCCTAGTTTCCTCCCCACCCTCAGGGCTCTGATCCTGCTCTCCTCCCTAGTACAGGGGCTTCCACACTGACAGACAAGCTGTCATGCTCAAGTGTTTCAATGTACAGTCAGGTCCATAAATATTTGGACATTGACACCATCATTTTGGCTCTGTATACCACTACAATGGATTTGAAATAAAACAATCAAGATGTGCTTTAAGCTTTAAGTATTTAAAGTGACAATTAGATTTATGATTATGTTAGTTTGTCCAATTATTTTTGGTCCCTTAAAAGGGGGGGGGGGGGCACATATAAAACGTGTTGTAATTCCTACACCGTTCACCTGATTTGCACTTTAAGCACATCTTGATTGTTTCATTTCAAATTCATTGTGGTGGTATACAGAGCCAAAATGATGAAAATTGTGTCAATGTCCAAATATTTATGGACCTGACGGTATATGTGTGAACCCTGAGTAACATGTGCAGCTTGGATAAACCTGGAATTCTCACTTGGTTTAACAGTCTATAATTCCATTAAATGTGCATTGTATCATATAGTAATAGGTGCAACCTTATAAGAGACCAGAGTAAGGATCAGAGCAGTGCTTGGCAGCAAATATATGACTTTAGTGTGGAATTACAGGTTGTTCCACAAAATATATATTTTTTTTTTGTATGTTTGCACTGGGTATTACACAGTACGTACAAGTTTTTTTGTGCTGTGACAAGGCCACTAATGTAAACCATGTTCTGTTCTATGGACTTTTATAGGCTGTAATAATGAGAGGCTTGTATTAGACTTCCTGTCCACCACTAGTGAGCAC
Organism: Neosalanx taihuensis; assembly: GCA_030340665.1. Classification (NCBI taxonomy): domain Eukaryota; kingdom Metazoa; phylum Chordata; class Actinopteri; order Osmeriformes; family Salangidae; genus Neosalanx; species Neosalanx taihuensis. The sequence goes on along the minus strand of CM059290.1, from coordinate 11,337,912 downwards.
TTACATTACTGAACTTCACTGATGAGGTACTGTACTCTACCATAAGTGTATATGTGCTATCTAATCCTAATGTCATAGTTCTGAGGACTTTCAACAAGCCAACTCAGATACATGGTATGCGGACAGTAAGAAGCTAGGTAAACTAGCTATTTGTGAAAAAAAACACCAAAAATTGCCTGTTTTTGCCAATGTACCACTGCTGTATTTCACAAAGGCTACTTTAATGGAGTACTCAACAGGGAGATGAAGGTGGCACATCATCAAGCTTCCAGAATACCAGCAAAATAATAGTTCATGAAATAAGATGTAGATTGTGATGGATTAATACAAGCCAGACACCTTCAAATCTTTTACCTTGAAATTAAATGTGACCATTAATGGACAAGAAACTGAGGGGGTATCAATTTATGAAATAACATCATATATTTGTGAAGGGATGAACTCTATTTCCTTTGCCTCCGTATAGCATAAAAGCACCAGTCTGACAGACCAGCCTGTTGTAAGAGAAAACTACAACTCGAGTTCAAAGTCTTTTGTTAAAGCAACTTTAGCCACTCAGAGCTCTGCGAGCATCCAAAGACAATGAAAAACACATTCCACTGAAGAGTGGAGAGTGCTCTTTCACTACAGGAAAAACATGCAAAACATTTTCTAACCAAAGTGCTCTCAGAAGATGTGGCTTGAACCTTTGGGAGAAGTTACATAAACATAACATTTAGATAAATAGTCCTCCTACCACTCAAATAGGATATTGGATTCTCAAGGGGTTATTACTTCACTTTGTTTTTCTTCATAAGGTTCTCACTCATAAGGCAATTATTTGGTCTGGCTGGAAGCTTTACAAAAACAGACTCAGACGGATGATTAGTTTATCAAACATTTAGGCAGGAAAATATCTGTGGCCATCTCTCCCTTTTACCAACAGCACATGTATCACAAATGCCTGGACATATGTACAGTAATAAATCCAAATAATAGCACTGAATTTACTATCCACAGACACAAATAAAAAACATGCTATCTCTCTGAAACATGTGTAAATCTCTACGCAGTAATATAGCTGTCTACAGGTTCACAGCAGTTCTCATGGAGATTTTGACTAACAATAGAAACATATATGAAGAACCTATTTTACAAGCTTGGGTAGTAAGTTTGCGATTGAAGACTTTGAACCTGTGAGGAGCCAATAAACTTGGCTGTGCAAAGCAATGTAGTTCCAACTACTCGACTGCCTCAGGGTTGTGTTGAAAGCAGTAGGTTATTTTACGGTCATAGGGACAGTGCCCCTACCTTTAAATCCACAAACAACTCTGTGTTAATTACGATTCTCAGGAGTGACAAGTGGCCGAGAGAAGCCATATTTAGCTCCACTACCTGCAGTAACTGTTCTGTGGTACGCTCAGGTAAATCTACCTTGGTATCAAACAGTTAACACTTACTTTAAGAAGTAGCTTGCACCTTCATCCGTAAAACCTTCTTCCCATCCCCGAGGCAAGTCTGCAATGAACGCGTGAAAGATGTTTTGGAAAGTTTTCCGAGGGACGCTTAAATGACTTACAACGTACAGAACACAAATCCCAATAAGTCAATTGCAGACTCTCAAAATAGTCCACTAACAAATGCCTACCTGAGCGTATCATGTGTCCGGAATTGACGGGTTCGCCTGATCGGGGATGGAGCCAAGTAGTGGTGTGCGTTTCATCGCTGACAGAGAGAGGAGAAAAAACACCTGTTACACCGCAAAAACCACTAGACAGACTTCAATTGAAGACCAAGACAAGCGGTTGCCTTCTGTCTGCCACGGCAACGCAGATCTATTCAACTCACTTAACGAAAAAGACCCTTCCATCTTTGCAGACACCGTAGGACCAGTGTTCAGGTAAGGTGTCCCGCCCGAGCGGCGCCGCCATGATCCCCGGTCTAAAGTCTTATTTTATTCCCTCTCCATGGATTCTCCAGGGAGCTCGAGTCCAATGATCACCGCTAGGGCTTGGAATCTATTAAAGGGGAAGGCGGTGTGCTACAATTGATAGAGAGGTGCTGCCACTGAATTATTTTTTTCTGCCGACATGTACTTGTGCGTAGGCTGGATAGTAATACAGTAGGGTAGGCCTAATATTCTGCACGCAAATGAGTTGGGTTGAATTATTTATTATCCTAATGTTGTAAGACAAGCAATAGGGTATTGTCAGAGTATTAAGTTAATTGTTGGCTACATTTAAATCTGGGTTCATCATAAAAAATAGGCTAACCAATTTAATAATAATAATAATACAAAATCCTTGTCTACTTGGTTTCAGTACAGAAACTATTATCAGTTAACCTTTGAGTCTTTGACTATGGACAAGCAATAGGATATTGTAAGAGTATTGAGTTCATTGTTGGCTACATTTAAAACTGGGTTCATCATAAAATATAGGCAATTCAATAAAAATACAAAATCATTGTTGTCTACTTGGTTTCAGTTCAGAAACTATTATCCATCACCCTTTGAGTTTTTGACTGTGTCTGTAAAACTACCATGAGAAATGCATCAAGACTTGAAAACATATGGCCTAACCTTGGGATGTTCACTTGGACCTCACTTGGGAGGCACAAGAAATGACATAGCATGGCAAAGCCAATATGATAAACAACTTGTGTGGAATGATTCTTCAAGAAAAATGAGGTCACCATAATGACTTGGCTAAGTAGTAGCCTACCCAGGTTAAGTAGAAGGCAAAGTAGTGTCTCATTGTAAGGGCTTGTGTCAGCTCGTCCTGAAATGGCATTTTCCATTTGACTGTTTTGGACACAACACCAACAACATCCCATTTCAAATGCCTGATAATTCAAAACAGATTTTTGTTGACTGGGATTTTCTAAAGGAAAAGCCCAGAGCACTGTTACTTTGGTTCAGTAGGACATGTCTGTCCTCACTTCGATGCTAAAAACGGAAGTCACTGGACAGTATTTGATCAGTAATTGACAGAATATGTTGCAATGGTTGTGATGTATTGATAAGTAATGGTACCTATGTGGTCTGATTGGTTGTTCTACGAATCATAGCTGTATGTACAAGGGAGTGTGAAGTATTCTTCTCTAGATTCTTTATCTCACCACACTGATACAATTCCAACAGAGTGGATAGAGTGGGTTCAAATGAGAGAAACGCCTCAGCTATGGACTTCAAGCAAGGACCCTAACATTAGAAAATATCCCTATGATATATTTAAAAACAGTGATGTCACTTATGTGACATACATAGGTTGCAAGTGCCTTGAGCAGTAAGGTGAGTCGCTTGTCTGTATGTTGGGCACTGTGATGTGGTCTGTGTGACTGACCTCCCCCTCTTTGTAGAAGAAGCAGGATACAATGCTGGACAGGAGAGGCGCCTTTCATTTCCTCTCTCTAAGGTTTTTGTGTGCAGCACTTCTGAGGCACCTCAACAGCAACAACATAACCTACCCCTGCATGATGGGATGGAGGACTCCGAGGGGTCACTGCATTATCTGAAAACAGCTGCAGTATTCGAAAGCAAAAATGTACTCAGTGTGGAGGTGTTATTTTTGCTTTTCTGTCCGCAAAGAAATAGCAAAAGTAACTGAAAGCAAGGATGTGCCTCAGAAGGAGATATATTATGTTCATAATCCATTAGTCAAGGATGCTGGCAATTAGCATTATACGTCTGTTTGTGGCATAATGACCATTTTACACTTTCTTTTCCAAGATGAAAGGTTGCATTAAAAATGTTCAAGTGTGTAAAAAGAGCATTAGCCACAGTTGTTCTGGTTGATACTGAAGGACAAGGCTTGCTACACAAGTACTGATTATTTAAGAAGAAGAATACGTATATATGTGTGTGTGTGTGTGTGTGTTTATGTATATATATTTTTAGTTGTATGCTATTTTCTGTTTGTTTTTTTTATAATTATTAAGTATGTATTTATTCAATAAAAAAACAATATGCATTTTTTTACATAAGATGCATTAACTAATAAATAAATAAACTGATTGGTCACGTTGGGAAATTTTCTTATACATTTTCTTCCTCCTGCACATCTCTATCAGCAGTTTGAGACTAGTAGCCGGCATCTGGTCTCAAACCACACGAGGGTGCTCATTCTTCTAAGGTAACCTATATCCACATTAAAATCTGAAGGCACGGTTAAGCCCCCTCAAGCATTTAAATACACTGTAAAAGGTAATATCCACAGTCCAATCTCTGAACTATGCCATAGACTGAGGCCTATACTGAATGGCAACTCTTTAAAATGTAAATGTAGTTATGCATAGTAAGTGCAAATCAGTCGCAAAAGATGTGCAAATATTCCTTAAATGCACTAAAAGCATTAATTCACCATGTATTATGTATAATGATAGATTATCTTTATTTACAATGGCTGTTTGCTGTGATTTGTCAATATATGTGACTGGAACTTTTATACTTTAAATTAATTAGGCTACATTTTGTGTACAAGTAAATGCCTGCCCTAGCCTACACCACAGGAGGGCAGTACAGTACCGTTTTTACATGATCCAAGTGTGCTATTTAGATTAAAAGCTTAATATCCTGTATTCCTGTAGCATGTATACATTTAATAATTTGTCTGATGATAAAATATCAGATTCATCTGTATAAATACCTCATGAATTGCAATATCTCATGACTATAAACCATTTTCTATCATGCTCTGCTAATACCAGGTTGAACCTGTGCCTAACATCTGATAACCATAGTATAGAAAATGCATACCAATTCCATGTCCATTAATTGGATGCATTAGGAAATGAAAAGTGTGTTTTAATGACACTGTATGCCTTATGGAAATGTTCACTTTGATAAAGCAATGCGCAGACACCTGTCTGCTGGCATCATTGAGCATATGACTGTAGTACACACACACACACACACACACACACACACTGTACAACAGCTGCTATTGTGTTGCATCATCAGGTAGCAGAGATGGGGTAATTGTCACCCCAGAGATGCTTCTATGCTGGGCGTGCAACAGGGGCACGCTGCTTGTGTATGTGTGTGTGTGTGTATTGAGCGGGGTGAAAGGCTCACTGCTGCAATCGTTTGCAATCCTTTCACCAAGCCACTGGAGCACCCTGGTTGCCTAGAGACAAGGTCACCTAGCAGCTACCGATACCCTAGGAAGGGTAGAGGGAATGTCACAGGAAGGGTGGGGTGAGGTGGTGGAACAGGGAATAGAGTGATGGGGATGAGGAGTGAGATTGTGTGTGAGAAAGAAAAGAGATGTATTGTGTAGATGAAAGAAACTACATAATTTCCAAGAAGCCTTTCCATCCCCCGAAGCAGCCAACATATCACATTAATGTTTTAGTTAAGTTAGGGTAAGAGCACAATTCAATTAAAAGCATCTGCGGTAGACATATTGGAAGGTTAGTGTGCTCCTAAACGTTTTAACAAACGAACAACCAAACAGAACTGTGGTAAGTAAATTGGCCACTGAAAGGCAGCACCAGTGTGCGACACATCAAATCAGACTGAACAGAAGGGGGTCACCAGCAGGGAAGATTGAACACATCATTGCAAGAGTTGTCAGAGATTGCTCACCTTTACACCATACCCAATGCAGTGTGTGTGTGTCAAGGGGAGTGGTTAATTAATTTTGTTCTCTCGGGACTTAATTTCATCATACTTTTGTTTTTATCCATTGTCTTGCACAAACCTTGCAGTACCGTCTCCTAGGAGACAGTACTCCCCCGAAAGTAATGACGGAAATTAAAAGAACTGACTTGTGAAGTTGGTGACAGATATGAAAATGTGAAAGAGGTGTAACTAGTGGCTGGGAAATTAATAAGGCACAAATAAATTCATATTGCAGTCCATGCTGTTGAGGAAGAAAGGTTATCTGTTGGTCAAATGGACTGAAGCATGTTAGTACTCATTTCAGATTATCTTTACATCTTTCTATGTTCCACCCAGGTTAGCACATCCAATCAGTCCTGTGAGTATGCGGCCATTTTGGAAAGGGCATTTTTGAACACAGCCATGACACACTATCATAAGTCAAAGTTCATGATGATGTGTGAATGGACTTCAGAAGAAATCGGTGATGGGGAAACAGGTGACACAGCTGTAAGATGCGTGTTAAACATTCCACTGAATCCATTCCATAGTATATGTTGATATCAAAACCCAACAACGGATGCTTTTTATATCTATTTATATCTGATCCCCAAAAGGATTTGTGTCAGATACAACACAGCTAAATCTACAGTTAAATCCTAAACACAACACCGAACAATAACAATTTAAATAAAATTTAAAAATGACAAGCTCCATAGGGCATGAATAAATTACATTACTGGTCAGTTTAAGGCATACAAAACATTTACACAATAACGCTGAGGTTAATAATGTTGTAAATAACAATCAGTGCAACAACGGCATAAAATATGAGCCCTGTATTGAGGTACACAAGTTTAAATCTGAATTTGGGCAAACAAAAACAAAACATATGTTGCATTGCAACCAATCCAAGTTCTCAGTAGAAAAAAGTATTCCATTCAGAGTGTAGCAGATATCGATTTGCTGTCCAGATAAGTCAGAATCATTTCTCTGTGTGACTGACTGAAACAGTAGCCAATGATGTCCTCCACTTCCTGGATCCGTCTTTGGAAGCGATCCCTGTCTCTGGCCAGCTCTTCCCAGTGTCCTTTGCGTGATGCCTTTCGAGCAAACAGCCAGGTACGCAACACATGTACTTGGACAAGAGGCGAGAATTGCACCTGGAAGTCACAAATAAGGACACACTTTAGTGATGGTAAATCTTCCATTACGCAACTGTTACATTTTAATGTGATGAAAAGCAGGCAGGGAACACCAAATTCTCATGTATTTAGGGAAATATCAACTATGAACCCAATCATGAACCCTAACCCACTCATGATTATCAAATCATAAAACTACCAATAATGAAGTTCTACGATCCTTTGAGGCTCAATCATTTGATTTAGCTTTGTCAATGGCTTCACCATTGAGCTATAATTGTTGAGAACATGATTGTATTCTTTGTGTCACAGCTTTGTAACTCTCTGCAACACCATCCCAATTAGTCAGTGTGGGAGGGAATACTGTTGACTCTGGTGTCACATGGGTTTAGTCATGACAACATGTTGTTGCCAGCCAACCCCAAACAAGCACACGAGCCAAGTACACGTAGGCTTCTGAGGGAGTGTTGTGACAAAAATAGCCCTGACTTCACTTGAACCATTTCATCACACTCCACACACCTTGTTAATTATTTTCAATAAAGCAATGCTGTTGTGTACAATTAATAGTAAATGTTGTATTGAACTATTTTCTAACCTTTTTCTTTGGTGGCTTGTCCATGTTCTCCTTCATTTTTGGGGGGCCTTGGGATGCACCTGGCCTTCTCCATGGCACCATTACAGTAGCGGGGTGGCCGTCCTTCTTCAGCTGTCTGTTAGGCTGTGTCGGGTTGGCAGGTCTAGTTTTCTGGGGGATGTGGCCTATGATCTCCTTATTGGAAGCCTTGGTGAGTGGACTCTGTTTGGAGTTGGAAGGTAGGGTGGAGTTGTCTGTGTAGCCTTCAGGTTCAAAAGTGGAGGGGTTGGTGATTGTGGGGGAACTCTGGAAGCAAGCACTAAAATTGAGGGGGTGGTAGGGGTCATTGTTGGAGGAAAGGGACATCCAGAGCTGCTCTTCTTGATTCCCATCCAGGGATGAAGGTCCCTTGAAATTATGTTTGTCTTTTATGGGAGTTTTAGAGCTTGGAGCTGGAACTGCAGCCTTCACAGTCTTCTGTGACTTTGTGGGGTATTTGTCTTGATGGGGAGTTGCAGTGACAGCACTCGCTGTAAAACACATGGGGTTGTAAGGGTCTTCAGGGCTGGAGAAAAGCTCCCAGAGCCTCTCGCTTTCTTCCTTGTCGAGGTCGGCACATGAGCCATCTGAACTGCCCCAACTGCTAGAACTGCTTTCACTATCTGAACGGCTGGACCAAAACTTCAAGCCTTGAGGCTCCTGGAAGTATTCAGTGACCCTGGAGGTGGGTTCAGGATCACTGGAATTCTCCATCTTAGCTTTTCCCATATCTGAAGTGCTTGACATGTAAGTTGAGAAAAAAGATAGGTTATTCGATTTGGAGAGGGACTCGTGTAGAGCTTCACTATTCTCCCTGTGAAACTCTTTAGTGGCTCGGTCAACATCTTTGCTCTGGTGATTTTCTTGAACTTTGGATTCTAAAACTTTCTTAGTGGTCTTGTAGCATGCTTCTTCCGTACCAGAACTGTCAGAGCTTGTCAAAAATATGTTCCAGTCGCCAGGAAAGCCCAGTTTCCAGCTTGGATGGTGTCCAAGGCAGAGTCCATCGTCGTTATTTGGGAAACAGTCCGCAGCTCGGGAGACAAAGTCGTCCACTAAACCACAGCACAGATCTTCCGCACGTAGACTGGACAGCAGTGACCCCGCTTGGGAACTCCCAGGAAAGGAGTCGCCGCCGTCGGCGCAGAAATTTGATAGAGGATTTGAGCCACCGACCATGACGCTATTTTCACCATCAAACAACGACGAAAAGATAAACGACTCGGATGGATTCGTAGTTGAGCTAATGTGCCCCGTCTCGTCCGTGATCCGTAGGTGTACTTCAAATCGGAACATCTGGAAAACTAATCAAAAGACATGCATTTTAAGTTCTCCAATATACTAAGTAAATGAGTACAGTATCAACGTAATATTTAAACCATGATTGAAAACTTGAAACTCGAATTGTGGAGCGCCTCAAGTAGCTTAACAGAAACCAAATAAGCTACTATGTTGCCTTAACGTTCTCACAGCCAAACAACTTGCCTAAAAACTAGAAATTGACCAAACTATTTCAAATTACCTGATAAGAAGCTGTAGTAGATGACATGGACCAACAACCGAAGTTGTTCCCACAGTACAAAGAGTATCTGCTTAGTCCACGGCAGGAGCGCCATTCCACCTTCGCTAAACCGCTCCATTGTTGATCGGTCAAAACCTCTCGGACCGACAGTAGCCATTTCAAGGTTGCCTTGCGATTTCTCACGTATTCTGATACTCTTCGTCAAAAACAAACTGATTACTCGGCTTTATCAGTTGTCTGACATTGTGTAAAGGCTTCATTTTTCTGATGGCCGTCTCTCGAGCTAACAAGTCTCCAAAACGTAGACTATAGTCTTCATATTCTCAAGATGTGATATCGTTGTCGTAGTAGAAATAAATGAATGTTCAACGATTACAACACTTCTCTAAATAAGCAGGGACTGGTCGTTAAAAGCGCTCGGATTGGCTACGAGAAAAGCCACTCACGACAGCCCCTCCCTTTCCTGTAAACACGCCTGGTACTACGTAATGACTGATGACGCATAGAAAGTGCACGTAAGTTCCCCAAGACAACATATCTAGACCAAATATAGCGATGATAATACCATAAAAGATGCCTTCAGATTGAAAAGAAAAAACTAAACGAAACCTTGTAACACTTTCTCAAATTCAAGAAACAGACAAGCTTAGTTTAAATTCTTTTTTATTTATCGAAAAGTGAAGATTTTTATGCCACCAGAGCAGAAGCTGTAGAGGACTCACTGCGGATCAGAAAGAGATGCCATGGTTAATAACACCCAGGAGCAGAACAAACCCATTACCATTTCAAATTCTGGTAGTCAACTGCAAAGTTTTGCACGTGAGAAATCCTGTGAATTGTTTAGGTGAGCTTATGGGCCAGAAGAGTCTACATTGCTTTAAGATTCAATACAACCCAATGTATTTAGTGTGTGAAGGGGACTGGCAAAGTTGGCACATTACAGCCACTCTGCTAATTTACCTCCAGCATTCATCTGGCACAAAAGAAATATCTCAACTCTTACAAGGAAAGAGCAAGACAATGAATTGTGCATTAGGCTTCATGTTTATCAAAAACAACCTTTATCTTCTGATTCATCTTTGGTGTTCCAAAGATACAGGTTTGAAATATCTTGTCATTTTTGTAAAAACAACCAACAGAATTTATTTACATTTCCGATACAAATGACAAGATTTAAGCCCCAAAATGCTGTAATTAATCATTTAGAATACGTACTACTTCCAGTTGGGGGCCAGTACTCTCTTGGTCTTGTAGTAACGGGCCAGCCTGTGGATCCTACTCTCAGTGAGAATAAGGCGGAACTTGGCGTCCTTGTCCTGTGAAAGTCATGTAACAAATATGAGGAAAAGGATGAGTTCTGATGACACACTGTAACATTTCTTGCATTGGCACCTGACAAAAAAACAGGACCCCCCCCCCCCCCCCCCCCCCTGGCCTTTGAGGGTAAAAAAGGCATATGTTTTTGTCAGCCATGGGGAAGAAGCATGATGCATATACAAAACAAACAAGTATGCCAAGACAGACTGAATTCCACCCATTTACAAGATCCCATCCAAAGGCATTCTAAGATCAGGGGCTTTGAGTACCATTTTTAATTAGCATTGATTACAGCAGACTACAAAGCCCATCTAATTCCTCAAATGTGTTTTGACTTCACCTTTCTGTTCCTCTCCAGATGCTTTCTGATAGCCACAGCCTTCTTGATGAGGTGGTACAGGTCCTCTGGCAGATCGGGGGCCAGGCCTTTAGACTTGAGGATTCTCAGGATCTTGTTGCCAGTGACGAAACGCACCTGGGCCACACCATGAGAGTCCCTCAGAATAACACCTGGACAGAACATGAGGGACCAAATAGATTATTTATGATGTTTAAAACTGCTGTAGATTAAAGTGAAATCCAGGGTGAACAGGCTCATGATGCACTATTTTGGCATGGATGGTTGGTTATGGTGTCAGACCCTCTTGCAGCCATGATGTGGCAATACCAGTAAGACAAATTACGTGATAGTTGGTGTAGAGAATGATGTTTGTCCACTTAACAGTCAGACAGGAGGCCCATCAATTAGTATAAGAAGTTGAGGTCAACCTTTTGCTCAGCCTTGATACTTTGTCAAATACAGTTTCATCATAGCTTTACTGCTGAATGGGACTGGATGCACTAACCAATCTGAGAAGGAGTCAGACCCTTCTTAGCCAGCTTGAAGATCTGGTCTTTGACATCATCAGGCGCGAGTTTCAGCCACTGCACATTAAAACATCACATTATAAATGACAAGGTTGTAGCCATGCACTTGTATAATCATAATTCCTGGCGCACCATGTTGGCAAGCAAAATTGGTTAACTAACCTAGTCAAAGACACGGGATATCATTACTTACAGTGGGGACACTGCGTCTATATGGCAGAGCGGACTGGGACAAGCCCTTCCTGCAACACAGATAACAAATATTTGAATTGTGTCTACTTAATTGAAGAAAAATAATCACCGATGTCTGTAATTGGCACTGCACATGCATAACGGATGATAGCCAGTAGGCTAATAATACAAATATATGTAATATTTTGTTGGGATACTAAGGGAGAGTTTCTAGATACGTTTGATATAAATAAACCCTAAATGTAGTTAAGAAGCAAATTCATTTGCTTGATATGCTCGTTGTGAGGCTCCAGATTAACAAACTAGAGCGAGCAGGGTGGATGTCATGCTAACTAGCTACAGCGTACTCCGTTCCAGGTGGTCCACATGCAGGGTCTACATGTTAAGTTTGAGAATGTAGACTTATATATTCAGATGTTGGGAGATAAGTAACCCCCTATCCTACTGTAATGTCTATAAGAAAATGAATTTACTGTTTGTAAAACCACTTTTAACAAACATTTTAGCTCTTACCCGGGAGCGTGCATGCGACCCATGATGGCGGTAGAGGAAGAAAGGCCGCACACGCGACCGGAAAGCCTACTTTGCGAGTGGAGCGGAAGTGACGCGTCTGAAAGGCACAGACTTGTTCGATGTTCGATCGGGTCGTCGAAACCTATGAACTACTTTGCATATGTTTCACTTCATGAATCAAATAATTCCAGCCCCCCTCGTCCTAACATCCTTGTCCATCGGGTCAGATGCATGAACGTAATCAGACTGGTTTAGCGTATATTCCTTTCTATTTAATGTAAACGTCGCAACGTTACCATACAACAGCACAGAGACAGAACCCTGTTCAAAATACATTTAATTCGCTTGAGGAAAAGTATTACAGTACACACTGATCCATTCAGGTTAAGTCACCAATTAAGAATAAATAACTGGTCAGGTTAATACGAACTCAGATTGTTTGTCTTTTTACAGTCACTAAAACAGTGGATCAAGTCACTATTCATAAGGTGTGAGTGATGCATCTCATTGTCCTTCTTGACATTCTCTTTCAAACCCATACAAATTATTTACTTATTTAGATTGGTAGTGAGCTGATAAGCAGTAGCACATCTCTCTGAGTTTATTCCCTTTTTATTGACAGCTTGAGATCATGAAGTTCTCAGAGCTTGCTGTATCCCACAGTCACCTAACTGATTTGTAGTTATTATCAAGTAGAGTTAAGACCACTATTAAAAGGCAACTTTGTCATATGTTGTGAAATGCACAGGCATGAGTGTAGGCGATACAAATATTTAAAAAGTGTGCTGTGAAAAGACTCAAGTATAATAACATTGAAAACACTTGATACTGTGCACTAGTTCACCATTTTACACCTCATTTTTGTCCACTATCAGACTTGTACTGGAAAACAGCTGACATCTGTTCACATAAAATCGATTTTCACCCGAAGTTGAGATTTCCCAAAATGCATACACCATTGCTAAGTGGAACAAAGATGGATGTGAGCACAAACCCCTATTCAGTTTCTCTGATGGGACAGTGATTTACCACCATGTTTTGGCACATGATCGGGAAACATAAAGTCAGGTTTTTATTTATTTTTTCATAGGTGGTTTTCAGAACACTCACTATTACCCAGACTTCTTAGTTCAGTAGGAAACCCAGAAGATTTCTATGTATCTAAGTAGAAAAAGTAAGATGTAAAAAAAGTAGCCCCTTTTTAAAAAATAAACTTGTCAGTTTGTATATACTCTTCTGAAAGTAAGCCATTTTGGTCCTCTAATTTCAAAATTTACAAAACATTACAGCTTTCTGTTATAGTTTAAGAACAGAAAAAAATATGTGGAAACTGTTTACACATAAACAACCTTGATTAGTTTAACGGACAGAGAGAGAGGGATGGAGACTGTGAGGAGGAAGGTGAGAATGGAAGGGAGAGGAGTTTTGTAGATCCCCCACTTGGGAAGGGGTCGTCCGGCCAGATCCGTTGCCCACATAGGGGTGTGCTGGGAGTGCTCAGAGACACCATAGTCGTAGTTGTTCCCAAGTGAAGTTTAGAAGTAGGGGACGGCGGTCAGCTTGTACCACTTGACCGTCTCCTTGCTGAGGTCAAAGTCTTTGACTTTGAGCGTGACGCCGCCCAGGTAGCAGTTCTCTCTCAGAGACTCTGCACTGAGCACGCTCAGTTGGAGCTCCCGCAGACCCAGTGACTCCTTGCTGTAGCCGCTGTACACCAGCTGCGCAGGAGAAAGTAAGCGTTAGCCATAGTAACTAGCCAGACAAAGACACAATCAGCACACCGACCTACTTTGTGTATTCTCATTCGTTCTCTTACCATTTCATTGAAGGTGGGATTCCTTGTCTTTCTGGAGATCTTCGTCTTGCGTTTGGACGTCTTGTGGGGGTCTGGAAGCAGGTAGGTCTTCACATAGGGGTTAGGGTCCGTTCCATCCTCAGAGACCTAGGTGAAGATCGACAGAAAAGCATATCACTGTAGTAAATGGAAGAGGATTTAACACAATCAGAGAGCGACGAGGGACTGACAACAGGGAAAGGCCTTCTCACCAGGTCTTTAATGTGCATGACCATGATGAAAAGAGTGCTGTTCCTGTAGGACACAGACAGCTTCACCTCCCCTTCCACTCTCCCTGAGGTGGGACTCAATGGTGGTGGCTCTATTGGAAAAGATAAATAAAAGAGTAAGATCATTAACACAATCAGATAATTCAACTAGGGACATTTCAACTGTGGGAAAATGTTTGTTCTGGAGATACCACAGGTCTACCAAGTCAAGATAAGCACTAAAGCTAAATAGTCCAACTAGGAGATTCCTTGTATTTTGGTGGGGGGTTCAAACCGATGAACATGTGACTTGCCTGGTACTTTGGACATGGCCTCAAAGCCTTCCGTTTTGTCATCTCTCGCAATGGGATGAAAGAATGTGTATATGAGGTCACACTGGAAAGAAAGAATGAGGTTCAAAGTGTCAACATTTCTGAAACTGATGACCTGCAAGTGTGCTTGTGCGTGCGGGGGTTAATTATTGTTCACCTGTGTGACCTCTGTGGAGCTCCTCATTAGGTTGTGGACATAGCTGTTGAGTTCAACCTTCCTCTTGGAAGCCACATCCTTGATATGAGTGCGGCCCAGCACCATCTTATTAGGGAACCTGCAGAAGACAGGGTTGGGGAGAACTTAAACATTCATCCTTTGTCATTTCAAGAACTGTACAACTTTTCTTAAATACATGTAAGAATACTGTATGTGAGGTCAAAGTGTGCACATTATACTGAAGTTTCTTCATGTTCAAAACATTTGACGACGTAAGGTATTTTGAGATTCCACTGCTGGGAGTCCCCCCAAAGAACCGCTACAGAGGCCATGTGTACTAGAGATGGTTGGGTCGTACCCTGGCAGCTTCCAAAGAGGGAAGAGGATGGACAGCTTGTTGTGAAGCTCCTGGAACTCATCGAAAGTGCGGAAGACAAACTGAGGTTCACCCTGGCCCTCTCTCAGGATCCTCACCACATAGGTCTGAAGCAGGGCAACACACATTTAGAATGAATGGAGCAGGCAGAGGCATGAGGTGATGGGGGGGGGGGGGGACACCCTTAACATATCTGAAGCCATACAAATGAATTAACAAGCCTCATACAGTATGATTAATCAGCCTTTTATCCTTGTATAACCCTGTTATGAAAGGATAAACGTTTATTTACGTTAGTAATTTAATCCGGATGTTTTCCATATGTGACAGTGACAGTGTGTCTGTTAAAACATACTGAACCTACAAGTATAACTGGTGATGTTTCCCACATAATAAGCAAACATTGTTAGCCTAGCTATCCCCTGTCCTACATTTAACAACTAAAAGCACATGCTGTGACGTGAGCACTGACATAATGCTTGTCAGGGTTGTATCTCTTCTGAAAGGAGTAGATGCAGGCATCACGGATGCGTCCTTCCTGCTTGAGGGTGTAGGTCTTGGGTGAGAAGGATAATATGGGCTCGTCATTGGACGGCAGGCCAGAGAAACGCAGCTGGGCCAGGTTGTGGATGAAGAAGTTGAACTTTGTGGCCATGCTGCCCAAACTGGACTCTATCAACCTAGGGATTGGGGGAATGGAGAGGGGAAAAAAGAGAGATAGGGAGAGAGAGATAGGGGAGAAGATAGGACAATAGAAATGGATTTGGAGATGAGAGACCACAAAAGCAAAGTTGTACCATTCAGTACCTCAGCAGTGTAGCATTGTGAAAAACACAGGTTGTTGACCCGACTTTCAAACAATATGTTGTACCTATTCTGAAAACAAGCCCTCAGCAGACTATCAAATCACCACTTTGTTGTAACATGATCGTCCTTGCTTTTTTCCATAGTTGTGCTGCCCTCTGTTGGTGACTGAGGTATTATTACCTTGTGAAGAAGATAGTGGCTTCGGCGTCTGTGGTCTGTGGCTGAAGAGCATCATACACGTACTTGAGGTCCTGAGAGCCTGTCAGCTCTGGAAGGCCTGACAGAGTCATCTGACATGAACAGACAGACATCATGATCAACTGATACACAACCTCGTACAATTCATTATTTTATGATGCAAAACATATTTTTAGGAAATTCAGATTCAGATTCAGATTACTTTATTGATCCCGAGGGAAACTCCTTTGTATCAACGGCACACAGTCTCGCAAAGCACACAAGGGTAAGGGTGTGAGGTAAAAGATTAGAAAGTGTACACAGGGGTAGGGGGTGGGATCCAAACCCAGTTGGTCGTATCCACCCTACACAACAGCTATGTGTGTATTCAAAAAGCATCGGTAAAACTGGGTCATAAACATGAATGATTTAAGAGGCTGTACACACTGCTTGGGTAAGCTCAAGGAACCCCTTGGCGTACCGAGAGGCCATTTACTATCATGGCTCAACAAAAGGACATTTCCAGGGCAACACCAAAGCATCTGCTCTCCTAGTTTTTAAAGGGCTTTACTGGGCCACAATCATCAGGCAGAACCCGAGAACACTGTATAGTTGGATGCCAGACAGCCATCCAAAACACATTTTGTGCCACCCCACAACAAACAAAAACAGTGTAGGGCCACAGAAGGATAGGTAGGATGTAAGACAAAGAGAAAGACAGCCCTATGGGCGAAAAACAGAATAATAAACGCAAATGGAGGTAAAATGGGAGAAGATGCCAGCATAAAAGTGAAGGAAAGCATTGACAGGGGTCTCACCAGAGAAAGGAGGTTAAGGAAGAGGCCTGAGTGTTTCCTGATGAGGTTGTAGGCCTGGGAGCACAAGTCTATGAACAGCTGGAAGCGGCTGGTGGGTCTCTCCCCCCCGTTGATGACATAGGCCATGTCTGAGGTCAGCACGAATGGAGCGCGATCCCTGGGAGCAAAAGAACCATGGCACGGGAAAGAGCGACAGAAAGAAAGAGAGACAAAGGCACTGTCACCTTGTTCTGCCAAAGCATGGACTTCAAATGTAATAAAACAACAAGCGCTCTCACAACTTCACAACCACCTGAAAACCACATCCAAACACAGAGAAAACGCACCTCTTGAAACTGCCGAACATCTGGGCGTGTCCGAGGAACTTTCCAAAGTCGATGTGGAACATGTGGCCAGTGGATCGCAGCATGATGTTGTCGTTGTGGCGGTCGCAGATGCCCAGCACGTACGTGGCCACGCAGCAGCCGGCGCAAGAGTAGATGAAGTTCTCTGACGCCTGGTGGGACCAGAGAGAAGGTTGGCGTTCAGTGCGATGCTCAGGCTTGCAGAAGCCGTGCTCACTGTTGTCTGGTCCTAAAGGCTGTTGTACCTTTTCATACTCATCCTCGGCAGGGTTGTACTTGCGAAGCCACTCGGCCAGAGGCTTGTCTTTGAAGGAGCCCGTCACGCCGTACTCCACCTGAATCTTTCGAAGCGTGTCCGATGATGGCACTAGCTCCACCATACCTGAAACACACAGAAATAAATGATCACTTAAATTTAAATTTAGCAGACACTCATATCCAGATCGACTTACAGAAAATACAGGGACATTCCCCCTAAGGTAAGCAGGGTGCCTTTCCCAAGGACACAGCATCATGTTGGCATGGCCAGGATTTGAAATGGGAACCTATGGATTACTAGCCCGATTCCCTAACCACTCAGCCCACCTGACTCCTAAAACTTGAAGAACAGGAGTTCTGTAATATGGCATAATTGGAATGCGTGTGAGTCATCATACCTTTGTCTTTGCCAGTGGAGATACATTTGAAGTTGACAATGCGGAGGTCCAGGCCTTCCTGTAGCCATATACGGTCCATGATCTTTATCATCTGCAGGGCCAGCATGTCTTGTCTCAAGTCTTCTCCCACCTGATAAGACATATACAGTTGATATTTATATATTTATAAACAGCCATCTGCTGCATTTGTCAACCGCTATGCTTAATTTGTGCCACATGGTGGTGCAGTACAAATTTGGAGAGCAACGCAACTCCAATGGCGACATTAGATATGATGAAAGACGGCAAAACACAAGACAGCCATATACAAAAAAATGATATCACAAATAACCATATTCATAACGACTAAACTAGTTGGCTGGCTCAGTTCTGGGGGTGTGGCTTTCCCAGACTGCCTCCCACCTTGAACATGACGTTAATCTCTTCTCCCAGGGGGTCAGCGTTCACCAGCGCCAACCTCAGGGGCACAGCGTTGGAGTTGAAGAAGGAGCAGGACTTTTTACACACACGCACGCACACACACACACACACATGCACACACACATACATGTAGAGGGGGCGAGAGAAAGTGCGTGGTTAGTTACACAAGTCTGAGCCCTGGAATACTGGCCTGCTTTTGGGAGACAAAGGAGGGATTCTAGAGATCAGGCCAAGAGAGCCTGGTCTAGAGAGATGGGGGTCAGATCTCCACACACACACACACACACACACACACACACACACACACACACACACACACACACACACACACA
Organism: Neosalanx taihuensis; assembly: GCA_030340665.1. NCBI lineage: Eukaryota > Metazoa > Chordata > Actinopteri > Osmeriformes > Salangidae > Neosalanx > Neosalanx taihuensis. The sequence goes on along the minus strand of CM059290.1, from coordinate 11,319,697 downwards.
CACACACACACACACACACACACACACACACACACACACACACACACACACACACACACACACTCACACACACACACAGCTGGAAGGAACATTGCAGAGCTGTGCTGATGGAGCAATGTGCTCCCACAGAAAGAGACAGGAGGAAAAGTTGCAAGCCAGGACAGGGAGGAACATTTCCACATTCCTAAACATTCTTACAAGGTAAGGCTGAACAACTGTAAATGCACTGGTCCTCAAGGTGGAGGGCATTTGTACTTGACCTGGTTAGTCATTACAAGACCTGAGGTAATTTTATGGAGTTTAATGGTACAATCTCATTATACAATTTAAAATGGGGCTGACATTTTAAAATATTTGGAGTGGTTTTTGTTGTTGTAAAACAATAAAAAATGTCTACAATGTGGTGGGATTCCTGATTCTTCCAAATATATTTAATAAGCGAAGTTCTACGAATTCAGCTTAATTTCAACCATTGGCCATATTATTTTTCAGTGTAAAACCACAGTTGTGTGAAAGTAATATGGATTTAGTGTTTGTGCTGTGGATGAATTGTGGTTCAGTTATGGTTGATGATGGAGGCCTCACCTTCATGTTGAGCTCTTTGGCCACGAGGCTGGGGCTGAGGGGCAGTCTGCAAGTGTTCCTCTGAAAGAACGACTGCACCCTCTCCAGACCCTCCTGGAGCACCACCTGAACACATTTTGAAAGGTAATTCAGTCGGCACCCACATATCGCAAACACAGTATATACACAGTAAACACACACATATCCCTCCACCCTCTCCTCTCCACACCCCTCCGCACCTGTCGCGCCGACCCCCCAGCCTGCCGGACCTTTTCGGCCAGCGCCCCTAACAAGGTGACCAGGCTGGTCTGCTTGTTCAGCTCCTCCCTGAGCCCCGCCCCACACAGGTTCAGCAGCGCCCCCAGCACCTGGTCGTAGCGCCGGCCGAAGGCGGGGTCTTGCACTGCGTCTCTAAGCAGCCTAGAGAAGAACCAGGAGAATTCATTTTCAATGCCAACAGATCATCCACAGCCTGAGACAAGTTCAGGAACAGTGACGTACCAGTAGAGATAGTGGGCGATGTTGATGTTGCCTAGGGCCCTGGACAGCAGAAACATCACCAGGGCGTTGTTCAAATGACACTCAAACTTTAAAGCCTGCAAACCAAGAGGCAAAAAAGGGTCCAAGTTTGGAACACTGCAGGTGAGTATTAGTGGGTTTCAAGGCAAATTCGTGATATTTCAGTCGCGATACAACCTTGAATGAGTGTGTGTGTTTGTTTTACCTGCACTAACTGAGGGAGGTAGTCAGCTAGTTCATCATCACTGCTGGACTCAATCCAACTGACTGCCACTCTCCGCACCTCAGTGTCGGCAAACCTACAGGTGAAGGAGGAAGAATTCATGTCTGGGACAGTTCAACAGACTTTGGAATGGCTGTGGGATGATATGACTACAACTATATAAAAAGCATACACTAGTGGTTCAACACGATTAAACACGGAGGGTGAATCATATCACATTTGGCTCTAGCTTAAGTTTCCATAAACTATGAAGTACATATTCCCATTACAAATGCAGCTATGTGATATGTGCTGCTTTTTCTTTTGGAAACCTTTTCTAAATATTTTTTCAACCTTTGGAAACTTTTGAACGATATTGTTTTCACACACACTGAAAGGACAGGAGAGGAGAACAGAGAGGCCTAGAGTAGAGATCTTGAAAACTGAGTAATGATTGACTTTTTAGAGAGTTCAATAGGTTTATGGTAAACCGTGTCAAGTTTAAAATCTATATTATCCAACACAGAACACATGAGAACTTAACCAATCCCTCACAGCCACGGCTAACCCTGTTCTCTCCTGAACACAGCTGTGCTCTGTCCACACACACCAGCAACCTAGGACACTCATCTAGCTACAGAACATGTATCTGTAGCTGTAATCAAGGGCCAGATACGGACCTATGACGTTGTTACGTGAGCATGCTCCCTGTGTGTGTGTGAGTGTGTGTGTTTGAACATACTTGGAGTCAAGGAGCTCCAGAGCAGACACTGGGGTAAGAGGGGACCAGTGGTGCAGGAGGGAGTGGATCTCTGTCATGCTGCCCCAGTCCCAGCTGGGGGCACTAGCCAGCACCTTGGGCAGACTGGATATGTACTTCCCACAGTGGAGGCGCTGGTCCCACAGGAGCTGGCGGTCCGCTCGTGTCAATCTAAGAGCGGGGGAGGAAGACAGGGAAGTAGGGGGAGGGAGAGGAGGAAGTAGAGGAGGCGGAGAGAGGAGATAGAGGTTTCTATGTGATAAGGTTGTTGTAATACAACATTCAAAACAGCCCAAATACAGAACTGTACTTTTAGCTCAGCTAGATGGAGTGTGTTGCTCGGGAAACAATTGTAGAATCTACCCAAATTCACAACTAACTATAAACTAACTACTCTAGTAACTATGCACTTACCCTAACCAGAGCTTACAACAACTTGAAATTAAGGTTTATTGATGGTTTAATAAGTCTGAAAAGCACCTAGGTCCCTGGTTGTTGACATTAAATAGAAAGATGAATGTTCTAATGTATATTGTGTCTCCTGGTGGTATGAGGAAGTTGATAATCTTCCACTGAACTGAACTGTGTCTTGATAAGTAAACACATCGGTGGTAGAACTTTGATCTAACTACATCATGTTACTTTTTGTCCTGAGGCAGGGCAGGTAGTGCAGAAACCTTTGCATGGTAAATAAGTCTGCACCAAAATACCAGTAAAACTATGTACTCCTGATACTTCCGACATCCCATCCACTACCCGGAGCCATGATAACGAGATAATCAGTGTTGTTCACTTGACCTGTCAGCAGTCATAATGTCATGGTTAATCAGTGTATATGCGTGTGCCCTTGCATGTCGTACCCAAATGTCGAGGCTCTGCTGCAGAGCTTCTCAATTTTGCGCCGCAGGTCTGGGTCCAACTCTTCTAGGGCGTCCAGGTCTGGACAGGGGGTCTCTGGAGGGCCCACATACAGCACATCCACCACTGGGCTAGGGAAGTCCACCTGAGGGCAGGACGAATGGGAAGTGGAGAAGAACCAGTAATGCTGAGGTGGGGGATGCAGTGGATATGTCATATTTTTGTAAGCATATGTCTGAGCCTGTCAACACACATTCTCATGGGTAAGTAAACTATGTTACAGTAGAAGGCCAGATATGAGGGTACCCAAGTTAGGTATCACTGTCATTTGAGTTCCTCTACACATCGCATTTGTGTTTTGCAGTCCTTAGCACCAAGTTAGACAGTTACCTGTCCTACTTAACACTATAAATTCCCCTGGAAAATCAATAAAGTGGTACTCAACTCTGTTCTCGATTCTACAAAGCTCCGGGTTCAGCTGTACACAGCGTCTACCTGCAGTATAATCCTCTCAGCCAGGTTCTTCTTCCTGCCTGTGCCGGCTGCAGAAGAGCTCTCCGGAGACGTCCACAGACACAACAGCTTGGTTCCTCTTGCCAGAACGCTGGAACACATCCAAAAAAAGGAATGTGGAAGAACATTTAGCAGACATATCTTACATCACTTACAATCAAAAGGCACTAATGTGGCTATTACAACCCACAGGCATTAACGCAGACCGACACCCATGCACGCACGCACACACAGACAAAAACCACCAACGTTTATTAAGGCAGTAGTTACGCAATTAACAGACGTAAACAACCCAACCATGAACAAATGTGGTATCCATTACCGTCTGAAATCAAACAGAGGCATGGAGACTCTAGCTAGCAGCTCTGGACCCTTGCGCTGCTTGTTGGAGTCTGGGGAGCTGCTGGCATTCTGGTTGAGGACCCCAAACAGAGAAACACTCAGCATGGACTCCAAGGGTAGCAAGGCCACCGCAATGGGGAAGTTGATCCTACCGGAGATGGGAAAGAGGGAGAGAGTGGCAGGGTGAGAGAGTGGCAGGGTGGCAGGGTGAGAGAGGGGCACGGTGAGAGGGGGGCAGGGTGAGAGGGGAGCAGGGTGAGAGAGGGGCAGGGTGAGAGGGTGGCAGGGTGGGAGAGGGGCACGGTGAGAGGGTGGCAGGGTGGGAGAGGGGCACGGTGAGAGGGGGGCAGGTTGGCAGGGTGAGAGAGGGGCAGGGTGAGAGGGTGGCAGGGTGAGAGAGGGGCACGGTGAGAGGGGGGCAGGGTGAGAAAGGGGCAGGGTGAGAGAGGGGCAGGGTGAGAGAGGGGCAGGGTGAGAGAGGGGCAGGGTGAGAGAGTGGCAGGGTGAGAGAGGGGCAGGGTGAGAGAGGGGCACGGTGAGAGGGTGGCAGGGTGAGAGAGGGGCACGGTGAAAGGGGGGCAGGGTGAGAAAGGGGCAGGGTGAGAGAGGGGCAGGGTGAGAGAGGGGCACGGTGAAAGGGGGGCAGGGTGAGAAAGGGGCAGGGTGAGAGAGGGGCAGGGTGAGAGAGGGGCAGGGTGAGAGAGGGGCAGGGTGAGAGAGTGGCAGGGTGAGAGAGGGGCAGGGTGAGAGAGGGGCAGGGTGAGAGAGGGGCACGGTGAGAGAGTGGCAGGGTGAGAGAGGGGCAGGGTGAGAGAGGGGCAGGGTGAGAGAGTGGCAGGGTGAGAGAGGGGCAGGGTGAGGCAGATACAAGGAAAGACCAAAAGTATTGGCTGAATTTGAGGTATATTGTGACAAAGGGGCATGTTTGTGGTTCTCTTACAGCTCGTCCCATTTGATGTGGTAGAAGAAACTTTTGTAGGTGCCCACTTTCTTGGACTGGATTGGTTTGAACAGGTTTCTACCGTTGTGTGTGAGGGCACACATCAGGTAATACTTCTCATAGCTGCAGGAGAAAAGAAAGATCTATTTACAACGGAGCCCATGAAACTGAATCCCAAAACAGGTCAAGTTCAGTTGAATAAGTTCTCCCTAATTGAAAATATTCAAATGCATTACGAGAGAAAGGATGTGGAAATTATGACAACGTCATTCGAAAAGATTTCACGTTAATCAATACCAGCTGTTTGTATGGCACGCAGACGAAAATGAGTGCTGACAGTGACACGCTAACAACAGAAATTCCAGCCAGTGTGGAAACCCAAGGACAGATCAGACATTAGGAGTAGGTGGACGATTACAGCCATGCAGTATTTTTGGAAGCCGGTCTTGTTGATTGAGGAAATGCTTTGGGAGTTGCCAGAGACTAAATATTTTTTCGGAAGCTCTCTTTTTGTTACGGAAAATGTTCCGGTTGTCAAAAAAAGCTCTTGGCTGAGGCCCCCAGTTGGAAAGATCATAGGAAATAATCTGTCAGTAACCAGTTCTTTGCAGGGTTCTTTTTGGCCAACAATAAAATAACCATGAGTTCTGTCATGCACCTTGCATGGGGACAAGAAAGCGTCACTCCCCAGTCTCCTTTATGGGGCGTGTTCTGTGAATGGAAACACTGGCAAGCTTATACTCCAGACACAGAAGATGATGTCTGGGGCAGGAAGCTGATACTGTGACGGAGGCGAGGAACAACACTGGAGACGCACAAAGGTCCAACACAGTGGTGGAGAGTGGTGGAGGTAAGCGCTGTGAGGAGTTCATGTCTAGTTTCACATCACTCCAAATAAAGACGCCATCCACTAAAACCAAATCTACCCAAGTGTACTACAACCATATTAGAATCAAAAGCAATAAGAGTCAGAGTTCAAAGATAATATAGGAAGAATTCATGACCTACCATAAAAAAGGAAGAGGCTACTTTAAAGTGAGAAGTTGCGGTGTAAACAAACAGCTGACTGGATGAAATTGTGTCAAAGTAACAGATAGCGTAGACTGATACTCTAGTCTATTAGCATTTTATAACAGAGCTTAGTAAACTGTATATATAAGTCCTTTGAACTACCTTTCCTATTTGCACCAAAAAACAATACAGTAAACCCTCGTTTTTCATGGGGGTTACGTTCCAAAAAGAACCTGTGATAAGTGAAATCCATGAAGTAGAAACCTTTATTTTTTTTTACAATTATTATACAATTAAATACTCTATTATATATTAAAACCATAGAACAAACCCATAGAACAAACCCAAGCATTTGTTTAACACATTAAAGTACTGTATCCTGTAAACCGCAACTTTATTGATGCACAGGTTTGTGTTGGAGAGACTGTTTAGCCAATCAGAATGCAGAACACAATGCACGATGCAAATCCATGAAATAGCGAAACCGTGAAAAGTGAACCGTGATATAGCGAGGGTTCACTGTATTCAAATGCAGAAAGAAATGAGAGTAATGGGTAAAGTGGCCAAGTCTCATAAATGTAATTGAAAGATTCATTAGAAGAATAGTAATTTGGCTTTCAATACTCCCATACTGGAGCAGTGGGGGGGGGGCACCAGACACTCACCTGCTGACCCAGTTGGTGGGAATGCCATGCATGGCGAACAAGGTGAACTGCAAGTGGTCCGTGGTTCCCGATGCCTCCTTGCTGCTCCGCTCTTCTGCTTGGGCCTTTCCCTCGGGGCCCTGGGTGGAGGAGCTCACGGAAGAGGAGGGAGGGCAGAAAGAGCGCAGGTACAGTTTGGAGACATCGTAGACTGCCTCGGTCAGCAGGGCCATGCTCTCTTCTATGGGACTGACGTGACCTGTGAGAGGAGGAGGAGGGGGGACAAGTCGATCAATACATTTTCAAAAGCCAAGCGGTCTGTATGTGTGAGCGTCAGATAGCACATGTCGTTCTTGTAGCCACTACCATTTGCGGAGCCACTTGTGGAGCCAATCTGCAAAAGGAATGTGAACAATCACGCCATGAATTAGATTGCTTCCTTTGGCAAATGTAAATGCGTTGCAAATGTCGTTTCAAATTGCGCGAGACGCGTTATCCACCTCAGGAGAGCGAGTCCTGGGAAGGTTGACAGAACGCTTGACTCTCTTGACGGCCTCGGTGATGGCCTGGGTCTCCACCTCATCCAGAGCGCAGCACAGGTTCTTCACCGTCTGCACTACCCTCTCCACGGTCTTATACTGAGTACTCTGAGAGACACAGGGAGCCAGCGTTAGCAGCCAGCATTAGCAGCCTGGGTTTGAGTGGGCATCCGTTCCCAAAGCACATGACACTTTACACCAGTGGTCTTCAACCCTGGTCCTCAGGACCCACTGTCCTGCATGTTTTAGATGTTTCCCTGCTCCAACACACCTGATTCTAATGCATGGGTCGTTATCTAGCTCTGAAGAATCCTGGTAAACGATCATGCATTAGAATCAGGTGTGTGGGAAGGGGGAAACATCCAAAACATGCAGGACAGTGGGTCCTGAGGACCAGGGTTGAAGACCACTGCTTTACACCATTTTATCAGACTCCACAGTGCGTTAGAGGTTGGAACACTGGCAGGCATTCTGCACACGTGTCATTATTAGAGAGCGTTTCTTTCTAGACTTAAGGTTTGCTAATGTGTGTGTGAACCAAAGAGGACTGAGCTCAAAAACCTGACCTCGTTCTGCATACAGATGTTAACTTGATTGTGATAACCTTCCAGATAATCAGACAGACCTTGTCTGGAAACAAGAGAGGAAAAAAGAACGTAGTTAAATCTAAACAACGACGGCCGTCCCAGCTACCATATTGAGTTCCAGTAGTAGCAAGCAGATGGATTCCTACCTGGTGACGTTCTCCTTAAAGGGCCTCTCTACCTGGCCCAGGTACTTCTCCAGGTCCACAGCTGAGCTGTCGTCTTCTGCCTGCGTGTACAGAACACCAACGAGGTACTGTATGATTATGGTGTAGTATGATCCGGATGAGGTATGTACGGTCTATACTGTGAAATGGTAAACGCTCTAACTAGGCCATGTCTGTATCCTAGTGGCACATAACTTCACTATATTGTGCAGCCGCAGTAGTGCTTCCCTTCAAAGTGCCCCACAATGCTAAACCAAGGTTTATTCTGGCAGACAGCTATTATAACACTATAGCCATGTTGGTCTACTGTAATCCAAGTGTTCAAATTACCCCATGAAATATGAATACGAGTTGACCCAGGTGTGGGTCACACAAAACGCACACTTCTCATCCCAAAAATCCATACTATTGCTACTCAGAATATAAGATAATACCGTTTTGTAGGAATAGCTGTAAAATATGTGTTTCAACTACATCAAATGTGTTTCAACTAAATCAACTGGGTGTGCGTGTGTGTGTGTGTGTGTGTGTGTGTGTGTGTGTGTGTGTGTGTGTGTGTGTGTGTGTGTGTGTGTGTGTGTGTGCATGTGGTGTGTGCTATGTGTAGTGGATTCAGGTGGCTGAATGGTGAGGGTATCTGGCTAGTAATCAGAAGGTCCCTGGTTAAAACCTGAGCTGTGCCAACATGACATTGTGTCCTTGGGCAAGGCACTTCACCCAACTTGCCTTTAGGAGGAATGTCCCTGTACTTGCTGTAAATCGCTCTGGATAAGAGCATCTCCTAAATGACTACATGCAAATGTAATGTGTGTGTGTGTGACGTTACCGTGCGTGCCAGGTCCCTTCTCATGGTGCTCCGGGAGAGGAGCTGCAGCTTGATCTCAGTCTCCCACTTTCTGGAGTTCTGGACGTATTCGTGACTGCCCAGGCTGTGCTTACTGCAGGGCACAACAGGGGGCCACAGTCACAACAGGGGGCCACAGTCACAACAGGATAAACATGAAGATGCCTTGAATCTGGGACTGTATTCTACTAAACAGAAGTGTGTATTGGTGATGGTGCTAAGCAGCATGTGTAAGTGTCTTGAACTTACTTTTGCATGACTTCCTCCTGGCCACAGACCTTGAGAACGTAGGTGCCCATGTCCACCTGGCTGAGGTCATCGTGGACCCAACACAGGGCCTGCATGATGAGCAGCTCTACCGGAGAACTCACTAGGGAAAGAGTGAAAGGGAGGGTGTGTGGGTGAGGTTGCATAGGGATAAAAACATTAGGACCACAGGCACACATACTGCACACACATAATTGCCATTCCATATGGATTTGTGGCATGCGTCTTCCACAATTAATTTTTTTATTGTTATGCATCTACCGACAATCTCTATTCATAGTGATGAAAACTTTGACTCAGAATGCCTTCTCATAAGGATTCAATATATTTTGTCATGTTCTAATTACAGATCTGGGCTACACACAAATGCGTAGGGAATGTTGAGGATGACAAAATATTTGCTAAATTCCAGTGTTGTGATAGAAGAACACTATATTCTGCAGAATGACAACCACATGCTGAGATGCTCAATTTGGCCTGAATTAGCTTTGCTTTATGTTTTTGATGGGGCTTAAAAGAGGGAATAAATTGGTCATGTAAAACTTTAACCGGTCAGACAGAATAAAAAACAGCTCAACTTTCCACAAAGCAACTAAACAACTCCACGCCCCTTATATTAAACATTTATTTCTAGATTATTATCATAATCACATTGAAGTGGTTCACTGCCAAATTTTACGGTGAATTCTGACCAAGAGTGTTACAATATTTTTTTGAGGATAAGGATAATATTTAGATATTTATGTACATGTGAAACATTTCCTGTTAAGGCAATATTTGGTATTGATTGAAACCTGACACAAAACAGACTGTTTGGCAGGGGTCCTTGGCGGGGCCCCAACACACACACACACACACTTTCTCTAAAGGACACCACCCCAAAATCCAGTAATAACAATCTCACAACACACAGTGGAATGGAAATGTATGCTTGGTGCTCAGAGACATGGAGATAAGGACCAAAGCTGAAAAGCTGTACTGGTAGTGAAGTGTGTTTTCCCCGGGCCCTGCCTCATTAATAGGTGCTATATACAATGATGGGTGACATTTTAGGATAAAAGACCCCCACAAAGAATATATAAATAACTAATGCTCTGTCACTGAAAAATCCCACAAGCGAATGGAATATTCTTAGGGGTCAGTCTTGCACATTCAGACTGTCACAGAACCACACAAACACAGGGGGAATGTCTAGGTGTCGAATGCTATTTCTATCGAAACACTGAGGTTAGGTAACATAGTACTGGAATACCAGTCAATGAGCGACACCGATTCAAGGCTGAATTAATCTGATAGCGGAGACGTTCCCAACTTAGTAGGGCCAAGGCCAAGGTCCTCCTCCATCACTCCCAGAGCTACTTCCTGATGACTGCTTCCAGTAACCCGGATATCCTATCACGCCACACCAAGGTATGCTAGGAATCAGCTACCTCAAATTTGCAGCCCATTATGAAGGAAAAACCTAGCAAAGAGCTTAAAAGATAAGGAAGGTCTTGGTTTCCTTCCTAGCTATCTCGCTCTCCCTCTTTCCCACTCTCTCTGTGTATCGCTCTCTCTTTTCCAGTCCTAAATGATGCCAGCAGCTTTCTGGCCTGGCTGTTAAGTACATCTGAGAGTAGATTAGTGTTGGCTGCCTGGAAGTGCATTCCCGTGTCATTTTTTTTTCTACACGTCACTGAGAGGAAACAGAAACGCTGGTGGATATGTGGCTGAGAGAGGCTGGATGACATATGACATGCACAACACAAAAAGAGTGAGTGAGTGAGCGAGGGAGTAAACTTCAATCTCCTTCTTCCTTTACTCCCTACAATCTCCCTACACCCTCTCTTTCTCTCTTTCTCTCTCTCTCTTGTTCCTTTTTTTTGAGAACTGAGGTTCATTGTTCCTGCGTGCAGATATACAACACTGGCTTCTCGATTGTGGCCAATCTGGAGGTCTAAACACAACGATCTAGGTCAGCAGAGCTGGGTAGTGACAAGGAAGTGAACCTAGACACAGCAGGTCACACAAGCCTGGCTGCACAGCAAAGAGTGACCTTTATAAAAAAAAACAGTGTCTGTCTGTAAAAATTGTACCTTGGCTTGACAAGAAAGCACAATCTAAAACACTTTTTTATATGGTACGTATATTTATTTAAAGTTTGTAATGTTAGCAATATAATAACTTAAAATCATAACTTTGCAAGCCTGACCACAGTCCTGTAGACTGAGCCTCACAGTTGGAGCTCTCTGCAGGATTTTCAGGATCTAAAATGAGGGGCAGGGCAAAGCCAGCCAACTGTCGGTCACAGTTCGGAAAATCGCACAGTAAAGTTTGGTTTAGTTAAGCTACAAGAACAGAAAGTCCAGAAGCCAGTAAAAAAAAACATGGTCACAAGGGGATGGGTGGACCAGAGGCCAATAAAAAACATGGTCACAAACGAGAGGGTAGAGCCAGGGTCAGAAACACTGGCATTGCAGTGGCAACCCATGGAGGCGGGGCTTTGAGACAAGGGGTCAGCCAATAACAGAGTCCCCAGGGAGATATCTGTGCCGGGTTGGCCAATGGGGACAAAAAACCGAGGGCCGCTTTACCCAAGACCGTACACAGAGGGTTGGGGCACAACCTTCTTTTGTAAAGAGAGGGAATGTAGCATTCTTCCCATTCACCCAAAAAAACGAGGAGGGGGCGATTCCAAATGTGGCTTCCTCGTTCCCCCTGTAGTCTCTTATCTGCAATCTTAACCAGTCTCAGAGGGGACACGCCTGACGTTTTTTTCCCAACTTCTCTACAAAGTGTAGATACCAGTCAGACATTTTGATTATGAGCCAGATATGTTGTTGCTGCCTGTAAAAATACACTTGCAGTCATCCAGGAGGATCGCCATTTTGATTTGTTGCTGAATAACGAAGAAGGATTAGTAAGAATGCAGCACAACATAGCACAATGTTCACACAAGCACACACAACTTCCACATTCACCCGCACACCCCCACCCTTCCCTGTCCTTACCGTCGCAGGTGAAGGTGACAGGCTCCTGGGAATCGGAGATCTCGATGCAGACCTTGACGCTGCAGCCATTGTCTCCGCCCCCATCTCTCTGGGGGATGACGGCACTCAGCACGTACCCTGGGTTTGTCTCAGGGTCATCATGAGGGAACCTGGCCCTAAGTCTGGGAGGCAGCAACAGTACTGTCAGTTCAGCAGGCTCCATCCATATCCACCGACAGGCGGAATTCCTTTTACCACAAATGTAGAACTGAGAAGATGGGGCAGGTTTAAGCAAATGGAAAGACTAAAGAGAGGGCATTACTTAGGCCTGTCAAGTCCCATTATATCTGAGTCACACATGGGGTTAAGGTTTTGTCAGACTGCTTACTTCATTATGTAGTCCCTCTTTGTCATTTCCCTGACTAAAATATCTAGTAATACGAGATAATTACGGTAATTACTATCGAAAATGACTACATCATAGACAGCAGTAAACTAATCCTGCAATATAATCTTGTAATTATCCAGACACTTCCTAATGGGTTCCAATGTTCCACTATCATCCAAATATTTAGTTTTCTTATGGAATACACTCATTCAGCCAATGTGTCTGACTAAATAATAGATCTCTAGAGTCTAATGACATGACAGATGGCTGGCCCTCTTTCTTGCATGCTTTATCAGAGTTCCAAGGTTTCAGTAGTCCTGCTCTGTGAGGTTACATTTAGCATGCCAGAGTGTGACAGGCAGGGCTGATCTGAGGCTCTGTGGAGGTTTATCATGCTATCCTGTCAGAGAGCGTTTCCCAGATTCCCTATAGCTTTATCACTGCTCCACCCAAAGGAGCACAGACAGGGAACAACAGGCCATGTTGTTTGTGGACACAGTCATATGGGAAGAGTTACGGACACACTTATGATGCTGTCGTATCACACATATGTACACACACTCTTACATTGCTACGTCTTCACAGAAGGCTACAACTTCAAGGTTCTGGGATTCCTTTTCTTCCAAGGCGGGGCACTTGGTGGAGACTTTACCACTTCCCTTATTGTGCTGGAAGACAAAAGGGAAATTGTGAGCAGGCATGATCCGATCAGGGCAAAAGTTCAAAACATTCTCAGAGGAAATTCAACAGTGATCCAGAATATTCTTGATATGTATGTAGACATTTTACACGCTGAATGAGGTTCATTTCGAGTTTGTTTTCCTAAGTCTGAATGGCTGATGTGGTATGTTCTTAAGATGCATGCAAAAAGGATTTTTTTATGTAAAGACCTTGGAGCCATGAATCCTTTTAAGTGAATAAACATGTCAGTAAGGTCAAAGACTACAGCAGAGGTGACTTGCACATAGGCACACTAGGACAGGCTTCAGGGAACTGTGTAAGCTGCCAGGAACTTACAGGAACACCTCACATTCTACTAGGGTCTGAGAACGTGTTTCCTATCCAACAGGAAATGACAAGTAAAAGTCCCACTTCCTGATTCACACCGGGTCTGCAAAACTGCTCATTCATCCATTGGAAGACAGCAACATCACTCAAAAGATAGATTGTGATTAAAATCTGTGGGAAACGGAGGGAAGAATGTCTGGTATGTTCTTAGGAAAGATCTTTCTACGAGTCCACAAAAGAAGTTTGTTATCTTCAATGTGATATCCAAAAAGCATCACAGTTCACAGGTTCAGTCATTCAAAAGGATGACATTTAGTCATGTAGCAGACACTCTTATCCTGAGCAATTTACAGCAAGTACAGGGATATTCCCCTAGGCAAGTAGGGTGAAGTGCCTTGCCCAAGGACACAACGACATCTGGCACAGCTAAGAATCGGTCCGGCAACCTTCTGATTCCTAGCCCGATTCCCTAACCTCTCAGCCACCTGACTCCCCCACTTTGTAAGAAAAATCCAATAGTTCTGGTCATTTTGATGTGTCATCTGAATTTGGAACTGTCAACAATATTAGCTAATGAAGATTTGTTCATGAGGGATAAACAGATTTTGACATAAAAATACCAGATCCAAATCTACCAATCAGCCTGCAGAACAGCCCTGCCCAGAAGATCAGTCTCTCCGATAGGCCACCTGCATAACAACACAATGTCTTGGCAGGTTGAGACATTGAGCGTATTAGCTGTGTTTGTGTTCAATTCATGATGTTTGCTTTTGAAGAAACAATGAGGCGCTAATCCGAAGAGAGAAAGATTGCTGACACACACAGTCCTAAAAGCATTTTCACACATGCACAGTTACAGATTCAGCGCACACACACATCCAGACACCGGGCTGTACAGTTGGACAGTCCAGCCTTTGTTTTGTGTCCTGGGTCCTGACTGGTCTTTATTGGGCTAGAGTGTCACTGGTCCCTGAAGGGATGGGGCTGACCCACGTGACCGACTCACACACCAACTAAATCATTCATCGTCTCTGCTACCATTTTATCAGCCTACTGTGCTGACTAATCTTTTCTTTCAAAGAATCGCTGTCAGTTACTGAGTTGGTCATTAATGTCTGGACTGAACAGCCGTACATCACTGAGGTCAAAACCCGAAAGGTTACATTTTTTATTGAAGGTTCCGCAATTATGTTGTGCATTAATTTACGTTTAGAGTGTGTGTCCTTACTGATTTGATTAGATATAGATATTAGCAACTGGGACTAACCATTGTAAAACATGTAACCCTCAAAAAGACCAACTTCTTCTTACAAAGAAGAAGTTATTATTTTTTCTATAGCTTTTTACTTCCACCAGGAACTTTGTACATGTCCATTGTTCTGACAGTTTGTGGAACTTTCTAGGTCTGGGAGGGTTCTAGATAAGAAATATCTAGAACTTCAAACAGTAAAGTCACATGTTCCCTACAGGACACTGCAAGTCATGGCCACTCCTCTTTCCACAATACCCTCTCAGTTTGTTGAGACTAAACGGCGAGACAAACACAGCTGTTTTAACAGGTGAGTCACTGAGTTCACTCAAGCGCTGTGTCGCCTACGTGCCTGCTTCAGATACTCTGCAGCTAACCTCATGAAGAGCACGGCAGTACACTTGTCGAACACGTGGTTAAAATTTGCCTTATAATTATCAGATGATTGCCGTTAATGAGGGTGATTTTCTGAAGGCTGCAGAGGTGTGAAAAGCTTGTTGAATTGTGGAGTGGAAATGCTAAGGGTTGTCTCCAATTGAAGATCTTAGCTTTTTATGTGTGTGTTTAATGTTACAGGTGTGTGTAGAATATATACATATTTATATATATACATATATATAATAGTATAAGTAGTATATAAAATATAAACTGTGTATACACACCTTTCACATGGGCCAACATATTTTAATACGCTGATTCACTGCCTAAAGACATTACAAATATGTAGGCCATCTACAATAATCATGCATGACGCCTGGCTGCAAACAAAGAAAAGGTGTGCATAGCAGCGACGTATGCATGATGACATGGCATAAAAATGTGACTTCCCAATTTGTGAGAAGCAGCCTTCACTGCAGAGCAGATGGTTCTGTCCCAGGAGCCTGGGTCTAAGCCTGCTCCATGCTGGGTTGCCTTTTCAGTTTTCTGACGCACACTGCTGGGGGAGTTGGCCTGACAAAATGTTGTGCGGTGAAGCATGACTGCTGGAGCAGAAAAAGTTGTTTGTTTGACTATGATAATTTACAGGCCAACCGTGGTATTAGCTTGTGTGGGCAGTCACGCCTGACGGGAGAACTGGACGGGAACATGGCGGAAAGAGGGAGAGAAAGGTTCACAGGGGAAAAAGCTGAGGACTTCAAAGTTCAACATCGTTTGTTTGGGTTTTAAACAAAGGATCAAATCTAGCCACTTTGGAAAATCCAAAGCCAAGTGTTGGTAACAATGGGTTTACATCCATCCAATCTCAGGGGTATTGACAATAACAAACAGCACCCTTGCTTGAGTGGTGTGGGTGGCAGCGGATGTTGTCCATACGACATAAGGCAGGGACTAGCAGTGTCTGGTGTCGGAGTCTGTACAGTAACTCTACACCAGCTTTGGGCCCTGCTGGTTAAGGGTGCTGGTTGGCCCGCTCACACGCAACCATGCAATAGGCCAGGCCTACACGAGAACCATGTTGTCATGGCAACGTGAGTGGTGGCGCTGAGCCAGTCTGTGGCTTGTTAGATGAGTTGCTGGGGGCACCAGAGAGTTGCATGGGCTTGCTGCTGCGTAACCAACCCTGCTCCTGGCCATCAGTCTGTCCAACTGGCAGGCACGAAGCAGGCAGACTGAGTGCCAGAATATGGATGGGTGCACACACTCGCGCACACACACAACCCAAATACAAAATAAACACGTTAACAAACAAAAACAGTTTGAGAATAGACAGGACAGATGTGCAGTTTATTGCTCCCTAGGCAAATGATATGCAACACAGTAGCCAGACCAGAACACACACAGTCACACAGAACATAACAGTCAAGCATCTGTACACAAAGAAGAAGCTTTTGCAGTCTCATAGGTCCACTGGTGTTTTAAGAGCTATTTGATACGGGAAACACATTCAGCACTTTTCTCTCCCCAGGGTTTCGTAACGTGAACATGAATAACTGTGTTATTTAATGATGAAGACATGAATTATCTAACTCCTCATCCGTCAGTCGGATCAGTGATGACACTGCATGACCTTACTTAAGCTTATGCTATCTTAAAATGTAGAAAACTTCTATTTAATCTTTAAAAGATGAAGAAACTGATATGGATCGATCTGACCTGTGTTTTCCAAAGCAAAGGCTGATAATTGTTTTGCTTCCTATTCCAGATAGTAGACTGATACTGTAAAAACCTTGTCTTGTCTCATGCAAATCAGGGTCGGCCTTCTGTGAGAAAGGGCAACGTGGATTATGCTGACATGAAGCTACATGATGAGACAGGCAGGTTTTCTGCTATGTCACAAGAGTGAAGCAGTTCCCAACTGTGCTCACACATTGTATGCAAACCCTCAGGACACATTTAAGAAACTGCAACATCATGGACAGTCATGGCTGTATGGAGTCATGGCTGTATAGCAGGGGTGGGCAATTCCGGTCCTCGAGGGCCGCTGTCCTGAAGGTTTTAGATGTTTCCCTGGTCTAGCACACCTGAACTGACCTGAACTGCCCCCCCCCTGCTGTATAGGGTTATGGTGCATTACAGTAAGGCACTGTAGTTTCCGATAAACTCTGCTCAGTATGTAAGTTACCCACTGAGAGATGAATGTTTGGAGGCAACCAAACATTGGTCAGTTTGTCCCAAATACAAGTAGAATGAGAAATCTTTAGTTAGAAAAACTTCTATATTTTTTACACCTATCTTCTTCTCAGGTATGTTTTTTTAATAATTGGGTCCAGAACTTATTTGATTATTATTGTATATGTTTTTGTTGCACAAGAACAACTATAACTAGTAGTTTGAAGTTTGAGCTATACTGACTCAGATGTGATTGTTATGGTTAAGGTTTGCCAGTGTATTCCTTGGCAGGACTAGCTGTTTGTTCAGGGATGAGGCAAGGTAGAACGTGGTCAAATAAACATTAAGAGAACAGTTTGATAAAGACATAGTGAATCCAGATGTACCTGATTGTTTGCCGTGTGCTGGGAGGACGTCCCTGGGATGGTGAGCGAGTGGCTCCTGGTGACGGCGGCCCCAGTAGACGCTCTTCGAGGCTGTGCGCGTCCCATGTGCTGACCTTTCACCTCGGTGGGGGGGCTTCTGTTACCTACATTACCAGGCTCGTCGAGCAGCACAGCATCCCAGGGGTCCCCAGCGGGCCCTCCTACTCTTGTCACTGCACCCCCTGAGGCCTGGAGTGTGTCCTCGCTCTCAGCTTTGCGCTTGTTGAGGGGGTCAAGATCCAGCCACTCAAATCGGTTGATGCTCGGTGGGTCGGCAGGGGGCGGGGGCGGGTTGGGTGCAAGGGAAACAGTGTTGGCAGGTGCCGAATCCAGGTCTGTGCTGGCCGACCTCCCATTCTTCAAGTATTCCGAAGTGCTGGCGATCTTGTCAAAGAGTTTGGCCATCTCTGGTGTGACCGTGGGCTGCTGGAAGACCAAGGGTGCTGCCGTCTGGAGTGGAGCGAAGCCCATGAAGGAGGACTGCTGGGCACTGATGTTGATGAAGGGAGGCATGGCTGGGGGGAAGCCATTCTGGAAGGAGCAAGAAGGCTTAGGAAATGGAGCAGAGGGGAAGATGGGACCTTGTGGGCGGGACGGGGAGGACACGTTGGAGCTGGAAGGTGTGGAAAGCACGGGTGTCCATTGGCTGCTCTGGAAGGGGGAGGGGTTACAGACGTGCCCCCCTGGAAAAGAAGCACTGAGGTTGAAGCCGAGCAGTGAGGAGGGGCGGGATGCCTTGCTGTTGGCCCCAAAGCTGTCATCCAGTAGGAGCTTTTCCAGCTCCTCATTGGTCAGTTTGTTCACATCAATGTCATGGAACTTGTCCTTCTCCGCCCTCTTTTTAAACTCTGATTCTGGGAAGACAATGAGGTCCTTCTCTGCTCTGCTGCTGGGAGGAGTAGGTCTGGGAGCAGCAGCAGCAGAAAGAGATTTAGCTGATGACAAGGGTTTGGAGGATGTCGAGGAGGAAGATGATGTTGCTGCTGGTAGTGTGTGTCTCTTTTCCCGCTGGAGTCTTGCTAAGGCCTCTGTCTCCATGCGAAGGGCTTCCTCCTTATCCACAACCCCCTTAGGTTGGGGTACATCCAGCTTAATCCCATTACCACTGGATATCTGGGCCATGGTGTCAGCTTGAGGGTGCCATGTACCTGGAGCTTGAAGGTTTGACGGTGGTCGAGAGGCTGTACAGGACAACCAGAATCAAACACCTGGGAGAAGAGAGAAAAAGACAAAAGTCAAAACTACAGCTGAAGTAGAATCTGAAGAAGGAAAAGGGGGGAAGAAAGAGGATGGAAGTCACCTATTAAGAGGCGAGGTGTAGAAGTGAAGAGGGCAGACTGGAAAAGAGGAAATCATATCAAATGCTCCTATTATTCTACAAGGAAAAGGAAAATGAGATTGAGCCCAGAGCAAATGTTCTGTATGCAGTAAACAACAGCTTCGTAAACTCACTCAATTTCCACTTTGCTAAAATCAAGGCCAATTTTAAAGCTTGCCCAATCACCCTGAGGTATCAACATCTTTCAACATCAGATGGAGAAACGGAACAATGTTTGAGACACATTGCCTCAAGAATTAATGACACCCATATTTACAAAATGCCCCGTCAGGGTAAAGGCGAGTTCGTAAAACCCCTGTTGAAGTTTAGTGTTCCTGAATTGCACAGCGATTGTCACATGGGTTGTGGTAGCCCACAACTATTCACTATGAGCCATCCAGGATTCAGCTTTCCAATACAATCACAGTGTAGTTTAGTTCCAGAGACTAATTGATAAACTTATTGATTGATGATTGGTCTGCTCACGCCTGTCAGTGTATTGGAGGTAGAGACTAAAATAAGGGCACACTATCTAGGTCTAACTCTATGCAAAGTTTGATGGTCAACACAGCATCCAATAGGTTTCCTCAAAAGTTAGGTTGATGACAATCCAGTAGATGGAGATCTGTTATTTTCTGTGCTGCTGCCATTCCTAGAAAACCTAGTAACCTAATACAGATGTGGATCTAATAAGATACAATGCGATGAGCTCTCACAAGTCTAGGTACTTACATTTCCATTACATTTACTCATTTAGCAGAGCGACTTACAGCAAGGGACAGTCCCCCTGAGGCAAGTAGGATTAAGTGCCTTGCCCAAGAACACACCGTCATGGAGCCACAGCTGGAAATCAAACTCACAGCCTTCCAATCACTAGCCTAACGCCTTAACCGCTGAGCCACAGAACCCCTCCTTCCAGGTACTTCTATGTTGACAGAAAAAGCTCAATCATTTCAATAACTGTCCTTCCAACTAGAGTTGGAACTAGTCTCATGTAAATGAATCATCCAGTATGATTTTAGTAAGTATATCTTTAGTAAGTAAGATATACACATCAGCTATATGCCAATCATTGCAGGCTAATGCAAATGATCTACAGGCTTGTACAAATGTAGGCCTACCCACAAGATCCTTACATAACTATTGTCTTTCTCCTTTTCTAAAGCTTCACCAGTCTCTCCTGAGTTTTCACTCCTACTGTGGATGACTGGCTGTGCCTGGGCTCAAGCTAGCCTAGTGCTTTAGTGCACTGAGGAATTTGGAGTGTAAGTCAGGCAGACGGGTCTCTCTGTTAGCATTGCGGGTGCTGCAACCTAAGCATGTCTTATCAGCTGTGCTAATAACAGAACCTGGGCAAACTGGAACTCCAGATACTGACAGTGGCTTTGCAAATATTCGTGTAATCAAAATATAGACCTGCTTTGAGGTTTTGGACAATCTTTAGGTAGGTGGTCAGATTAGTAGCTATGACAGTTTGCTCTATATTCATTCCTCTTATGAGTTATGTTGTTCAATGTGGTCAACACAAGCCAAACAGCTTGTATTGTTGACACATACAGATCAGAAAGTGTGAAGTGGACAAGGACTGTGTCCAATGACAAGCTAGACTATCACAAGAAAAAGTAAACTTAACCCTCTGAACAAAAGGTCCTGCCCTCAAGACAGGCATGTTTTAAAAGTCCATATAAGGCAATAGCATGCATTTTTCAAGTCAACTTAGAGTAAAATAAAATGAAGATGTTGTTCTCTGCGCTCTGATTCTGATTCCAAAACAACATTAGTTCGTCTTCTGAAAGAATTTAGAAGACAGATAATTGGCTACTTGACTGTAAATCTCAAGTGGAAATGTAGGCTGAACTGGAATAATTTAAGGATGCTTCGAGCAAATGGGATTTTGAGTACTCAGAGACCATTTGTTCACTCCAATTAACTTGGACTTCTGTCTTTTTTCCATGAATGATTTCCTAAATTAAACCACATTTAGGAGTATATCATGTACCAATATGCAACATTAACAAGCCACTGTACCACTGTTCAAAGTACAAAACAACATGTTTAAGACTAGAATAAGTAACCAGGTCATGAGTGCTTCGAATGGATGCACCTTGAGCTGTATTGGAGGCTGCCACTTGAGTCAGTAGCCTTCATCAATATCAATTTACCAATGCAGATTTTCACCCAGGATTATTTAACTTGCTGTTTGAACAGAATACCCAAACAAATGCAATGCACAGTTAAGCAAAACCAACATCATATACACACACAAGCTTACATACACTAATCAAATGTCCAAAAGCAACTGCATATCCACAAACATCTACTGACTACACGTTTTCCAAGGGCTGCATTTTTGTTGAGTGTGCAAAAGAGAAGCTCCCTTATTAAGACATTTAGAGGGAAACTTAAGGAAGCATTACCTGGTTCTTCTACACGTAGACTACTCTCACTGTGCAGTGACATGCCATCTAACGAAATAACATCTTAACGACCCCATCATACTCGGACAGACATCAAAACACATCAAACACACATTTCATAGACAGAATATAGCCATGGCACACTCTCATCATAACAGCCAAATCGCATAAATTTCAATTCAACTGTTATGCTGCCCGGTTAAATGATATGATTACTTTCAAAGTATTCCTTAGTGCTGGTCACCACACTCACATTTCCTTTAGGTAACAGTCAAAAATGAAATATTTCTTCAAACCGATGAATATACCAAAACGACAGATAACGTGTGCTGTCGAGTAAAAATACTTAATTTCCTATTCGTAAAAAATGCACAAAGAGCCAGTTAGTTAGTTGCATTTAAGGCAGTTAAAGGAACCAAGTAACGTATAATCACTATGAAGGAAACGCAGAACTGTCACAGAATATTTTACTAGTTTTATAGACAAAGTATGGCATGCGAAAAATGATTACGTTCCTTCGACTTGGGTACAACGTGCAAATATTCTGAGCTACCAGCTTTCAAAGTGCGTCTCTTGTAACTTTGCAGAACAAAACAGATACAATTATTTAAAACACAGACACAGACCTGCCAAGTTGACAAAGTGAAACTCAAGAAAGAAAAAACTGTTTTGACGCTTAGTAAAGGCCTAAATGACCGGGACATATATCAGATGTCTAATGTTAAAGTTATTTCTAAACTTTTACATGTGACTATCTAAAATAAACACATTTAATTTAAATACCTTTTAGCGGTACGATAGTTGTAGCCATTTTCCTTCAGCAGCAATTTTTGTCCCTTCACTTGCGCAGACACAACGTCAGATCCTGTTAGAATGGTTGTTATTTCGGCAAGTGTAGCTAAAATTGTGAAACAGCGTCACCGTGTGTTTAAAAGTGTTGCCATAGTAGGTCTTTTTTGCTTGACGAATAGATGAACAGAGGAAATATCTGAATAACTAATTTTAATGTCAGTATTAGCGTTATTATTTAAGTGCCGGAAAAATTATAACCACTTCTGTTTTACAATAACATTTCACGTGTTAACGGCTGCATATTGCATATATTTTGAAATGAATATTTATTAAATTTGTTCCACACTCACAACTTTGGAGCACAATGTGTGGCTGTTGATGGTGTATAATCACAATTAGGCGAGAAAAGGTGTTGCTCTATTTTGTTCAATACATGCTACATCTAAATAATCATCGCTTTGCAAAATTGCAATGTACAAATGTGTGCTAATTCAATTTAATGCAAGAGAGAACATCGTTTAAACCGCAAAATGGCCCCTTTTTAGGCGTACAATTCTAGGGAATCAACAAAACAACTGTAAATATGCCTACAATAAAAGTGTTTTTCTATGGAGACAAAGAAGTTATTAACATTTTGAGTCTAGACAAAAACGTAGAAGATATGTCTGCTTGTGGTAATCCACTGAGTGCTCGTAAAATAATATTCTCATGTTTACATAAAATCAAATGAAGTGATTGAAAGTTGCCATGAACAGACTGCCTACTTTTGTCATTTATATGACGCTCTTGATTTTGCACCAAGGTCTTATTGAATGGAGCGCTCACACCGCTCATTTTCCTTCCTTACTATAAGTCTTACGCACAGAAAGTGTCACATTTGCTTTTTCTCCAACTGATTTTAAACAATTACTGTTTATTACATAGCCATGGGAAACATAGTTATTCTGAGTAGAATAATTATAGTGAAAGACATTTTGGATTTATCCAACCAGACCGACTGTACATGATGAAACGCCACGTACAGTTTCTCTCCAAGCACCGTGACTTCTTCACCAAGAACTTTAAAGAGAACAATTGATTGACAGATTTCCTGACCTGTCGGCTGCCAACGCGACTATTTATATGAGAGTCTTGACATTGCTATCCAATCAGAACGTACAAAGGCGGGACGTTGCCATGGTAAACAGCTTTTTAGGTTGAGCACCAGTTTAAAGAGAGAAAGACATGACAGCAGCTGTAAACGGGAATTAGTCTTTTGAACGGTGGTGAATCGAGTTGCATTTGTAACGCTGACTGAATAACTAATGGTAAGTTTTAATGTGTTGTAACACTGACATGGTCTCTTTTGTTTCTTGGGAAGAAAGTACTGATCTGATTCTAGTTTGTACTCAGTAACTGAACTTCAAGTAATGGTTGTTACTGCCACGATCTATCACATCGGGGCTAATGCTTTGATACAGCAGTACGCAGTAGTACTAGCTGTATATCAAGTATATTTAGGTACAAGACAGGATGGAGTATCGAGATTAAAGAAAGACTATCGAAGTCTATTGTATGGTATTTGTGAAAGGAAACATGGACACTTTGCGATTATTTACAAATGTAAATCAGGTGCACGTTGTCATTCCAGTAATGATTGGTCTTGAAGCTAAATCCTGAAGGTTTATCTGCACAACACGTGTGGTTACCAGCCACTGGTGTTTCCTTGTAGTTAATGTGAGGTCTCTTAGTGTAGAGATTATGATTAACAAGATTAACTTGTCAACAGTCTATTGGTCAATAGGAAAGGGTATGCACCAGACTGGTTCTAACGTTGTCAGTACTCAGAAGAGAAAATAATAGTCTAATGCCAGTGAGAGGATGATGGTAGACCCAACCGTGTGTTGATGGATGGCCTTCTGTAAATAAATGGGCTGTGCCAATCTCCTAACAAGATCTACCATGGTAAAATTAAGGTCAAGAGATGGACCATTTTGTTTTGAACATTGTGACCATTAGCATGTATCTGTGAAAAGTAGGATACTCATCAGCCCACTTGACATGCTTTCCCTCCCATGACAACACTGTGTGTTTAGCCGTTGAACGTCATCCTTATTTCTGTGTACACAGATGTGGTGGGGTCGGCTCTTCTGCCACAGAGCCCTACTTATCCTGAGCCTGTGGCTGTCGGTCCAAGCAGTGCCCATCGCAGTTGACAAAACCAAAGTCAACCCCCCAGAGGAGAAACTGGAGGCCCCACAGAGTGCGGTGAGCAGGGGAGAACAGTGTGACGCAATAGATGTTTGGCCATTTGCAGTTATAACGTGGCTCAATTAGGCATACTAATTCTGTGTATTTTGATGTGGGTAGGAACAGAATAAGAGGATGAGAGATGGGCATTTTCAGAAAGAGCCAAGTTTATAACATGTCCACATAACATATCCGTAGGAAACACGAATTGAGACATTCAGTGAAATGCATTTCACCATTTTATTATGATGATTATCATCATCATTAGTTATTTTGTTTATTGTGTACGTTTTTATTACTTTGGGCAACACATCACTCAGGTATTATTAGGCTGGTAATTGGGCTAAGGTATGCAGCTGGATGGGAGAACACATGTTCTTGCTGTTGTTGCCAGAACAAGAGAAGGCCACAGGAGTATAGAAAGCCACAGTGAGCAAGGCAGGACTTGTTTTTCTTACATTTACTGAATAAATCTACCCAAAGATGAAACCGTTTGTTTACTACAGTTCTAGCTTGGTACTCCTTGGGCAAGGCACTTCACCCTACTTGCCTCAGGGGGAATGCCCCTGTACTTGCTGTAAGTCGCTCTGGATAAGACAGAGAAGACTTGGTAGGGGGTATTTAGTTGTAAGCACTGTAATGTTGATGTGTGCTTTGACTTGGGTGTATTTCAGGACACAGGCCTGCACTATGACCGCTACCTCAGGGAAGTCATCGACTTTCTGGAGAAGGACCAGCATTTCAGAGAGAAGCTCCACAACACCGATATGGAGGACATAAAGGTAGGCTAGCAAACTCACAGGTCAGTACCCTCAGTGTTAGGATCTACAGGAGCCACAGGAACACCTTTTATCGATATGTGTGTTTTCCCACAGCAAGGCAAGCTTGCCAAAGAGCTGGACTTTGTCAGCCATCATGTGAGGACCAAGCTGGATGAACTGAAGAGGCAGGAGGTGAACAGACTCCGAATGCTGATCAAAGTCAAACAGGACGCCGAGGGAAAGAATGGTACGCAGTCCGAACATCTGTCTTTCTCAAATGTGTCACTTCTTCACAGTGTAACGTTTTCATGTGCATCCTATCTGTTTTGATAATTACATTTCAAATTGATCCCAGCAGATATAACAATTGACCACCAATCCCTGCTCAAGCAGTTTGAGTACCTCAACCACATGAATCCACACACCTTTGAAGTGGAGGACCTGGATCGTCTGATTAAATCTGTAGGTGTGACTGACGGTCAATATTATGTGCTGTACATATCCAAAGGACTATGTTTTGGTCCTACATTCAACTTTGGAAAGTTTAATTTTATATTGACAAGAACCCTAAAAGTCTTCAGCCTACAGAAATGTTGCATTCATCTGAAAAATGAATTATTAATTATATTAATAAGTAAACAGGCTGGTTACAATGATTTTCTCTAATACAAATAGTATGATGAACTGTTGACATTTGTTGTATATTGAGGGGCTTATTTGTTCCGCAGCTGTAATTAGATCAATGCCCCCGTGTGTGTATATGTTGGTATTGACAGTCTCAGAGCTTTCATTTTGGATGTAATTACATGGAAGCATTGAGCTATTTGTTCTTTTGTTGGAAAGAGCCGGCTTGCCAGCAGTACATTCCAAATCAGCTTAGACAGTGTAGAGAGGGCCTGTCGCTGGTAAACTAACCAGGGATTACTTGTCCCTATGCAAAGTTTAATTCATGCAAATCAAGCTGCTTTTAGGTTTCTAAGTAAGATGTCAAATAAGAAGTAGAACAAAAATAATGATTTAATATACTATGTACCAGCTTTTCATAGTTTTTATGACCTAAAAAATTACGTCCTAATTCGCAGATAAACTGCTTGGTTTGGACTATGACCCAAGACTTGACTAATACATTTGCATATGCATATTAACTAGTCAAATAGTTCTATATTCCCAATCTTTTGTGGATTATTTTCTCTTTCTTTCAAAGGCTACCAATGACCTTGAGAACTTTGACAAGGAACGCCACGAGGAATTCAAGAGGTATGAAATGTCAAAGGAGCACCAACGTCGAGAACACCTGAAGTCCCTGGATGAAGAGCAGCGCAAGAAGGAGGAGGAGCATTATGAGGAGATGAAGAAGAAACATGCAGACCACCCTAAAGTCAACCACCCTGTAAGATACTGAGCCTGCACTCACCCAGAAGGTAGAATAGGAAGGTAGGAGAGGGTCTCCTTCAGAGTTAGAGAGGACAGGGGCAGGGGTCAGGGCTGTGTGAGGGTCTGGATACAGGGTTGGCCAGGTGCTGGATTTTTGGGAAGGGCAAAGATCAGAATGTCCATTTGGGGTTTGGGCAGGGCAAAGATCAGAATGTCAATTTGGTTGTCCTAGAAGAGATGGGCAGAATAACTATGAAGTTTTTCTGTGGGAGCGAAAAGATACGTGTGTGTGCTGGAGAGAATTATGATACAAGTGACCTTGCATGTTGTAAAATGTTTCCAATCCTCTCTGTCTACCACATTTCTCTGTCTCAGACACTCAACCTTTCTCAGACACTCAACTTACATGCTGTATTAGGACAGAGTGAATACATGAAAACCAGTGACATTTCCATTAGAAATAATAGCGTATAAGCAATAATAGTGTTAATAAGATCTGGTTGCTGCTCCTTACTTCCACGTACAGGATTGCATGAGATAACACAAACCTGGCTATTTCAACTTTTGACATCTCTCAAGGTACAGAGATGCATGGAATAATACACTCTGGTTATTATGACCGTCATGTTTAGTGAAGACTGGCACTATGGTGCTTTATTTAGTGTTAGTATTACATGATACATTAGTGGTTGACCAAGATGTACAAGTATAGCAACATTGTCAGTATGGTGATGTACAAATGTGGCAACATTGTCAGTATGTTTTGAATCCTGCACAACACCCACTGCTGTGAAAGGCCTTATGTGTGTGTGTGTGTATACGCAGGGCAGTCAGGATCAGCTGAAAGAGGTTTGGCATGAGGCTGATGGTTTGGATCCAGATGACTTTGACCCCAAGACCTTCTTCAAATTACATGGTAAAGGAAAAGTTGTAAGGGCATATTTAGCAACTCATGGAACAAATCATGTGTTTTTAAAATACATATAAAATATATTGGCCATATATCTACAGTTTATACTATTGACTTTGCAGACACTAATGGAGATGGCTTCTTTGATGAACAGGAGCTTGAAGCCTTGTTCAATAAAGAGGTATGTATCATGCCCCCATGTCTATATATAATTTGAGATAGGAGGTGGTTTGGATATTGTAATGTAAATATGGGGAGGGGTATAGCTCAAGGGTAGTGCGTTGGACTGCCGATCCAAAGACCACAGGTTTGGATCCAAGGGTCTGCTAGATTAGTACATTGATCTATTAAAGTCTGCTAGGAAAACATCTCATTAGAATAATTTAGTCTGAAAAGGATGGAAAAAAATAAATACAAAAATATGCCTTGACCTGAACTAATCAAATATATTTAAGTTGCTTCTGATCCTAAAATTACTAAATATTAAACTGCGTCAATGAGACTTGTATCTCAGACTCAGAATGTACATATAAGAGGCACTGTTTGATGATCCACTAGGGTGTTGTGAATCAAAGGTCCATAGACCCTTTTGCTGATGTATGTGTTTGCAGTTAGAAAAGATCTACAACCCCAATCAAGAGGAGGATGACATGATCGAGATGGAAGAGGAGAGACTGCGCATGAGAGAGCATGTCATGAATGAGGTGAGCTGGCAAATCCGATCATCAGTTATGTTATGGTGTTATACTTGGTGTTGTGTGTTGTCCTGAGTGAAATGTAGTTACTGACAATGTGTAGTTGGTTTAGGGGATCACTTATGAATATTGTATCATTCTAGAAGCGTTATTGTCTACTGAGTTCAACACCTTTCTGACTTCAGGTGGATACCAACAAAGACAGACTGGTCTCAATGAATGAGTTCTTGGTGGCCACCAATAAGAAAGAGTTCTTGGAGCCAGACAGCTGGGAGGTAGATGATGGGTCAAAATGTATCTTCGATCCATCCATCAACCTGAATTTCAAGGAGGCTTGATAAAACATCTTCTGCCTTTTTCTCTGCTGTCAGACTTTAGATCAGAACCCCACATACACAGAAGAGGAGATGCGGGAGTTTGAGGAGCATCTGGCCCGCGAGGAGAGTGACCTCAAAGAGAAGAATGCCAACCTGCAGAAACAGAAGGAGGAGCTAGAGAAACAGCAAGAGCAGCTCAACGCCCAGAAGATGGAGCTGCAGCAGGTATGGGACCACCACGTAGTCAGATTAGTACAACACTCAGTTTTGTGTTTGTCTTGTTGCATATAGTGTTATTGCTGTGGAATGCAAACTTCCATTTTATATGTGGGGGCCCATTCCAAAAGTGCTGCATGCATAAAGTAGACCTTTTTGTGCTCATCTCTTTTTAGGCAGTAGAGCACATGGAAAGAATAAAATCTCAAAAAGTAGATGCTCCTGTTGAAGTCCATGGTAGGTCAAAAGTTCCCTTCAACCGTTACTTCAATCATGACTGTTTTAACAAAGGAGGGTCATTTCTAACAATGTCCCTCTGTAAAGGTGGAGCAGCAGTAGTACCACCCCCTGGAGGGAACGAGCTACCAGTATTACCAGGAGACAGCCAACCTCTACCCCCTGGTCACCAGCAAGACCTGCAAGCACACTCTTAGCAGGCCCCTTGCACTGTTTGTTTAAATGAGTATTTGCGTGTCTGTAAGCTTGCATCTGTACGAGTGGATCTTACAATGAGTTGGGCATTTTTCATTTAGTTTGATTGATTCTCGGTTGGAAAACCTGCACCTGAATCTTTTTTTTTTTTTTAAGCAGCCAATACAAATGGAACTTTTCAACCTGCTCCTAAATCATAACAAACCATAGCTGGCTGCAGTAACTGCATAACCAACCCAACATGATTTGAAAGAATCAATGAAACAGACTGTGGACTTTTATAGCTTTTTTAAATTTAGGTTTTGCAGTGTGAAGGTTGGGGAGTTTCAGGAATTGTATTTATGCTGCTAGATTATATGGGTACCTAGATAGGGTCAAAGCTATATTAAACAGACACTGTTGTGTTTAGCAGGACATATCATTTTGAAGTTGAGGCACATTATTCTGTTTCATTGTGGGGTTTTTGTCCATTCATCAAAAAGCTAAGAAAGTTCCCTCACCACATTTTTCCACCACTCTTTTGTCTTGGGAGACAATGCAGTTAAGTTGACTGTAAAGTTCATGTTGATTTACTCATTATTAATAGCTGTACACATTGCCTTCCTGTGATTGACATGGGCCATAAAAAGGGTTACAGAAGTGCTTGAATGTTTTTTTTTTATCTACTGTAATATCTTCTGTTCATTGTGATTGTCAATATACTATGTATGTTTGAGATTGTAAAAGTAAAACACCAAATTGACTTGGACTTTCATAACTACCACATCAGAGGAATTGTGATCATTCAAAACATTCCTCTAAAATCAATATTGCTGTACAGATTATTAAACCAATTCAGCTCATATTTACATTTGTAGTTATTTAAATGTAGATAAACTCACATTGAGCCTTTG
>CM059290.1:10625000-10685000 GCA_030340665.1 Neosalanx taihuensis | reverse complement strand
TGGTACTAGAGACAGCAATAGGGCTGGGACTGGGACTGGGACTGGGGTTAGATACCGATGCTAAGCTTGGTCTGAACAACCTCTGTCACACCACACAAATAATAGGTCCTTTGGAAACTACAACCAATCAAATGATCTATAGCAACGAAAAACAAACGACTGAATTACCACTAATCGCCATCAGCTAGAGGGTTGTTGCCGTGTGCAACGGTCCTTCTGTTGCCACGGTGGCAGCAGCACCACCAGCCACCACCTGTTCCTTTGCTTTGTCAGCCAAGATGTCATCTTAACACACATTACGAACACACACAAACACACACACACATCCTTCCGCACAATATGGCTCATGATCAACATGAAGGACACAACATATTTGACATTAGTTAACTAAGTGTGTGTGTGCGTGCGCTGTGCCCATTCGTGCTAAAGTGCTAACGCTAGCTAAATAAATAGATGGGGGTAGGGTCCTAAAGAGAGAGCCCTGGGTGGGCAGGCACACACTGCAGACGCTGGTGTGTGTGCTGCTGGAGTCATGTGTCCTCTGTGTGCTCCTGGGGGGGGAGGGGAGGGGGGACAGTCGACTCGCTGTTTCTGGAGAGACCGTCAGGTGTGTCCCTCGCGTCTCCATGGGCTGCCACGTCCCCGTCACTCTGAACGTCCCAGATCTCGGAGATGAGTCCCGTCCAACCGCACGCTGACCACCCCCCTGCCCCCCCGCCCCCCGCCCCCTTCACACACTCTCTCGCATTCCGGCACGTTCCAAACGGCCACCTACGCACGAGCGCGAGCATGGTCTGTGTACCTGGCAAGGGTTTCTGTTTCAGCTGTGTTCTCCATGCTGCTGCTGCTGCTGCTGCTGAGGAGCAGTTATCCCCTCGCAGAACACACCGGAACGTGCCCAGAACCAGGGGACACAGCCCTAAGAACACACCGGAACGTGCCCAGAACCAGGGGACACAGCCCTAAGAACACACCGGAACGTGCCCAGAACCAGGGGACACAGCCCTAAGAACACACCGGAACGTGCCCAGAACCAGGGGACACAGCCCTAAGAACACACCGGAACGTGCCCAGAACCAGGGGACACAGCCCTAAGAACACACCGGAACGTGCCCAGAACCAGGGGACACAGCCCTAAGAACACACCGGAACGTGCCCAGAACCAGGGGACACAGCCCTAAGAACACACCGGAACGTGCCCAGAACCAGGGGACACAGCCCTAAGAACACACCGGAACGTGCCCAGAACCAGGGGACACAGCCCTAAGAACACACCGGAACGTGCCCAGAACCAGGGGACACAGCCCTAAGAACACACCGGAACGTGCCCAGAACCAGGGGACACAGCCCTAAGAACACACCGGAACGTGCCCAGAACCAGGGGACACAGCCCTAAGAACACACCGGAACGTGCCCAGAACCAGGGGACACAGCCCTAAGAACACACCGGAACGTGCCCAGAACCAGGGGACACAGCCCTAAGAACACACCGGAACGTGCCCAGAACCAGGGGACACAGCCCTAAGAACACACCGGAACGTGCCCAGAACCAGGGGACACAGCCCTAAGCATTCCTGCACTACACGGAGCACACTCATCTGACACACACTCACGGCAGAGCTACACACACACACACAGACACACACACAGCTTCCATTCACATAATTCATGTTAAAGAGGGATCCTTCGATCCCCAAGAGGACGAGAAAGAGAGAGAGAGAGAGAGGGAGGAACGGAGGAAGAGAGGGGGTGGGTGGGAGGGAAAGGGAGAGAGATACAGAGAGAGAGAGAGAGAGAGAGAGAGAGGGCTACAGACAGACAGAGAGAGATACAGAGAGACAGATGGAGATACAGAGAGACAGCGAGAGATACAGAGAGAGAGAGATACAGAAAGAGAGAGAGAGAGAGAGAGAGATAGAGAGCTACAGAGAGACAGAGCTGCAGAGAGACAGAGATACAGAGAGAGAGAGAGCTACAGAGAGACAGAAGTACAGAGATAAAGAGAGAGAGAGAGTGAGCTACAGAGAGACCGGGAGAGCCCTTTCTTTATATGAAACATGAATTATTAAGAGGTGGAACCATCCGAATCTTGGTGGGCTGAATAGAGCAATCTGATAACGGAGATGACAGAGGGAAGACTGAAGCTGGACCCACACACACACGCACACACGCATGCATGCACACACTCACACATGCATGCATGCGCGCACACACATTATCTAGCACACCCAAAGAATACACATCAACACAAGAGAAACCAGCTCGGAAAAATAGACTCTAGGATAGAGACCCGACCCTGCCCTGAGGACACACACACACACACACACACAACCAGCAAAACAGATGAGCGGCTACACTGCGACAGAAGAATAACACACACACACACACACAGCTGAAAGAACAGGCTACATCACAACAACAGTCATTCTGACATAATAAAAACAGAGATGAACAGGGAGCGACCGAACGAGGGAGCCAGAGAAGGGGGGGGGGAGGTGGAGAGGGGGGACGAGAGAGGGAGAGGGGGGAAGGAGAGAGGAGGATGAAGGGAGGGAAGGAGAGAGGAGGATGAAGGGAGGGAAGGAGAGCGCTGTTTGCTACGGACGCTGTTTTCTTCCCGCGACTACAACAACCTGAGCAATAGACCGTCATCAGAGAACAGCTCCCTCCCCCATTCCTCCATCCCTCTCCCTCTCTCCCTCTCTCCCTCTCTCCATCCCTCTCTCCCTCCCCCATTCCTCCATCCCTCTCCCTCTCTCCATCCCTCTCCCTCTCTCCATCCCTCTCTCCCTCTCTCCATCCCTCTGCCTTTCCCTCTCTCCATCCCTCTGGCTCTCCCTCTCTCCATCTCTCTGCCTCTCCCTCTCTCCGCAGCATCCTCTGCTCCGATCAGCCGTTCCCCTCCTTCATCTTTCTCCATCCCTCTACCCATCCCTCGCTCGCACGGAACCCATTTCTCTTCTGATAATTAGCTTCCCTCTGCACACCCCCCCCCCTCCCCCGTGCCCATCGCTCTCTCTCTTCCTTCCCTCCTTCCTCCCAGACCGTCCCTCCGTGCTGCTGTCTTACCTGGGGCTGTGAGGCAGGCTTGCTGGGGGGCTGCGTGTGCGAGCGCTGGGGGGGTCGCGGTCTGGTCCGGGTGTAGTGCCTGAGCGTCTGGCCGGCCGTGGGCAGGTCCATAGGGGTTGCCGGGGCGGCAGACGACGGTTGCCGGGGCTTGGTGTTGCTAGGAGCCGCGGAGCGAGCAGGAGCCTGGGCTGCAGCACCCGCCTCCCTCCCTGGGTGGGCGGAGCCAACAGCCCTACGCTGGCCTGACGCGCTGACTGACAGCAGCGTCGCCGACAACGACCGGGCCCGCCCACTCCCTCCCTCAGCCCCCCCTGAGAGGTCCCCTCCTCCCCCTCCTCCCCCGGCTTCTCCATGCTGATGGTGCATGCTCCACTCTCTCTCCCTCGCCGGCTGCTCCCAATCCACATCCAGCAGACCTGCAGACGGAGAGAGGGGGAGGGGGCAGGGAGAGAGAGGGCAGCACCAAGAGAAGGGGGGGGGGGGGTGTGGGGGCAGAGAGAGAGAAAGGGGGGGGAGGTGTTGGTACAACCTACACATTTGAAAGATGTATGGTAGAATGTGCAGTATGCCAAATACAAGATAATAATATTATGACAACAGAGAGGGAGAGGAGGGGGAGAGTGAGAGAGAGAGAGAGAGAGAACAGAACAGGGAGAGAGGAAGGGGGAGAGAAAGAAGAGAGAGAGGAAAGAGGGGGAGGAGCTTAAAACTGAGCAGGAGGGGAGAACAGATGAAGACAGAAAGAGAGAAGAAGACCAGAGGACAAGTAAATAAGCAGAGAGAGAGAGAGAGAGAGAGAGAGCCTGGCTACAGGCAAACAATAACACAGATGAGAGAGGAGATGGATGGATGGAATGATCAGTGTCAATGGACAGATGGACAGATGGATGGATGGAAGGATGGATGCTAATTACAGACTCAGCTGCATACTTTACCTAGAACCAAGACTATCCAGGGAGGGATAGAGAGGAAGAGGGGATGGAGAGATAGAGAGAGGGGGAGATAGAGATGAAGAGGGGATGGAGAGATAGAGAGAGGGGGGATATAGAGAGGAAGAGGGGATGGAGAGATAGAGGGGGGTAGAGGGGGGAGATAGAGATGAAGAGGGGATGGAGAGATAGAGAGAGAGAGGGGGAGATAGCGATGAAGAGGGGATGGAGAGATAGAGAGAGAGGGGGAGATAGAGATGAAGAGGGGATGGAAAGATAGAGAGAGAGAGGGGGAGATAGCGATGAAGAGGGGATGGAGAGATAGAGAGAGAGAGGGGGAGATAGAGATGAAGAGGGGATGGAGAGATAGAGAGAGAGAGGGGGAGATAGAGATGAAGAGGGGATGGAGAGATAGAGAGAGAGGGGGAGATAGAGATGAAGAGGGGATGGAGAGATAGAGAGAGAGAGGGGGAGATAGAGATGAAGAGGGGATGGAGAGATAGAGGGGGGCAAAGGGGGGGGTGTTGGAGGGGGTAGGGAGCAGCTGTGTAATGGTTGTACGTCTGTGACCTCAAAACTCAGCCCCTCCCCCCACCGTCCCCCTTCAGCTCCATCATCTCCCTCCTCTTCTCCTCATCCTCCCCCTTCCACCTCTCCTTCCTCATCCCCCCTCGTCTACCTCTTCGTCCTCATCCCTCTCTCGTCCTCACCCCCACCCCCTCCGTTCTCCCTCCTCATCCCCCTCTCCCCCCCTCCCGGGTGAGGTTCAGTGGTCTGAAAGTAAGCGGGCCATGCTCCAGTTAGCCACGGTGCTGTCTCACACACACGTGCGTGCATGCGCGCACACACATCACTGTCTCCAGTCAGTAGGACACACACACACACAGAACATTGTCTTCAATCAGCCGGGCAGATGGGCATGCACACACACAAACACACGCACACACGTACACACACACACACACCCTGTCCTGCCTGCAGAGCAGCAGCTATGGTCAGTAGAGCAGCATCTCTGGTCAGTAGAGCAGCAGCTCTGGTCAGCAGAGCAGCAGCTATGGTCAGTAGAGCAGCATCTCTGGTCAGTAGAGCAGCAGCTCTGGTCAGCAGAGCAGCAGCTCTGGTCAGCAGAGCAGCATCTCTGGTCAGCAGAGCAGCATCTCTGGTCAGTAGAGCAGCATCTCTGGTCAGCAGAGCAGCATCTCTGGTCAGTAGAGCAGCAGCTCTGGTCAGCAGAGCAGCATCTCTGGTCAGCAGAGCAGCAGCTATGGTCAGCAGAGCAGCATCTCTGGTCAGCAGAGCAGCAGCTTTGGTCAGTAGAGCAGCATCTCTAGTCAGTAGAGCAGCAGCTCTGGTCAGCAGAGCAGCAGCTCTGGTCAGCAGAGCAGCAGCTTTGGTCAGTAGAACAGCATCTCTAGTCAGTAGAGCAGCAGCTCTGGTCAGCAGAGCAGCATCTCTGGTCAGCAGAGCAGCATCTCTGGTCAGCAGAGCAGCATCTCTGGTCAGTAGAGCAGCATCTCTAGTCAGCAGAGCAGCATCTCTGGTCAGCAGAGCAGCATCTCTGGTCAGCAGAGCAGCAGCTCTGGTCAGCAGAGCAGCATCTCTGGTCAGTAGAGCAGCAGCTCTGGTCAGTAGAGCAGCATCTCTGGTCAGCAGAGCAGCAGCTATGGTCAGTAGAGCAGCATCTCTAGTCAGTAGAGCAGCAGCTCTGGTCAGCAGAGCAGCAGCTTTGGTCAGTAGAGCAGCATCTCTAGTCAGTAGAGCAGCAGCTCTGGTCAGCAGAGCAGCAGCTATGGTCAGCAGAGCAGCAGCTTTGGTCAGTAGAGCAGCATCTCTAGTCAGTAGAGCAGCAGCTCTGGTCAGCAGAGCAGCATCTCTGGTCAGCAGAGCAGCAGCTGTGGTCAGTAGAGCAGCAGCTCTGGTCAGTAGAGCAGCATCTCTGGTCAGTAGAGCAGCAGCTGTGGTCAGTAGAGCAGCAGCTGTGGTCAGTAGAGCAGCAGCTGTGGTCAGTAGAGCAGCAGCTCTGGTCAGTAGAGCAGCAGCTTTGGTCAGTAGAGCAGCATCTCTAGTCAGTAGAGCAGCATCTCTGGTCAGTAGAGCAGGATCTCTGGTCAGTAGAGCAGCATCTCTGGTCAGTACAGCAGCATCTCTGGTCAGCAGAGCAGCAGCTCTGGTCAGTAGAGCAGCATCTCTAGTCAGTAGAGCAGGATCTCTGGTCAGTAGAGCAGCATCTCTAGTCAGTAGAGCAGCAGCTCTGGTCAGTAGAGCAGGATCTCTGGTCAGTAGAGCAGCATCTCTGGTCAGTAGAGCAGCAGCTCTGGTCAGCAGAGCAGCAGCTCTGGTCAGTAGAGCAGCATCTCTAGTCAGTAGAGCAGGATCTCTGGTCAGTAGAGCAGCATCTCTGGTCAGTACAGCAGCATCTCTGGTCAGCAGAGCAGCAGCTCTGGTCAGCAGAGCAGCATCTCTGGTCAGCAGAGCAGCAGCTATGGTCAGCAGAGCAGCATCTCTGGTCAGCAGCGCAGCAGCTGTGGTCAGTAGAGCAGCATCTCTGGTCAGTAGAGCAGCAGCTCTGGTCAGCAGAGCAGCAGCTTTGGTCAGCAGAGCAGCATCTCTAGTCAGTAGAGCAGCAGCTGTGGTCAGTAGAGCAGCATCTCTGGTCAGTAGAGCAGCAGCTCTGGTCAGCAGGGCAGCAGCTTTGGTCAGCAGAGCAGCAGCTGTGGTCAGTAGAGCAGCATCTCTGGTCAGCAGAGCAGCAGCTATGGTCAGCAGAGCAGCAGCTCTGGTCAGCAGCGCAGCAGCTGTGGTCAGTAGAGCAGCATCTCTGGTCAGTAGAGCAGCAGCTCTGGTCAGTAGAGCAGCATCTCGGTGTAACCTCCTCTCCTCCCTGCTCAGCAGTCCAGGGGTTCATCATACAGAGCAGGTCTCGGACACAGATTCCCGTTAACACAAACGCACGCTCGCTCGCACTTACACACCCATGAACGCACACGCACACCCGCAAATATAGATCAGCAGAGCAGTGGAACACTGACACACATCCGTCCTGGTCCTAGATCTGGCCTGTACTGTGCTTAAGACTCTTCTCTCTTCCAGTGGGACTTCTGGAGACATGACAAGATAACAGGGTGATCTGTGTGTGTGTGTGTGTGTGTGTGTGTGTGTGTGTGTGTGTGTGTGTGTGTGTGTGTGTGTGTGTGTGTGTGGGGGCTGAGAGGACATAGGGCTGTGTGTGTGTGTGTGTGTGTGTGTCTCATGAGGAGAATGAGGAGGAGCAAAAGAGTGAGCGGGAGGAGTCACAGGATGAGGGGAGGAGGAAGAGGAAGTGTAGGAGGAGCATGCTGTTACTCTTCACTGAGGGGGAGGGGCGGATGCTCTTGGAGAGGAAGCTGTTTCTCCACATCACAGGAACATACTGAGGAGGAGGAGCAGGAAGCAGGGAGTTGGTTTTAACGGGAGCTGCGAGTCTGGAGAGGGGATTGGACGGTGAGTATTTGAATGCCTCTGACCTCATCGGTAGGGAACTGTTCCACCAATCGCAGCTGGGGAACATTGTTGGTCCGAAGGGCGGTGCCTGAGTGGTCACGCATGTGCTGGTCCTGAGATCAAAGAAGGTGTATCACTTTGACAATAACTACTATACACACACAGTCACACACTCAAACACCACACATATAATTCAACCGCACACCACTCAGCCACGCAAGCACACACACTCATTCATAACACACAGTAAATGACACACACACACACACGCTCACCAGTGAGCTCTGGGACATAGCTAGGGTCTTCAGAATGTGTGCTATGATGCTCTCCACCAGAGAGAGGGTCACAGCCTGCCTCACCTCACTGATGGAGGGATGGAGAAGAGAGAGAGAGAGAGAGAGAGAGAGAGAGCAAACGAACACTTGTCATAGTTCAATCGTTTAGTTATGATGTGTGTGTGTGTGTGTGTGTTTGGTCCTGCTAAAGTGCTAATGGAGGTGAAGAATCCAGGCCCATTAAGACAAGCTCTCTGTACTATAGGGATCCCTATACCAGGAAATACATCTGCTTTATTATTTATTTACATTTATTCATTTAGCAGGCGCTCTTATCCAAAGCGAGTACAGGGACATTCCCCCCTGAGGCAAGTAAGGTGAAGTGCCTTGCCCAAGGACACAACGTCACATAGCCACAGCCGGGGTTCGAACTCACAACCTTCCAATCACAAGGCCAACGCCTTAACCCACTGAGCCAGCTGACTCCCCAATGAGCCACATATCCTTGGTGTGACCAGGCCTGAGAGGTTTACCTCAGCTTGCTGCTGATGCTGAGGGCTGCGTGCTGCAGCAGAGCTTCCTGGATGAAGACCTCCGTCTGCCTGCTCTTCCTCCTCACACACGCCTCCAGAGCTTCCACGACCTCCGACCTTAGGGCCAAGCCAGGACACTCCGCCTGGGCCGCACACAGCAGGGCCTTGCACAGCTCCTACACACACACACACACACACACACACACACACACACACATCACACAAAATGACACACACACACATCACACACACACGCAATGACAACACACACACAAAATGACACCACACACACACAAATCTCACACACAAAACGACACATACACATCACAAACACAAAATGACGACACACACACGTAATTTCCCCAAAGCAGAGCCACAACAAACATACGAATCGCCACACACACACTACAGCAAGTGGATAAAAACAGAATCTTAACACACACACATACGTGAGGATCAACACACACTCAGATCCATGCTGTGTGTTTATTCCTGTTTACCTGGATGTCCTTGCTAGCCTCTTGGCTCAGAGCAGTGGTGGCGTGGCTGAGGATGTGCTGCTGGATTTCACCACCAGAGGGCGCCTTTCCCAGCTCCCACAGACAGGGCAGAAACTGCACACAACACATTTATTGTACAACAACACACATTTACATTACATTTACATGTATTCATTTAGCAGACGCCTTTATTCAAAGCGACTTACAAGAGAGAGCAACACACACTCAGTCTCTCACCATCCTGGAAAACACCTGCGTTAATCTGTTTTGGTCAACTTTTGACTTCTTTAATCCAAGTTTATGACCAGAATCAGAGCTGATTAGATTAGATTAGATTCAAGTGTATTGTCATTACACAGGTACAAGTACAGAGTAACGAAATTAAGTTAGCATCCAACCAGAATTGCAAACAGACAACAGAATATAATAAATATGGGTATACTCAGAATATACACAGTATAATCAGAATATACATGAATACAGAATGTACAGATTAAAGTGATTAACTGATGTCAGTTCTATCAGTCATGTGACTGCGGGGTGGCTCTCTTACTCTGATGGACCTGCGGGCGTCACAAAGCACTTCCTGCGCAGACAGGATGTCTTCCTCCACTTCATGTGCGCTGCAATGGGTCAGAGGTCGCAGGCTGTCCTGGAGGCGTTGACAGAGACCGTAGACCATCTGTGGGAGGGACACAGACAGACCACGCCCACCTGCTCTCAGGATGACCTCTGATGGAAGTCATGAAGGACTGAAGGCTCTTTGTGATAGGTGGAGGCTGACCTGCTCAGACTGGGCTGACTTCAGGCTCTGATGGAGGATCTGGTCTGGAGCTTCAGACCTCTTCTGGTTGTTCCTCAATAGACATGCCTGAATCTGTACACACACACACACACACACACACACACAGACACACAGACACACACACAGACACAGACAGACACACACACATAGACCCAGACACACACAGACCCAGACACACACAGACCCAGACACACACACACACACATACACAGACACAGACAGACACAGACACACACACATAGACCCAGACACACACAGACCCAGACACACACACGCAGACACACACACAGACACACACAGACACACACAGACAAACACACACACAGACACACACAGACACACACACATAGACACAGACACACACAGACCCAGTAGTGAGGCTCCTGGGAGTGTTTTACAGTCAGGTATCTGGCTGGACGGCCAGGGGGACTGAGGCGGGCTGGGGCGGGCTGGGGCGGGGATCCTACCTGCTGCAGGGCCTGCTCCGTCCTGACGGGGGCGCTGCGGCAGCTCTGAGTCACATCTGACAGTGGCAGGGACATGTGCTGCAGGGTGAAGTTCCTACACACAACATGAAAGTACACACACATGAAAATACACACACACATGGGAATACACACACATGAAAGTACATACACACATGAAAATACACACAACATGAAGATACACACAAAATGAAGATACACACACATGGAAATACACACAACATGAAAATACACACACACACATGAAAATACACACATATGAAAATACACACAACATCAAAATACACACAGACATAAAAATACACACAACATCAAAATACACACAACATCAAAATACACACACACATGAAAAGACACATAGATAAACATTGTCACACACATATTATAAACATTTCGTGGACATAATGATATCAAACCCACACCTTTCATCGCATTGTTAGGTATTACTGTTTGTGTATGTGTGTGGGGAAGAGGGCATGTGTGTATGAATGTGTCTCTTACAGTAATGTTTATGTGTGTGTGTGTGTGTGTGTGTGTGTGTGTGCGTGTCTAACCTCTCCATGGCATTGGCTACATCCTGGAAGCCCCTTGCTGTTATGTTATTTCTGTCCCATACCAAAGACCTGAGGACAATGACAAACCCACACACACATACACACTTATGAGCAGGGCAGTGGAACAGGGTTTTGTTTGGTTGTGTCTATGTGCGGTTGTGTCTGTGTGAGGTTGTGTCTGTGTGAGGTTGTGTCTGTGTGAGGTTGTGTTTGTGTGAGGTTGTGTCTGTGTGAGGTTGTGACTGTGTGAGGTTGTGTCTGTGTGAGGTTGTGACTGTGTGAGGTTGTGTCTGTGTGAGGTTGTGCTGATGTGAGGTTGTGTCTGTGTGAGGCTGTGTCTGTGTGAGGTTGTGCTGATGTGAGGTTGTGTCTGTGTGAGGTTGTGTCTGTGTGAGGTTGCGCCGGTGTGAGGTTGTGTCTGTGTGAGGTTGTGTCTGTGTGAGGTTGTGCTGATGTGAGGTTGTGTCTGTGTGAGGTTGTGACTGTGTGAGGTTGTGCTGATGTGAGGTTGTGTCTGTGTGAGGTTGTGACTGTGTGAGGTTGTGTCTGTGTGAGGTTGTGACTGTGTGAGGTTGTGTCTGTGTGAGGTTGCGCCGGTGTGAGGTTGTGTCTGTGTGAAGTTGTGTCTGTGTGAGGTTGTGTCTGTGTGAGGTTGTGACTGTGTGAGGTTGTGTCTGTGTGAGGTTGTGTCTGTGTGAAGTTGTGTCTGTGTGAGGTTGTGTCTGTGTGAGGTTGTGTCTGTGTGAAGTTGTGTCTGTGTGAAGTTGCGTCTGTGTGAAGTTGTGTCTGTGTGAAGTTGTGTCTGTGTGAGGTTGCGCCGGTGTGAGGTTGTGTCTGTGTGAGGTTGTGTCTGTGTGAGGTTGCGCCGGTGTGAGGTTGTGTCTGTGTGAGGTTGTGTCTGTGTGAGGTTGTGTCTGTGTGAGGTTGTGCTGATGTGAGGTTGTGTCTGTGTGAGGTTGTGCTGATGTGAGGTTGTGTCTGTGTGAGGTTGTGTCTGTGTGAGGTTGTGTCTGTGTGAGGTTGCGCCGGTGTGAGGTTGTGTCTGTGTGAGGTTGCGCCGGTGTGAGGTTGTGTCTGTGTGAGGTTGTGTCTGTGTGAGGTTGTGACTGTGTGAGGTTGTGTCTGTGTGAGGTTGCGCCGGTGTGAGGTTGTGTCTGTGTGAAGTTGTGTCTGTGTGAGGTTGTGACTGTGTGAGGTTGTGTCTGTGTGAAGTTGTGTCTGTGTGAGGTTGCGCCGGTGTGAGGTTGTTTCTGTGTGAGGTTGCGCCGGTGTGAGGTTGGGGTCTGGACCTCAGAGTGGTGTTGATGAGCAGGGCCTTGGCCACCATCTTGGCGCCGGTGTCTCCGATGGCGTTGCCACTCAGGTCGACGTGGCGCAGGCACACATTGCTGCCCAGGGCGTTGATCAGGATGAGGGTGGCTGTCTTCAGTTTGGAGTCACACACTGACAGAGATTCCAAGGGCTGCACACACACACACACACACACACTGCTGTGTTCAGGCTGTTTTAATGAGACTATCTGAGTCTCAGCTGCTTAGTGTGTAATTACAGAGGCAGGGCGTGTCTCCCAGGAGAGGATTCTGGGTAATTAAGCCCTTGTGGATCTCCCTCTGGACTCCGCCCCTCTCAGATCTCCCTCTAAAAAGAGCCACGCCCCCGGCCGGCATGCAGCTCTTATCAGTGCTGTGGAGAGGTCAGGGTTCTGGACCTCTACACATACACACACACACACACACACACACACACACTCCCTAACAACAATTCATTGCCTTGTCACACACACACACCCCTAAAGGTAACTGGCTGGTTTTCAGTAGCAGGTGTGCCGTCCACTCACACAGTCTTCCTCCTGGATGAGCTGAACGATGCGCTGCAGGACATCTGTCAGAGCTCTGGAGGACACACACAGTGCAGGGGGGGTGTGAGGCACAACACAGCATGTGTGTGTGTGTGTGTGGGTGGGTGTGTGTGTGTGGGTGAGTGCGTCCAACCTGGACTTCATGGTGAAGTTCCGCCCCAGAGCTAGGTGTCTGATGGAGGGACTACGACCCAGAGACAACACCAGAGTCACCATGTCACTCTCCAGACCTGAGAGAGAGAGAGAGAGACGGAGGGAGGGAGGGAGGGAGGGAGGGAGGGAGGGATGGGAAGAGAGAGGGAGAGATGGGAAGAGAGAGGGAGAGAAGGAGAGAGACAGAGGGATAGAGAGAGAGAGAGAGAGAGAGAGAGAGAGAGAGAGAGAGAGAGAGAGAGAGAGAGAGAGAGAGAGAGAGAGGGAGGAAGGAAGGAAGGAAGGAAGGAAGGAAGGAAGGAAGGAAGGAAGGAAGAGGGTGAGAGAGGAAGAGGGTGAGAGAGATAGAGAGAGAGAGGAAGAGGGTGAGAGATGAGAGAGTCAGGGACAGAGAGGTTTTAATGTATCAGAGGACTCTCAGGAGGACTTGAGATGTGTCCTTGTCTGTGTGATGGAGGATCCAGGAGGTGTTCCTCTGTACCGTTATCTGAAAGGTCCAGACTGCTGATGGCCTTGGGTTCAAAGATGTGCTCCTGGATCACCTGGGCCCCATAGGACCTCAGCTGTACACAGACACACACACAGACAGACACACAAAGACACACACACACACAGACACACACACAAAGACACACACAGACAGACAGAGAGACACTTACAGGATCTGTC
This sequence comes from Neosalanx taihuensis, assembly GCA_030340665.1. Lineage (NCBI taxonomy): Eukaryota > Metazoa > Chordata > Actinopteri > Osmeriformes > Salangidae > Neosalanx > Neosalanx taihuensis. The sequence goes on along the minus strand of CM059290.1, from coordinate 10,671,690 downwards.
TGTAAAAGGTACTTAGTAATAAGTACATGTGTGTGTTGGGGTGTATGTGTGCGTGTGTGTGTACCTCACAGCTGCTAAGGTCCAGCTCCAGTCCACTGAGGTCAGGGTTAGTGGCCAGACCCTCCAGCAACAACCTGACAGCAACACACTGCTCAAACAGCTCAAAACACCCCAACACACTGACTACACAACACACTGACTACACCTGACATCATGCTGACAACACAACACCCCAACACACTGACTACACAACACACTGACTACACCTGACATCATGCTGACAACACAACACCCTAACACACTGACTACACAACACACTGACTACACCTGACAACACAACACCCCAACACACTGACTACACAACACACTGACTACACCTGACATCATGCTGACAACACAACACCCTAACACACTGACTACACAACACACTGACTACACCTGACATCATGCTGACAACACAACACCCTAACACACTGACTACACAACACACTGACTACACCTGACATCATGCTGACAACACAACACCCCAACACACTGACTACACAACACACTGACTACACCTGACATCATGCTGACAACACAACACCCTAACACACTGACTACACCCTAACACACTGACTACACAACACACTGACTACACATGCTGCAGTAAAACACATGATCAGAGTCTGGGTGCACTTGGTTTATCTTCCCTGTAGAGCCGGCTCTTTACCTGAGAGCCGGGGCAGGCAGCCTAGTTTGGGACAGACCACAGTACTGCAGCTTCACACACTGACTGAAGAACTCTCTCACACTCCTGGTCACCTCACGTAACTTCCTACAGATGAAGAAGCAGTCAAACACACACACACACAGTTACACACACAGTCACACACATACACTGAGACACAGTCTCACAGATCTGCACACACACTATTTTGGGATAGATGAGAGTGGAGGGGTGTGTGGATGTGGCCTGGTGTGAACAGGGTTTCCCACCGGTAGGTGAAGGGGTTCCTGGCCAGGTTGATGTGAGCCAGTCTGGAGCAGCAGCCAGCAGAGAGAGACACAAACAGCTGGGGGAACACAAGAACTATGAGAAGAGAGGAGGAGGAGAGGAGAGGAGAGGAGAGGAGGAGGAGGAGGAGGAGGAGGAGAGGAGGAGGAGGAGGAGAGGAGAGGAGAGGAGGAGGAGAGGAGGAGGAGAGGAAGAGGAGAGGAGGAGGAGAGGAGGAGGAGAGGAGGAGGAGGAGAGGAGGAGGAGAGGAGGAGGAGGAGAGGAGGAGGAGGAGGAGAGGAGGAGGAGAGGAGGAGAGGAGAAAGAAAGGTTGATAGGAGGAAAGCATTAAAGAAAATTATAAAAAGAAGAGAGGGGGAGAGCATGAAAGGAGGAGAGGATGAAAGGAGGAGAGGAGGAGAATAGGAGAGGTTAAAAGAAGGAGAGGATGAAAGGAAGAGAGGATGAAAGAATGTGAAGAGAGCGTGAAGGGAGAGGATGAGAGGAGTGATGGGTGGAGGAGGTGAGATGAGAGGGGACCATGGAGAGAGCATGAGGAGGTCCCAGGTGACTCACAGTGTCCAGGGGACAGTCAGTCCCACTCAGGTCCAGGAAGGAAACACTGTTGGTCTGAGACAGGAACAGGAACAGACTCTGAGGGAAGAAGGCCAGGTCAGGTCAGGGTACACACACACACATACATACACACAAACACACACACACATACATACACATACACACATAGACACAATAGGTCAGGGGTACACACACACACACACACACAGAGAGACAGACACACAACAGGTCAGGAGTACACACACACACAACGGGTCAGGAGTATAGACTGACACACATACTCATACACCCACACACCATAGCATCATCAGTGGCCAGAATCCCAGGGTTGTCTGACAAGTCCAGGTGGGTGAGACAGGTGGCAAACACCTGGTTAGAGGAGAACACCTGGGATAGAACACATACACCTGGAACAGGTGAACACACAAATGAATGAATGAACAAATTAATGAATTAATCAACCAATGAATGAATGAAGGAATGAGTTTGTGTGGTACCTCTGGGAGACACACTGGTCCTAGAGAGAGACAAGTGAGTGAGACCTCTGGACAGACTGTTCAGCTCGTGACTCAGAGCTATGACACCTGGAGACAGGAAAGAGACGGCACATCCTTAGAACCATTCACCAGTCGAACCTAAAGCATGGCTAGTAAAACCTAAAGCATGACTAGTGGAACCTAAAGCATGACCAGTAAAACCTAAAGCATGACTAGTGGAACCTAAAGCATGGCCAGTAAAACCTAAAGCATGACTAGTGGAACCTAAAGCATGGACAGTAAAACCTAAAGCATGACTAGTGGAACCTAAAGCATGGCCAGTAAAACCTAAAGCATGACTAGTGGAACCTAAAGCATGGCCAGTAAAACCTAAAGCATGACTAGTGGAACCTAAAGCGTGGCCAGTAGAACCTAAAGCATGGCCAGTAGAACCTAAAGCATGACTAGTGGAACCTAAAGCATGGCCAGTAGAACATAAAGCATGACTAGTGGAACCTAAAGCGTGGCCAGTAGAACCTAAAGCGTGACCAGTAGAAGTAGTCGCATCAGCACCAGAACAACCGATTGGCTCAGCTCACACAGCGCCTACCTTTATCTTCAATCTGATTGGCTGACAGGTTGATGGTGTGGACCTTAGAGGAGGGGTTATCTCTCAAGGCAGCTGCCATCTTCACTGCAAAATCCCTGAAGACGGAGTCAGAGCCAGGATGAAGATCATGTGCCGGGAAAACAGATGGTCAAATAATAAAAGGATAAAAAAGAAATGAAATGGGGGCAGAGGAGGGCAAACATGAAGAGGAGGAGAGGAAGAGAGGAAAGAGGAGGAGGAGGAGGAGGAGAAGCACTCACTGCTTGAGGCCGCTGGCCTCCAGAGACAGCTCCTCCAGGCTTGGAGACCTGCTGATCATGAAGAGCACCTGCTGCTGAACTTCTGGAGTCTGGAAAGGGGGGGGGGGGGGGGGACAGAAGAAGTCAGGGGGAAAGCACATTGCCTGTTCAATGCTGCTGCTAGCCATATCGGTGCCCTACGCCACCAGCCCCCCAGCCCTATTTTTACCATTTGCTTTAGAATATATATATATATATACGCTAAATGAATACATGTGAATGTGATGCGTGTGGTGGAGGAGTCAGTACCAGTTTGAAGTGTCTGCTGGAGAACCTGGTGAACCACTGGTTGAAGGAGAGAGCAGCTACCACCAGAGCCAAGTCCTGGGGGTCCAGGTGACTGAAGTCCAGCAGACTGAACTCCCGACTGCTGCGGACATGGTAGATGTTGTTGATATCCTGGAGGTGAGGTGACAAACAAACAAAACAAGCAGCGCGTTTTATCTCTGGAGGAAGAGACAGCATGTGACGTCTTCGAAAGGCGCTTGGAAAACGATTGGTTATCGTGATAGGATGTGATGTCATCGGCGTGCGAGTACCGACCCACTGGACTTCCTCTCTGCAGCGGAAGTCGTTGAAGTCACAGAGAGCGGCGTACGTGTTGGAGAACCCTCCTGTACCGGAGACACACACACAAAGATACACACACACATAGACACACAAGCATGCATGCATATACATTCACACACACACACATACACACTGCTGTATCCAGGTTTGAGGTGATTACGTCATCATTCTAGGATTCTGAGGTTCTACAGTGCTAGGATTCGGTGGTTCCACGGTTCTAAGCAGTACTGACCACAGGGTCCAGGTGTTCCTTCCAGCTGTTCCTCCACGTGAGTGGTCAGGTTCCTCAGGCGTTCCTGCAGATCTGGAGGGACGTTTTTGAGGATCTTCCTAAAGATCGGCAAGAAGACAAATAGATCCACACCTGTTATCCGCAGAATAGTCTGTCCTTATGATCACCCTAAAGCAATCTCTCCAGAGTTAGAACACTTCTAGAACACTGCAGAGAAGAGCTGGTTTAGAACAGACCCTGGAGAAGAATCAGGGAAGATCTTCTTCAGAGATGCAGTCATGTGACTGATCGTGGCTTCTAGGTCCTCCATTAATGTTAGGCTGAGTAAGAACACCTCTGTGTCTGTCTCGATCACCACCTGGAAGGACTAACACACACACACACACACACACTCAGGACCTCCTCACATACCTCAGACTTCCTGGAAACCCTCGTGTTGCCATGGGAGAGCACACAGAAGCTCTGATAGGGTCCGCACATGCTCAGTCCGCCCCACTGATGGAATCTCGACCAATAGGTGTTATATTGCAATGTCTGTATTGAGCTACATTTACATTTATTTATTTAGACGCTTTTACCCCAAACGACTTACAAGAGAGAGCTTTACAAAAGAGCATTGGTCACTAAGCATAGCAACGTGATAGACCCCAAACATAGCGGGCTTATAGATTATGAAACATACATTGTGAGAACCAATAAGTGCCAAGGGAAGAGATGTAAGAGCTTTTAGCCGGAGGAACCTTCCAGTGACCAGACAGACAAGCAGGTTGGTCTGATGCTGGGCATGGGTTAGCCTTGTCATGTTAGCCATTAAGGAGTCAGTGTAAGCTGAATGTCTGGCTCCTGTCTGTGGGTGGGCAAGGTGGAGATGACTGCATGGAAACTAACCATCACCCACTAATCTCTCTCCGAAAAACAGTTAACTGCTGAATAACCACAACATTTTTCCAGCAACACAAGTTACCCCATCTCTGTTAAACGGAAGAATCACACAGAATCACAAGAATCACCGTGAGTCCAAACCATCAACACAGCTACACAACAGCTAATTACAATCAAGCCCTGAGAAAGTAGGTCTGGGGAGAGTCAGGTGGCTGAATGCTTAGGGTGTCGTGTTTGCAATCGGAAGGTTGTGAGTTTGATTCCCAGCAAAAGCCACTTGATACTGTGTCCTTGGGCAAGGCACTTCACCCAACTTACCTCAGGGGGAATGTCCCTGTACTTGCTGTAAGTCACCCTGGATAAGAGCGATAGCTAAATGACTAAATGTAAATGTTCTGTCCAGACATGGATGTTACAACAAATTTGCTGGTTGAAGGTGTGAAGCTATTACATGACATCAGATGGTGTGTTGTGATATTGCACACAGCAGGACAACAGTGGAGTCTGGATGACCTGACATATGCAGCTTTGAATGACAAAAGGTTTCCAATTTCCTAAACCTCACATTCCTGCCACATTAATACAACACAAAAATATTAAGACAAAACGTTTACACGAGATTACGCAAAACAGGAAACCCAATTTGATGCAGACAAATAAGATGGATTCTCACCTGATTGAGGCTAAGGATATCTATGGAGCAGATCTCGAGGTAGTTGAAAGAACCCTCTATCTGCGGGTAGGCCACACACACAAAAACACACACACGCTGGTCAGACTAACTACATGTGGTGACTGAGAACAGACACTGACTCACAGGTTAATGAATGTGTGTGTGTGTGTGTAGTGGTGGAGGGGGAGTGATGTCACGAAAGAAGGGAGAGAGAGAGAGACACAGACATAGAGAGAGCGAGAGCGAGAGAGAGAGAGAGAGAAAGAAAGAGAGAGAGGTAGAGAGGAGACACAGGTAGTGTGACAAGTGGCTATTGATTCAACCAGACCACAGCAAGATAAGAGTTCTCAAGAAGACTACTGCTGAGTGTGTGTGTGTGTGTGTGATATTGTGTGTATGTTCCATTAATTCAGACCAAAACTCCAAGAGACGAGCCGTCATTAAAACTTCAAGACTGGGAGCTGAAGAGATGACAGCAGCCTAATGTCTCCATGTCTCCTACCTGGATGTGTATTTCAATCACAGACCATTCGCCATCACCTACCTGCACCTCCTTTGAGAAGTTCACAACAGTAGCAGAAACCCATCTGTAAACTATCTGGTTTCCTTTTTCTATGACTCCGCTTCTAACCACCAAACCAGACTTTCATTTCCTCCTCTCCCATTATTTTTTTTTGGGGGGGCAGTTAATCAGTTACTTTCCCTAACCCTGAGCTTTTGCCCTTGCAGAGGAAGGTAGTGAGATGTGTAGACCTAAACCTGACCAGTGCTGAATGGTGGCTTTTTTCTTTCTTACAGCATTTCCTGCTTCCTTCACTGGTTCTCTGTTACTAGCTTTGTGATGTGGTGATGGTTGACCAGAATGCATTCAGCTACAGCCACACACACACACACACACACTCACACACACACACACACACACACACACACACACACACACACACACACACACACACACACACACACACACACACACACACACACACACACACACACACACACACACACACAGAAGCTGTGTGTGTGTGTGTGGGTCAGTCCTTTACCACGATAGGTTGTTTAGTGTTGATCAGGTAGGCTCTCCACAGACTCATAACCTGCAGTTGAAAGCACAAACAGTAAGAGTCAACACCTTATCAGTCAACGTCAGACCCATCCCAGCAAGAAAAGGAACTGGCGCCACCTAGGGGATGAACACTGTAACCACCGTCACTCCAGGTACAGAAACATTTCTCAACACAACCAGTCTCATTGAAATATATCGAACCATTTCTAGTTTCCAGACCCATGCATGGTGTACAGACAGGGTCCATAGCACAGACGAACGATTCCAACTCACCAGTAGCCTTGGCTCCACCCTGCTCCTAGCCTGGTGCTGTTTCACCTGTCGCATCAAACAAACCTTCTGGTGCTTCAGAAGTGCACAGACCTGCTCTGCTGCCCAGAACCAGAGAAGGGACACCAACAGAAAACAATCAGCCAGAACCACAGGAGAGAAGGGAGCACGGGAAATAACCACCCAGCTCTCAGCACAGAGCCCTGGGGGCCTCCACAGTTCTGGCTGGTGTGCCTCCACACAGCCGCACCTCGGCTGAGGAGACCCAGGGAGATCCCCAGAAGTTGGGTTGCAAGAGACGAGAGCCCCACCGTACCTTGCACGCTGGGGGAGATCCCTGGACAGGAGGCCATGATGCAGAGAAGAAGCCAGGAGCAAGTGAGCTGCTATAGCCTCCCCCGGCTCCTGTGGTGTGGTGGAGGGAGGCAAGGAAATGAGAGGCACGCACACACACACATCCTGCTTTGGTGAATGAGTCAGTATGAAACTACAGGCAGGAGCGAACATCAGACAGGATGTCGCAACCCTCCGCATCACCTTGGCAACGTCGTCTCACCTACACTGCTCAGTTGCAGATTACCCGGTTTAACCCTCTTAATGCTGCGCTGATATGGTCTGCCCACGCTGGCTATACACTCACTACCATGGAAACCTGAAACACACTACATTTCTCCTTGACTGTGCTGTTAAAAGAGTTGTCACAAAGTGTCGAATATGGATGCAAGACAAGAACACAGAAGAACGTTCTAATGAAGTAACATTTGCAACACGCTAGTGGTGATGGTGGTTTTTCAGCCTGGACAGAAACAGCAGGAACAGCACATGTTAGGCCAGTATGTTTTATTTACCTGTACAGTGACACATCCTCAGCACCAGCCTGTCTACCAGCTCAGCCCACAACCATGCCTGACTCAATCCTCTCTAAACAGGCCACGCCCCCACCTCCCCTCCTGAACCCTCTGACCTCTGCCAGGATTGGCTAGCTCTCTAGAACCGCTCAGGGTCACCACCTGGAGCGATCAGAGATTTAGGGAGGGGAGGGAGGGCAAGGGGACACCCATTTGTCGAGCAGTCAGTCAGTTGGACTCCTGGCTGAGCGCTGGTCTCAGAATTGGAAAAGTACAGTCAGGTACAAAAAAATGCATCCACCTAGTATTGTATCGTAAGAGCTTGACAAAAAGCAGTTTAATTGTAATAATTTCTTACAAGAGGAAACGTCATTCAGAGTCAGCATTTAATCTGTGAAAGGGCATAGTTCTCTTCAAACAAGTTTTAACAAACTTTATACAAAAACATCCGTTTCATTCGCTTCTCATTGCTCTCTCAAATACATCCCTTCATCTCTCTAGGGTGGCAAAAAAACAAAAGAGATGGACAGTGACATGATGGCACCCTGCTGGTGTTCAGCAAGGTGCGTCCAACGCCATGGCAACCTCGCTGATCTCTCTCCAGAGCTGCTGGGCGCATCATGTCCCAGGTACGCTGCTCTGGAGCCCTGAACAAACATGGTGGTCTACATCATCTACTGGAGGCGGAACAGACTGCTACAGGCTAGGGTGCTGGTGGGGAGGTCTTCTGGGGATGAGAGGCTGAAGGAGAGTGCATGATGGGAGGTGAGGGTCTGCTGGGAGGTCTTTCTCCTGGTCTGGAGGAATGTGTTCCAGTCTGCTTGGTGTCAAGCAGGACGTAGCTCCTCCCACAGCTTCTATCTTCACCTCTTGTCCTGGTGTCCACCAGGAACGCACCAGACCACACACACACACACACCTGTTCCAGGTAAAGCACACCCTGCCTCACAGCTCTTCACATTGCTAGAAAAAAAAAGATTAAAATGTTCATAATAAAAGGAAAATAAAAATTATTTACAAGCAAAAACAAGCCAAGAGGACCCTTTATACAACAAAAAAAACACCTGTCGCTCAAACATAAACTCGAATGGATAGATCGATGGATGGATGTTCCCCTAGGTCAGCTCTAGCCAGATAATCATTTGATTGTTAATTGGAAAACCTTACGTCAACTTCATAATCAGAGATTAGTAAAAGAAGTTAGTACACAATGCAATAATCAATGAATCAAAACAGGAATTGGTTCTTTAGAACTCTCAAGAACGTTCTAGCGCTCTAGATTTAAAAGCCTATAGAAAAAAAAATAAAAAATAAAAAAAGATAACGTTCTAGAATTTAGAGACAAATTCTAGAGGTTTTAGAACGAAAGGCGGAGATGGGCAGACGAGGGCAGCCCTGGAAAGTACCCCGGGAAACGGGTTCATCAGGGGGCGGCTGACAGGGAACAGCTGGGATGAAGAAGCCAGCGGCCCATGCATCAGAACCCTGACAGCTGGTCGGAGAACGCACCGGAACCAGACTGTCTGGTTCTCAAAGCTACATTTCTCTCTCTCTACAGCCTGCACGCGCAAGAAGCAGGTAAGGATACAGGCAGGAAGTGGGTTTGGGTAGAAAAAATAGAAAAAAAAAGAATACGAAAAAAGCAACAACAAAATAAACAGTAATTGATGTACGCAGGATGGGACAGGCAGGGCTGAAGAGGGAGTGATAGAACAGTCAGCAAAGAGGAGAATCAGTTCTCCTGGGGGAGGAGGAGGGGGGGGGGGGTTTACTGAGCCTATGTGCTTCAGAAAAGGATGTTACAAAGGGTGGGGCTAGAGGAGGGGTGGGCGGAGCTGTAAAGGGGGGGGGGGTGAAGTGAGGTAAGGGAGAGGGGTGTGTGTTGAGGTAAAGGGCAAGAAGGGAGGTAAAGAGAAGGGGGGGGGGTGAGGTAAAGGAGGAGGCTGTTGGTTTCCTCCTCCCCCCTCACCGGTCCATCATGCTGAGGATCATCTCCGGGGTGAGGTCTCCGTTAGCTGCTGACTCCTCCCCTGCCACGGCCAGCTCTACCGTCTCCACGACGACTTCCTCCGGCCCCTCCGCCTCCTGCTCTGGGGCGGCGGCTTCCGCAGCAGCGGCGGTGGCCGGCTCTGGCCCCGCCTCCTTCTTCACGATGATGTTCTCCACCGTGCCGGTGGTCTCATCCTCCACCTGGATGATGGCTGTGGCTGTGGGGGGGGGGGGGGGGGGTTAGCTGGAGTTCTCTGGTAGGTGGAGAGGGCTCCATAGATAAACTGTGATCTACAGCAGGGGGCCCCAAACCTAGTCCTCAGGGCTCCCACTGTCCTGCATGTTCTAGATGTTTCCCTGCTCCAACACCTGATTCAAGTGAATAGGTCATGACGAAGCTCAGCAGAAGCCTGATAATGACCCTTCATCTGAATCAGGTGTGTTGGAGCAGGGAAACGTCTCAAACATGCAGGACAGTGGGGGCCCTGAGGACCAGGGTTGGGGGCCCCCTGCTCTACAGCCCCCCCTGCAGGTCAGGATACTCACTGCGGTTGGCTCTGGTAGATGCTCGGCCAGGCTTGGCTGGGGTGACGGGTTTGGGGGGCGGGGTGGGCTTGGGGGCGTTCTTTGGGGGGCGTCCCCGTTTCCTTTTGACTGGGGGCTCCTCGGGGGCGGGGACAGGCACGGTGGGCGGGGCCTGGTCTACCTCCATCTCCTCCTCTTCCTCCTCCTCTTGCAGCGCTGCAGCGTCATCTTCGTCAACATCCTCGTCGTCGTCGTCGTCCAGCTCCACCTCAGCGTGTTCGTCTGGGGGCAGGGTGGAAGTTAGGAAACATGGCCTCTCAATCCCAGCCTCAGCCTCTCTAATCACAGCCCCTCTAATTCCTGTCCCAGCCTCACTAGTCTCAGCCTCTCTAATCCCAGCCTCAGCCTTTCTAATAACTGTCTTCAGCCTCTCTAGTCCCAGCCTCTCTAATCACATTTTTAGCCTATGTAGTCCCAGCCAGAGCCTCTAATCCCCAGCCTTTTTAGTCCCAGCCTCAGCCTCTAGTCCCAGGCTCAGCCTCTAATCCAGCCCTTGTCCCAGTCCCAGCCTCTAATCCAGCCCCTGTCCCAGTCCCAGCCAATCGGAGGATCCTCTTACCACTATCCTCCTCCTCGTCTCTCCTGGAGCGCATCTTCCTCTTCCGGCCACGCCCTCGTCCTCTCCTGGGGGGAGGGGGGGAGCCGTTCTCCCCCTCCTCACCAGGGTCCCCGTTACAGTTCTCAGAATGTTTCACCATGGTGTTCTGCAGGAAGAACACAGAACATCACACACACACACACAGTGTAACAGTTGACAGGGGTGTAGGTTTCACTATATCCCACCCACTCCCCTACATGTGAATGTGTGTGTGTGTGTGTGTGTGTGTGCGTACCCTGCGGGTGAAGGTCTTGCTGCACTTGGGGCAGACAAAGGCGGTGGGGATGAAGTTGGGGTCGTGGTAGCGTTTGAAGTGCATGTCCAGCAGCTGCTTCTGTCTGAAGGTCTTGTCACACTGGCTGCAGGCGTACGGCTTCTCCCCAGTGTGGGTGCGCTTGTGCATGACCATGTGACGCTCCTGAAACCGCAACGACCACAGGGTCACCAACACAGCAGCAACGCTGGCGCACACACACACACACAATCTGTGCATACACTAACTATAAGTGTCTGCACGCACGCGCAAATACACTTTCTCCCCCTTACCCCCCCCCCCCTCCCTCCCTCTCCCCTCCCTTCCTACCTGTCTGCAGCAGTAGTCACACATGTCACATTTGAAGCGCTTCTCGTTCTTGTGGGACTTCTGGTGCTGGATCAGGGCGTAGCGCTCGTGGAACGTGGCGTCGCAGTAGCGACACTTCCTGCCCTGCTCGATGAACGAGTGCTGCTTCCGCAGGTGAACCCCTGCGCACAGGAAGTGAGGCGTGAGGTCAGCTGTGACGTCCCGCTGGCGGGCGGGGGAGTCAGAGAAGGGGGCGGGGGGGAAAAGGGGAGCTGCTTACCCAGGTCGCTCTTGCGGGCGATGACCGTGTCGCAGTGCGGGCAGTGGAACTTGGCCACGTTCTCCGTGTGCTTCTGCAGGATGTGCATCTTCATGGTGCCGCTCTGGGTGAAGCGGGCGTGGCAGATGTAGCACTCATATGGCTTCTCACCTGGGGGGGAGGGGGGGGGAAGAGAGAGGGGTCCACAGGTGTGGAGGTGAGACTGAGGTAACAGATGTTTCAGCTCTGGAGATGTGTAAATGTGTCTGTTTGGGGTTCTGGGAGCTCAAATGGAACACAAACTAGTTTAAACAGGGATGTCAGTTGGTTTTCCAGTAGTTTACCAGAGTGGGTCCTCATGTGTCTCTTCAGCTTGTAGGTGTCTCTGCTGGCGTAGGAACACAGGCTGCACTGAAACGGACGCTCGCCGGTGTGAGAGCGGATGTGGCGCTTCAGCTTGCTCACCTGTCACAGGCAGACACACACACACACACACAGGCAGACACACACACAGTTTAGAGTCAGATCAAAAGCATGACCCCTGGTCTGGTCCCCCAGATGAGCTCCACCCAGGGCTGCCCCCCCACCTCCACGCTGGCGTAGTCACACATGGAGCATTTGAAGGGCTTCTCATGGGTGTGTTTGTAGCGGCGATGCCGAACCAGCTCCCCGCTGGTCACAAACGCCATGTCGCAGTCCTGACACTTGTGGGGCCTGGTTCCTATGGAGACCGGAGGGATTACAAGGCTGACCACACTGCAGTCTCAGTGGATGTGTTTGAGTGTGGGTGTGCGATGGACTGTTTGTGTGTTTCTGTGTGATCTGTGTAAAGAGAGAGGGACTGTGTGTGTTTCTGTGTGACTTGTATGTAAAAGAGTTGGAGTGTGTGTGTGTACCTGCGTTTGAGACGGACTGAGTGTGTGTGTGTTTCTATGTGACCTGTGTGTAAGAGGGCTGGAGTGTGTGTGTGTTTTTGTGTGCAAGAGAGCTGGAGTGTGTGTGTTTCTGTGTAAGACAGTGGGACAGTGTGTATGTGTGTGTAAGACAGTAGGACTGTGTGTGTGTGTGTGTGTGTGTGTGTGTGTGTGTGTGTGTGTGTGTGTGTGTGTGTGTGTGTGTGTGTGTTTCTGTGTAAGACAGTGGGACTGTGTGTGTGTGTACCTGTGTGTGTGTTTCTGTGGAAGACAGTGGGACTGTGTGTGTGTGTTTCTGTGTAAGACAGTGGGACTGTGTGTGTGTGTGTTTCTGTGTAAGACAGTGGGACTGTGTGTGTGTATTTCTGTGTAAGGCAGTGGGACTGTGTGTGTGTGTGTGTACCTGTGTGTGTGTTGAGGTGGTTCCTCAGCAGGGTCACCGTCCTGAAGGCACGCCCACACAGGTGACACTTGTGTGGCCTCTCGTCTGTGTGGCTCTTCATGTGCCGGTCCAGGTTGGAGCGCCGGGGGCAGGTGTAGCTGCACAGCTCACACTGGAACGTCTTCTTCACACCTGGAGGAACACACACACACACACAGGGTCATACAGTGTTTTTACAGGGGGGGTGATGTACAATCCTGTATCTATCTGATTTTCCTGCCTCAAAGCATTAGCCCCTGCAGCTGCAGCAGGCGTAGGGAGCGCTCGTTTAGTCTCTTACCTTTCTTCTTGATCTTGGTGGGTTTGGGGGGCTTCATGTTGCCCACCACCTTCTCAGCGTTGACCTCAGACAGCAGCCCCTCCTGCTGCTCCTCCTCAAAGTCGTACACGGACACGTCCATGTCCCGCTCCCCCTCTGTGTAGCGCAGACGGCTCTTCTTGCCTTTCTTGCCCTTCTTGGCGGGGTGGGGCTGGTAGTCAGGGTCCTTGGCCCAGGATGGGTCCTCTCCCTGGGCCTCAGCAGGCTCCTCGTCCCCCTGGAGCACCTGGTCCTCCTGCTGGAGACCCTCCTCCTGCTCCACTGTCTCCACCATGCCATTGGCTCCCACCTTCACCACCTAGACACAAAGGCAGGGTGTGGGGTATTTTAAGTAGTGTAGTTTTACCTGACAGGCCCAGGATTTGGGGCAATATGGATAGTGTAGTTTTACCTGACAGGACCAGTGTTTGGGACATTGTGGGTAGTGTATTTTTACCTTGCAGGGGTAGGGTTTGGGGGCATTATGGGTAGTTTAGTCTTTACCTGGAAGCCATCAGGCAGAGGAAGGGTGTGGCAGATGACAGGATCTCCATCTTTGGGCATGGCAGCCGCATCAACGTAGCTTCCCTGGAGAGCCTCCACGGCTGCCTGGGAGACGGGCACCTGCACGGCGGAGACTGGCACCTGGACCAGCTGCAGCTCGCCCAGACCCAACTGCTGCTCCTCCATGTTCACCACCTGGTAACAAAGAGCCTGCATGTTACAACCTAGTGAGTGTGTGTACATGTGTGTGTGTGTATGGAGAGAGAGAGAGAGAGAGAGAGAGAGAGAGAGAGAGAGAGAGAGAGAGAGAGAGAGAGAGAGAGAGAGAGAGAGAGAGAGAGAGAGGGGGGGGGGGGGGGGGGGGGGAATGGAGGCAGGGAGCAGGAGAGAGCGACAGAGAAAAAGAAGATGGAGATGGAAAGAGAGACGAAGAAAGAGAGAGCCAGGCACCTGCAGCGTGATGATCTGAGTCTGGTCCACGGTTGTCACAGTAGCCTGGTGGGCGGCACCGGGCACGGCCCCGCCCACAGCCGCCTCCATCCCCTCCGTCTTCATCTGCAGGAGCGACGGGTCCAGGGACTCCATGACCATCACCTCCACCCCCCCGCTGCTCACCATCCCCTCCACCCCGGCCCCCATCAGCTGGTCCTGTGCCTCCTCCTCCTGCTGCTGCTCCCCAGGCCCCTCCACCACCCCTCCAGCCTCGGCCGCCTGCTGGAGCAGGTCAGCCACCACCATGGACTCCTCCTCCCCAGGGAAGGAGCTGAGGTCCTTGGCCTTGAAGGCCTCGCCAGCCCCTTCGTCCACCACCGAGTCTGTCGGTCCCCCGTCCATGGGTAACGCCTGGAGGAATGACAAGGACAGCCAATCAGAAGACCAGAAATGGGAGACCAATCACAAAGACACAGTCCAAGACATTCTAATCAGTTTGGCTGAATCTTCATATTAACTTCCTAATTCCTTTTATTGGCTATTGTGATTTGATGGGGTGTTACAAAGATGTACGCAACCAGACGACCGGACGCCATCGGGCACGTCAAGTGAGCGGTCAGTGGGTCGTCTCTTTGGAACGTGAGGTGGTGCGTTTGGCGCCTGTTCTCCGTGGTTACCTGGAACATGTACATGAACTTCATCTCTCTACACCTTCCTCAGCTCCTGCCTCTGGTGGGTGTCAAGAACCTTGCCTCAACTCTCCTGCCTTTCCACCTAAATATCCTCCCTACACAACCTGGAAAAGGCCACTTCAACACTGTGACAAACACACAACAGTACTGGGGGGCTCACATTCAACAGTTTACAGACACATTTTGGGGAATAGTTTGGCCAGCCTAACCTGCAGGCTGATGTCTGGTGATCGATACTACCTGGTAGGTGGACTGTGAGTGTATATAATCAGAACGGGAATAAGTTTTAACGGCTGACATGGAGCACTAGTGAACCCTGCTGTTTGTGTACCGCTACCAACCGAGTTGTAGAGGGAGCTCTCCTCTTGTTCTCTGCCTTCTGCCGCTGGAAGTCACGGTGGGCTCAGTACGACACGGCGGGGCAATGGAAGCACACAACACGGCCGACGGGGAGCTGGGAGCGTGGATACGGTTCATAAATCCAATTATTCGTGAGGATCTGATGTTAACGATGAGTTCTTGGGAGCCACGCGGTGCTCTGTTAGCCCGCTAGCTAACAACGTTAGGCGGCTCGCCTGCCTGCTGCCATCGGCTCATTTTTGAGTGCGCAACACGGTAGCTAAAATGGGGCTACTTCGGCTCAAAATCCAGATTTTGCACGATTAAGTTACTTGAGGTCAGTTTGGATTCAATCAGATCAAAACGAGGTTTCCCCCCCCCAGAACGTGCAAGTGAAACGGTGGTTTGAGCGCAGTTTCCCAGGCCAGGGAGCATGAAGGTGGGGCGGAGGACTGAACTTGTTGGCCAGATTATATTTGAATGCTGACGTTGGGCTAAGCTAACACCGGCTAACCTGCTAATAAGGCTAATATAGCAGAGCCGTTTGGACACGCATGTTGCGATTAACTCATGGTGGAGACCAAGAAACGAGGCGAAAAAAAACATATGAAGCCTTAAAGCTGCTTTTAATTATACATGCAGTGACTTAGATAGTTTTTTCAGCAGAAAGGTTAAGTGGTGCTAAGCTAACCTCGCTATCCCGCCTAGTTTCCATTTCAGCTAAACTGACAGGAAACAAAGAAGAAAGAAAATGGACGCCCGGCCTAAACTGACGAGCAAAACTATCAACTCTAGAATAACCCAACCTCGACGATATACCAGATCAAATATGTTTTAGAGGCCCGTTATATGTGCATTTCGTTGAACTTCTGGGTTATAACTAGTTTTTTGAGGATTTTTTCGATAACGATAGAGGGAGACAAACACCCCCCGTGAGGAGCCTGAACCAGGAGCCCCATCGTGACACCTAGAGGCCGAATAAAGCTCCTGCAAAAGTCCCCCTGCTCTAGAAAGTCGCGTTAGTTTACCTGTTCCACTCGGTTTATCTTCGGGTTGAACTCGACAGAAAGCCCAGAGTCTGTTCTTCAATTTGGCCGAGACGGTTTAAGGAAGGGAACCTTCTCCGTCCGTTTTAATCCTCTCCCGCTTTTTTGCAAGAGTGGACCTCCGCACAAAATGGCGGCCTTGTGGCGGCAGTGCGCCTGCGCAGCGCTGGGGGGGGGGAGGGGGAGGGGGGGCTGTACACACTGCTATTGGCCAGATGGGGCGCCCCGTCTGAACACACGGGTTTGGGGGTTAGGAGAGACAACGCAGATCTTTTTTTCTTTCTTTTTTCTTCTTCTTCCTATTATTCTTTTTTTAAATTAATGTCAGAATCAACATAACAAATAATCAGACAGTAGTAACTCTGAGTTGAAATGAACATAATTGGCCTGGGGGGGAGGGAGGGGGGCCATTCCGGAAAAGCGAAGCGAGTTTACCGAAAAGTCCACGACCTCCTCACAGTACCGCCCAAGTGATTGAAATAACGCGGGACACGGTGCGTGTGTGTGTGTGGTGTGTTTGTGTGTGTTTTATGCAATAGAATACCTAATGATTAACCCGTGTTGTCAAAGGTTGCACATAAATACACACTGGTTTGTATTTGTTTATTTACCCCCCTTTCTTAAAACATCACAGGAAACGTCTCTGGAAACACATTTTATTAATAATTTGTTTATATTAGATGCCAGGCAACATAAAATACCAGACAATACACTTTATAGAAAAAAACAAATCCAAGGAAATCTGTTGATTTATTAATAAACAATCAGTGAATCTTAAGGAAAATGTACTTTGCAGCAGTGTTTATATGTGTATGTACTGCATTTATTCATTCTTAAATAAAGATATGTCCTCTGACTTTACGTTTCATTAAATGATTCTCCATCAGAGCTTGAGGCAAGAAAAAAAGCTGTTCAGAGCTGTGCTGCCTTAACGTTCAGAAAACAGCTGTACTGACTGAAGTGGCTTTTATTTTGAAACCACAGTTTATCCAACATTTAGTGAGGGGAGGAAACTAAAAAAAAGTTAATTCACATCCAACTAGTAAAACCAGTCAGTTTGCTGTGTTCTGTGTTAAACGACGTCACTGCTGTGAAGTCCTGGAGCCTAGGGGAAGAAAGCAGCAGGTAGAATCTACAGGGGGAGATTCAGCAAGCTCTCCCTCCACCATGGAGAGCACCTCACCCATCAGTCGCTCCACCTCTCCCCTTTGGTTTGGTCCTCTGAAAGGGAAGAACTACGGGAGCCTGGCGCCCTAGAACGTTCCGTTGACCCCTGGTTCACCTCACTCGTTAAGAGTAATCACAACAGGGAGATCCCAGCCTCACTACCTTCACCAGAAAGGGGGGTGTTGTCCAGGGGTGAAAGTAAGTACCGGTACGGTCCGGTACTGCGTACCACTAAATGATTCAGTGGCGGTACGCAGTACCTGGAAGAAGGGAGAGAGCGGCTACCTGCTGAAGCCCTCATTCAGACCCAGTCACGGCCACAATTTGGGTCAGAAAATAGATCCGCTAGCAATATGCAGTCTTGAACACTACTATGTCTGTTTATAAATTGCTTTTAACTCATTCCGAATTGTTTCTGAACTATCCGTGCTGAGTTTTGGTCCATGCTGGACGGAACCTTGGCCGGACATCTCCTTCTCTTCCTCGCGGCTCTTGCCCTGCTTCTCTCCCCCTCCCCTCGGAGAAAGCCGGGTGCCTTCGAAACGTGCACTACGTTTAATGTCTTTCCTTTCGTGGTAAAATGTCCCAAATAAAATCAGTAGGAGAGTCAACAGTTGTGTTTCATGTTATTATATTTAATTTCAACGCACAGAACAACTCGAAATAAAACTGCTTATATGAGCTAACGACCAGAGATTTCGCTCAGCAGTACGTAAATGCCTATGCGCGTCTCATCCGAAACAGAGCGGTTGCTCAGGGGATGGGTACGTTTGATTTAATGTACTGCCACTGGGACATTTTCCACAACTGGTCCACAGACGTCAAGAAACGCCGCTGGCGCTGGGACAGGACGAACAATGAAATACATCAACGAAATTCGACACATTCTTGTGATTGGCTGAAACATTTAGCAAGATTTAAATATCTGTCAGTTATCAAATACAGATATATATATATATACATACCGGAGAGAAACACAACAGTCACATTTTGTTTTGGTCAAATTAGAATTTGGAATAATGCAGAGAAAAATTACTTCTTTATTCAAAAGAAAAGACAGGGACACTGAAGATGAGTTACCACAAACTAGAAAATCTCCCAGAGATTAATATTTTGACAAAGCTGAGGGTCAGGGTGAAGAGGAGACACAGTGTCAGGAAAAAGAAGCAGCTGTAGGATCCCCAGAAGAAAAGCACAGATGATGATGCTAGGCCTCCTGCTTATCCTTCCATTTGGGCAAAGGACCAATACGAACAAATTAAAAGTAAAAATGAAGGGTTGAATGCCCAACATGGTAAACTGGGATGCACTCCATGCCACAATGTTAAGAGTCTAGGTCTCAAGGCATGCCGTGGTGTCAGTATTGCTAGCCAGTGGTCTGAGGGAAAGATACCATTTGGTATTTCAAGAGATGTCCAGCTTTTATTGCTGCACAAAAAAATCCATGAGCACCGAAACTCCCAAGCACACAATGAAGCAGTTAAGATTCTTCAGACAGCAAAGAAAGACATTCTTCAGAACATGAACGCCACCAGTCAGGAGTCTGTATTTGAGTCCACTGCCAGGGTATTCAGGACAGCATATTATGTGGCCAAAAACAATAAGCCATTCACTGACTTTGAGAGTCTGATTGAACTGCAGCAAGCTAATTTTGCTGATGTAGATCGTGGGTTGCACAGCAAAACTGTCTGTGTTGACATAACTGATCATGTGTCGTCCCAGATGAAGAAGAAACTCCTGAGGAAAATTATAGAAAATAGGTGTAAAATTACAGTACTAGCTGATGAGTCAACCACTGTGAGGTACAAATCAACATTAATTGTGTTTTTGAAAGCCAGTGTTGATGGAGCCCATTGCTTTTGCATTGGACCTTATTGAGCTGGATAGCCTGTCTGCTGTTCATATCAAAGAACAGCTCATGAACTGCTTGCTCAAGAGTGGCTTCACCACTGAAATGCTGCAGGAAGTTTTCATTGGATTTTGCAGTGATGGGGCCAATGTGATGCTGGGAGTGAAGTGTGGTGTTGAGAAGCTGCTCCAGGATGACTTTCCAGGCATTGTACTGTGGCACCTATATTCATTGTATAGCCAGTCACCAAAAAACATGAGAGAGCTAAGTGAATGTGTTCACAATTTAGGATTATTACTTATTATTAATTATTATTATTATTATTATTATTTAGGAGAATTACTTCAGGCCTCTGTGGAACATCTTTTAGATTATGTATTTTGATGAGGGGTAGATCCACTTTGAGTTTTTGCTCATGACTGTTCTTAATCATTTATGTGATACTTAGTATGTCAGAAAGTAAGACAGTCCAAAGACAGAGACCTGTTAATGGTTCAGGATGTTGAAAATGTTATGAAAGTTATGTAATTTCTTCATGTTAAAAGAGACACTTTAAAATGTTCACATTTTTAGGTTTATTGAATATCAGTTGTGTTCATGGCAGAAAGTATTCTGGATGTTTATCAATATTTCATATATGCCAGCACCTTCATAATAATACAAAAATGATCATATTGTAAAGTGTGTCTAATTTCTGCCTACTCCACACAGGTAGCCTACAGTAAAATTTCGAAATGTTTTTATTTGTTTGGGTTTTCATTTAGCTTTTTTTTTTTAAGTGCATGAAGCGAGAGAGAGAACAATATGAGGCAATGAAGGTTTTGGTAATAGTACCGGCAAGAATTAAAATCTACTTTCAGCCCTAGTGTTGTCACTCAAAAACAGAAGTACATACACTCCGATTGTCCTGACAGTGCCAACTGAATTACAATACAATTATATAACATGTACACTTCCAATGGAGTATCTAAGAATATAATGTTGTTATAGGATTATGGTACCGATTGGTCTGGCCCGACCCCATGTCATGGCAACATCAACCTCAAGAAAGCTTCCCCACCAACCACAGTCCGCGGAGGAAAGTCCTCTAGCAGTGCTCCTCCAATCATAGTCCTGTTTTCAGCTGTCAACGGTGACTGATTGGTCCCCTTCAGTTGCACTCCCATTCACGCTCACTCAGACATCGGGCTCTTTCACAAGCTCATCAGATGCAAGTAACTGGGATGTACAGCAAATAACTGTAAATCCTGTACATCCCAATTACTTGCATAATTGTAATTGAATTGTATAGATTATAAGGGTATAGTCTGTAACCTGCACTTCATCCTGGACATCCTGTATATTCTGCTGTACATTCTGCACATTCTGTACAAAACTGAAAATCATGTACATTCTAATATAATACTGTATATTATACAAGACCAATACTGTATAATTGTAAATGTATAGCTTCTGTACATAATCATTATGCTCCCTGGAAGGATTCACCTCACCCACCGTTTTTTACTTATTGTTATTGACCCCACCCCCTATCCCTGTGTACACTTTCTAATCTTTTACCTCACACCCTTACCCTTGTGTGCTTTACGAGACTGTGTGCCGTTGATACAAAGGAGTTTCCCTCGGGATCAATAAAGTAATCTGAATCTGAATCTGAAAAGGGGGGCGTTGAGGTGCGGTTGGAGGGCGTTTGTGTCTGTTTTTTAATGCCAGTTTCATCTCACCGACACCTACTCATTTTATGGAGCCCCTCTGGGGTCATAAATCTGATGCACCTGATAGTGATACAAGTTAGATAATTAGCTTCATGCTTTTATAATTTCCACATTTATACTGTGCATTGTTTGTGTGTCCAAGGTAGGATATTTTTAACAGCACACTTCTGGATTCTCTATATTTTTCATAAACAACACAAAATGTCATAGCCTGTGCTAGCCTATATTGAATAATCAGAAAATATGCCCACATCCATACGCATTAATGCCTAGGCCTGAATATAGGCTAATTAAACATTCCATAACCAGTTCAAAAGTAGACTAGTCTAAAAGTCTGTACTTACACATTACAGGTGTCTGAGGGTCTGAACGACGACCAACTCCTCCTGTACACTAACCACCTGAGAGTGGTTAAGGTGGACATGGACATCAGATTCCGGGACCTCCTGGATCTTGACGTACCAACCTGGGTGGTACAGCCGTTTGCAGCGGACGCCAGAGAGGCTGAGCATGACCTGCGAGAACAACTTGTCGATGTGCAGAGTGACGACGAGGCCCAAGCAGTCCTCCGTACATCTGGCTGGGAGAAGATGTGGATAACCTTCACGCAGCGGTACCCGGCTCTGTGGGAGAAGACAAGGTTGCTGCTCCTCTCATTCCGAACAACATACCTCGTTGAGCAGGGGTTCAGTCTGGTCATCCATATGCAGAGCAAGCCTCGGGCACACTGCGGCTGAAACTCACTGCTCTCCAGCCCGCAGTTAAAAAACTCGCTGAGAACCACCAAGCTCAGGGCTCACATTAACTGTGACTAACAATAACAATATAGATTGTTAGAAGAAAAAGTTGTTATGGGGGGGGGGGGGGACCTGGAAAATGGATAGGGGGGCACTGGCCTAAAAGAGGTTGAGAACCACTGGTATAGAGGGATCTTCAGTGTTCATGGTGAATTGGCCACAACTGGTCTGCAGCTTGTCCCTTATTGCATAGATTTTGTGGTCAAAGAATTCTAGAAATTCATTTGGAGAAAGATCCGTGCTCACACTGTGTGTACTTTTACTCGTGAGTTTTGCAACGGTATCAAATAGAAATTTAGCATTGTGCTGGTTCTTACTGATCGACTTAGAAAAGTATTCTGATCTGGTCCAATTGAGGATTTGTCCTTCCAGTTCAGGCAGAAGACCTCCAATTTAGTAGTACGCCACTTACGTTCTAGCTTTCTAGTGGACTTTTTTAGAGTACGAGTTTCCTCTGAGTACCAAGGTGCACGTTTCTTGTCCTTCATTTTCTTTAATTTGAGAGGGGCAACAGAGTCCAGTGAACGCTGAAGAGCTAGAATCAGATCTCTAGTTTTATCATTCAGGGATTTATCTGGTGCAGCAAGTGCTTCTAGAGCTGCAGGTAGAATACTCGCCATTTCCAGAGTTGTAGTTGGAGTTATGTGACGGCTACTAGAAATGTTCATAGCACCTCCTAGGTTCTGGCAAAGGTCTAAAAGTAACAAGGTAATGATCTGAATATGTAGGATTGTGTTCATTATATGAATTAAGATGGGTAGGTTCGGAAACTACCTGTGTGAAGCCCTAATCAGAATGGGGGTTTATTCGCTATGCAAGGTTAACAAACATAGAATTCACTTTGGCAGGAATGAGCAAACATAGAACATACAGTTGTGGTCAAAAGTTTACATACACTAGTGAAGATCATGTATGCCATGGCAATATAGGGTTTTCAATAAACTCTACAACTCTTATTTTTCTGTGATGGAATGATAAGGAGCACATATTTCTTTGTCACAAAAAACATTCATGAAAATTTTTTCTTTTATGAATTTATTATGGGTCTTTTGAAAATGTGACAAAATCTGCTGGGTCAAAAATATACATACAGCAATGTTAATATTTGGTTAAATGTCCCTTGGCCATTTTCACCTCAATTAGGCGCTTTCGGTAGACATCCACAAGCTTCTGGCAAGCTTCTGGTTGAATCTTTGACCACTCCTCCTGACAGAATCGGTGCAGTTCAACTAAATTTGTTGGTTTTCTGAGTCGGACTTGTCTCTTCAGCACAGTCCACATATTCTCTATGGGGTTTAAGTCAGGACTTTGGGAAGGCCACTCTAAGACCTTAATTCTAGCTTGATTTAGCCATTCCTTCACCACTTTTGATGTATGTTTGGGGTCATTGTCCTGTTGGAACACCCAACTACGTCCAAGACCCAACTTTCTGGCTGATGATTTTAGGTTTTCCTGCAGAATTTGGAGGTAGTCTTCCTTCTTCATTATTCCATTTACTTTCTGTAAAGCACCAGTTCCACTGCCAGCAAAACAGGCCCACAGCATAATACTACCACCACCATGTTTGACGGTAGGTATGGTGTTCTTGGGGTGAAAGGCCTCACCTTTTCTCCTCCAAACATATTTCTGGTCATTGTGGCCAAAAAGCTCAATTTTAGTTTCGTCTGACCACAGAACTTTCCTCCAGAAGGCCTTGTCTTTGTCCATGTGATCAGCAGCAAACTTCAGTCGAGCCGTAAGGTGCCGCTTCTGGAGTAATGGCTTCCTTCTTGCACGGCAGCCTCTCAGCCCATGGCGATGTAGAACACGCTTGACTGTGGACACTGACACATGTGTTCCAGCAGCCTCCAACTCATTGCAGACTTGCTTTTTGGTGGTTCTTGGTTGACTCTTGACCAACCTGACCAATTTTCTCTCAGCAGCAAGTGATAGCTTGCGTTTTCTTCCTGATCGTGGCAATGATACAACTGTGCCATGCACTTTATACTTACAAACAATTGTTTGCACAGTTGATCTTGGGACCTGCAACTGCTTTGAAATGGCTCCAAGGGACCTTCCTGACTTGTTCAAGTCAATGATGCGCTTTTTCAGATCCGTGCTGAGCTCCTTAGACTTTCCCATTGTAGTATTTCTGGCTGAGTCTAGTGAATGTGTCAAACAAGCCCTATTTACATGGACTGAAAGAAGTCACCAGCTGGAGTCAATCATAATCACTCGTAAGAAGTTAGGAGGCCATGCCAAAAAGCAAATTGGATTGAAACAACTTTTTCTACATCACCAAATTGGTAATTCAAGGTGCTGTATGTATATTTTTGACCCAGAAGATTTTGACACATTTTCAAAAGACCCATAATAAATTCGTAAAAGGACCATTTTTCATGAATGTTTTCTGTGACAAAGAAATATGTGCTCCTTATCATTCCATCACAGAAAAATAAGAGTTGTAGAGTTTATTGAAAACCCTATATTGCCATGGCATACATGATCTTCACTAGTGTATGTAAACTTTTGACCCTAACTGTATATGTGGCATACTAATAAAATAAAAAAATGAATACAATGTAAAATACACTACAGATATGATACATATAAACAAATAATACAAATGATACAAATGATGCAAATAGTACAAATGATACAGGTAACATGGAAGTACAAATAACATAGGTACAGAGTGGAATGGGTATATATAGTACGTGGGAGGGAGGGGGGGGGGTATATACACAGTAGTGTAAACAGTGGTGCAAAAATCACAGTAGTAAGTTTTTAAAGTTTTTAGCCTGTGTTCCGCTCTTCACTTTCTCCAACCGTCCCTGGAGGAGGGGATCCCTCACTGAATTGCTCCTTCCAAGGTTTCTTCCATTTTTTCTACCTAGTGAGTTTTTCTGGGAGTTTTTCCTTGTCTTCCTTGAGGGTTTAGGTTGGTTGAGGGGCGGTTCTAGGGGCATATGTGAAGCCCTCTGTGACATTACTTGTAAAAAGGGCTATACAAATAAATGTTGATTTGATTTGATTAAAGTGTTGTGTGCTGAAGTGGCAGAGTGCAGTGGGATTCTGGAGGGGGGTGTGGGGTGTTGGTGGATGTCTCAAACTGAGTCCTTGGCCCTATTGAAGAGGGCAATAGCAGAGGGGTAGAAGCTATTCTTGTGGCGAGAGGTTTTGGTCCTGATGGACCGCAGCCTCCTGCCAAAAGGAAGCAGCTGAAGCACAGAATGTCCAGGGTGGGAGGAGTCGGCCGCAATCTTCCTCACCCGTTTTAGAGACCTTGCCATGTGCAGGTCCTCAAGGGATGGCAGGTTGCAGCCTATCACCTTCTCAGCGGCACGTATGATACGTTGCAGTCTGCTTTTGTCCTTTGTCAAGCAAGGAGAAAATGTAATGCTATGATTGGATGTGAAATCTTATTTTACACACTGTTGCTGACAGAACGAAGCTTTATCCCCAAGGTCCCATGGACGTAACATGCTGCTGAAGATCGTAGATGAACCCAGCTTTCAAAAAATGTGGGAGAGGTTTGTCCCGCTTGAAGAGAAAGAGTCCCTCAAAATGGTCATCAGCAAGCTCAAATCATGGTAAATTAATGTTCTCTTTTGAAAGGTTACAGCCATGAACTGTTTTTAACTCCCAGATTGAATCAAACTTGTGTTGGAATGACATGTTTTCCTTTGTCTTTGTAGGACCTTATTGTAAGGACTGCTGGCACATACTAAAACCCCTCGAACATCCTCTGATGAATCCACAACTGGACCATTCTTACCATGTTTTAGCAAACATGTCTTATGTAACTTCAAAACTACTATCTCTTGCACATCCTCCTACGTTTTAGCAAACATGTCTTTATTAACTGTCTTATTTAACAATAAATGTGCAGTGTCACCTTATTTCGTTATAGTCAATAATTGACTCGTTGAACATGCTGGCAAATAAGGGACACTAAATACATGTAATCACTCAAACAATAATTCCATAGAATGTAATGGAATTATAAAGTATGAATCGAACCCAGTTGTAAAGGGGACTAGATTTCCCACATAATGCCATGGTATAGCAATGTCTAAATCAGGGGGTGTCTACAAGGGGTGTCTACAGCGAGGGTGTAATCACACATAAGTAATTAAAGTTTATTATATACCACACAGGACAGCAGAAAGGACGTTATAGTGGCACCAAAATAAAACATAATCCCAACCCCCTTTATAGGTGTACAAAGGTGCACCCCAAAATACAGTGGGTGGTGCACACTAATAAACTGAGGTACTACCATATTTTCCGGACTATAAATCGCTCCGGATTATAAATCGCACCAGCCAAAAAATGCATAGTAAAGGAAAAAACATATATAAGGCACACTGGCGTATAAATCGCATTTTTGGGGGACGTTTTTTTAAATAAAATCCAACACCAAAAACAGACATGTCATCTTGAAAGGCAATTTAAAAAAGAGAACAACAGGCTGAATAAGTGTACGATATACAAAGTTACATTACTCATATCAACGAACTGAGAATGTGCCTGGTATATTAACGTAACATATTAAGAGTTATTCTGATAACTATAGCATAAAGAACATGCTAACAAGTTAACCAAACCATCAGTTTCACTCACGCGGTTTAGTGTGAACATAACATGTGAAATGATATCAGTGTTGGGCAAGCTACTTGGAAAGTATAGTGAGGGGAGCGTACCTATGTTCCCACGGCCCATTGGTCCCACAGCATTAAGACTTTTCTTTTTCAAGGCCCATTGGTCCCTAAACCCTAACCCTAACCTTAACCCTAACCTAACCTTAACCCTAACCCTTAAATTTAGCACATACCTTTCTTCTTACCTTTATTTAGGTTTAATGGGCTGTGAGACCAATGGGCCTAATTTTGAAGGGAAAAAAATACTAGTAATGTGGGACAAATGGGCTGTGCACGGGAAAATAGGGCTGACCCCAGGACTGCAGGTGTTACAAGGGTCCACCTTTTCTCAAGTCTCAGCGACAAGGTGAAGAAAGACTTGGTTCTCTCCAGCTGTGCAGCGGCGGATGAAATATTCAGGCATCTCGAGAACCGCTTCGGGAACAAGGAAAAAATTGTTGTCAAGATATCTGAAAAGGTTCACGCCCTACCACCTGTAAAAGGAAAAAATCCCAGGAAAGCTATTGAGCTCATCCAGGCCGTGGAACGGGCCCTTAGCAATTTAGTAATCCTGGGAGAAGAAGATGTTCTTAAGAACCGCTGGGTAGTACAGTCCCTGGAAAGCAAGCTCCCAAGCTCTTTGAAGGAAAAGTGGATTGTGCATAAGACTGAGCCTAGTTTCGATCCCCAGAACCACTTCAATTGCTTGCTACGCTTTCTGAAGAAGCAGGAGGCAATCTTGGAGGAGCTGGATCAGTTGGACGAGGCTGGAGAGCCCTGCAGTAAAGGTGCCATCAGACAAGTCAGGAAAAGTCAAGAGAGCATTCTCAAAAGCCACCTTAGGCCAAAGAGGGCCTAAGCCAAAACCGTGCTCGGACTCGTGCACTGCTTGTGCTGACGAGACGCATGCTGGCAGACTGTTCGCCTGCAGAGTCTTCAGGTGAATGGATCTTCAAGCAAAAAAAATCTCATCTTAAGACCCACGGGGTATGTAGTCGGTGCCTGTGCTTCCATCTGAAGAATGGCCGCTGCAATCCAAAATTCCTCTGTAGCAAACCAGACTGTTGCGAAGAGGCTCACCACTATCTCCTCTGCCCCAAGTCCATTGCTCAAAAATATGCTGGCAGTAGGGATCAAACAACTAAGAAGGTGGAGAGAAAAGGCCTTGGGCTGACCAGCAGGCAAGAGGAGCTTTTGATGAAGGTCACGCCGGAGCTGAGAGCAGAGTTTTGAAAGGCATTTTCGAACAAAGCCTCAACCAC
Organism: Neosalanx taihuensis; assembly: GCA_030340665.1. NCBI lineage: Eukaryota > Metazoa > Chordata > Actinopteri > Osmeriformes > Salangidae > Neosalanx > Neosalanx taihuensis. The sequence continues at coordinate 10,644,140 of CM059290.1, read as the reverse complement.
CATCTGCACTGCTGGTAGTAGACCACAAGAGTACCCGGTGGTAATGATGTTACTGGAGGTAACTACCAACTCAAGCCAGCTGATCGGCACTCTTATTGACCTTGCCTCCGACACCAACTATATTACCAACAAAGCTGCCCAGCGCCTTGGACTGACTGGTGAGACCATTAAACTGATAGTCCATGGAACAGGAGGAATGACCAAGACGGTTATGACCAAGAGGTACTCTCTGCGCCTCAGAGTGAAGACTACCAAGGAGACGGTCACAGAACACAAACTGCTCTGCTACGGCCTTGATAGTATCGCAGAGGTAAGCCAACCTGTCACTCCGCAGCAACTGAAAAGGATTTTCCCTGACGTCGCTGCAGAAGAGCTGGTCCGTCGTGAGAATATTGATCTCCTTATTAGCCACAGGGAAAGTCGCCTAGTTCCACAGCCATTCAAGAAGATGGGGGATTTAGTCCTCTGGGATGGCCCACTGGGAAAAACTGTTGGCCGTACTCACCCTGATCTTACCCAGTGGTGTCAAACAACTAGCATAAAATCTCACTACAGTACTTTTAAATGGTTGTCTTTAAAGAATGTTAACAGTTTGTATGTATATTAAAGTTGAAATTAAAGTAATAAAAACCAAGGGCAACCAAGCAAATTCTGCCATCATCCCATTAGCACTGACCAGTGAAGGAGCACTACTGGAAGAGGAAAAGGCCGTATAGACCCCTCTGTGGAACAGCGCCTTGGTCACAGCAAGCAGAGGAAGATGGATTCAGCAGAATTAGCAGCCCTGAAAGTAAGGCGCTCAACAGCACAAGCCCTTTTTAGCAAGAGAGCTAACAAGCTGTCCCTCACTGTTGATCTCCTAGAAAAAAAAGAGTGCTTATCGACGAGATCAGAGCACTTGGTGTGGACTTTGGAAAGGTGCACGATACAGGTGTTGATTATGTTGATGCTCTTGGAGAAGTGGAGAGTGAGGAAGATGAGAAGACAGCAGAGAAAACAGCAAAGTGTCTTCCCACATACACTGAAACACTTCAGCGTGCTAAGGACCAAATTCGCCTATGTTGACTTGAAGACGACGCACGCCATTGGTGCAGAAGAGAAATATGCTGAGGTGGAGAGTATTGATGTAAAGGAGCTGCCGAGGGAAGACTGTGAAGCATTGAGAGAGAGCCTGGTAGAGAGAATCAGCAGGCTTGAGCGGAAGGTGTTTGAGTGGGAAGGTCTTGTCTTTGAAACCAAGATGACAGTGTATATGTAGCAGTTGTACAAGCTGGAAGGCGGCATGACTGGACAAAGAGCTGGCAAAAGTTGAAGTGGACAGTAAAGGGTGAGTGTGAAGAGGCTGAAGAAGCAGGTGCTGATGAAGAGCACAGTGAGGAGCCCGCTGGAGCTGCCATGCCAGCGCCAACACCAATCCCTAACATGCATCATGGGGCCTATCGCTTCAGACCACGGATCAGTCTTGAACGAACAAGTCTGCCCATGTTCTCAGGAGACTGATTACTACCGGTGGAAGGCTGAGTGGTAAGAGCTGGAACAGCTGGGAAACCCACAGAGGACTGCGGGAGCGTACCTATGTTCCCACGGCCCATTGGTCCCACAGCTCATTGGTCCCACAGCATTAAGACTTTTTTTTTCAAGGCCCATTGGTCCCTAAACCTTAACCCTTAAATTCAACACATACCTTTCTTCTTACATTTATTTAGGTCCAATGGGCCGTGGGACCAATGGGCCTAATTTTGAAGGAAAAACAAATCTTAGTAATGTGAGACCAATGGGCTGTGGGAACATAGGGCTGACCCCCTAGTGAGCTAAGCTACTAGTTACTCTACATCAGGGGTCTCAGACTCTTGTTAACCAAGCCACTACACCAGCTGATTTCAATAACGATTTTGATTTCACCAAGTGGAGAAACTCATTAGTGAAATCAGCTGGTGTAGTGGCTTGGTTAAAAAGAGTTTGAGACCCCTGCTCTACATTAAATTAAGCTTCACTTCACCGAAGCTAAGCACCTGTGTAAAGTTTGCCCCCGTCTTGTTCAAAATATTAAAATAGCACTGCTGTTCGTTTGTGCCGTTTGTGCTGGTTTGTGCTGTTTAAGGTTTTGAGTAATTCAAAAGTACATTCTGGCCAGTGACGTCACTCTGTCACGACCAAATCGATTCAAAATGGTCTCTATTGTTTGTACTACGTTTGTGCTGGTTTCTGCTGTCAAAAGAAATTGTAAGCAACCGAGCCATCAATGGCAGTGGACCCTTCCATGCTGGAGTCCTTATGCAATGGTGAGGTCAACCATAGTTACTCCACAAGAGCAGCACTGTGGGTTGAAATTGCTGCAGAGTGCACTTACAGACTCCAAGATGTTCCCATGCACATCACCATTGGAAATGAGCAGTTCCTCCTGAGGGGCATTGTTGCTTTTATTCCAGGGCCTGACAGGGAAGCTATGGGACACTATGTGGCATACTGCAGGAGGACGTTCTCGGCATGGGAGCGGTATGATGACCTGTCCAAGGGGGTTTCCACAGCACAGGAAAACAGAATGTGCAACCCCATGTTGCGTTCTACACAAAAGAGTAGTAAAAACATTACATATTCAACAAGGGAGGCTATTTTCTACATTTAAGAAATTGGATTTGTTGCTATTTTTGCACTTTGTTGGTTGATGAATAAATGGCACTCGCAGTTGCGTTGTCAACGTGAGAAATTGCCTCTTTACTTCTCTTATCACATACATTCAAACCTTAGGTTTTCTTGCCCAGCCCAGGGTTATGTTGGATATGATTAAGGCCCCTAACTGAAAAGCACTGCAGGGGTAGTGAAAAATAAAACAATAATTTTTTTAAAACCATAATATCAAAACAATTTCTTTTGACAGCACAAACCCACACAAACCAACACAAACGATAGAAACCATTCTGAAGCGATTTGTCGGGGGGGCTGGTTACATAACAAGTGGGCAAAATAAAGTTTTAAAAGTTTTAAAACTTTTAGTTTTAAAAGTTTTAAAAACTATAATAGCACAAATGTTTATTTTAACAGCACAAACCAGCACAAACGTAGCACAAATGATAGAGATCATTTTGACTCAATTTGAAGGTTGACGGGGGCCCTCCGTTTTCCAAAAAGTTTTCGTTTACATCAACCCGCATAAATACACCATCTAGCACCATCATAACTACGCCAAGCCTGGGCGGTCTGGTCTAGGCGCCCTGCAAGCCAATCAGAATCCTCATTTCGGGGCATCAGCTGCCGAAAACTCAGTTTTCTCAGTTTACACGCAAATCCGCAGTTTTCCACAATCTCCGCTTTAGCCGGAGTTTTTAGAAAGATTCGTTTTCAGAGGAGAATTCATCGTTTGTGTGTAAAACGAAGGGAAATGTCTCCATTTTCAAAAATACCCGGCTACGTGTGCACATAGGGTCAATGTAGAGCAGGGGTCTCAAACTCGTGTTAACCAAGCCACTACACCAGCTGATTTCACTAATGAGTTTCTCCACTTAGTGAAATCAAAATCATTCTTGAAATCAGCTGCATGAGTTTGAGACCCCTGATGTAGAGTAACAAGTAGCTTAGCTCCCTACAGTTTCTAAGTAGCTTGCCCAACACTGATAATTTCACATGTTATGTTCACACTAAACCACGTGAGTGAAACTGATGGTTTGGTAAACATTTTAGCATGTTCTTCATGCTATAGTTATCTGAATAACTCTTAATATGTTACGTTAATATACCAGGCACGTTCTCAGTTCGTTGTTTATGCGTCATGTAACGTTAGTGTAGCAGACTGTTAAGTGGTAGAGGGGAGTTTTGGTCCGGCATGGGTGGCCGTACAACTGTGACGTAGGTTCCGGGTTCTGGTTTGAAGCGGGGGAGAATGTGAAATAAAGAAGCGTGGCTACCGAACCAACATTCGATTCTCCTGTCCTCTTTAATGGCGATTGTTCACACGTGCACTATTAGCGAACCAATAAAGCACGGTTACATTAGTATACCGTACACTTACTCAGCCTGTTGTTCGCCATTTTATTTTAAATTGCCTTTCAAGATGACATGTCTGTTTTTGGTGTTGGATTTTATCGAATAAATTTCCCCCCAAAATGTGACTTATACACCAGTGCGACTTATATGTTTTTCCTTCTTTATTATGCATTTTAGGGCTGGTGCGATTTATAATCCGGAGCGAATTATAGTCCGAAAAATACGGTACATCAAAGCTTCTTTTTTTATTGGAACACCGGGAGGCGGCCCCGGGGAAGACCTAGGACACGCTGGAGGGACTATGTCTCTCGGCTGGCCTGGGAACGCCTTGGGATCCCCCCGGAGGAGCTGGAGGAAGTGTGTGCGATGAGGGAAGTCTGGGCTTCCCTGCTCAGACTGCTGCCCCCGCGACCCGGTCCCGGATAAGCGGAAGATAATGGATGGATGGATGGATGGATGGATGGAACAACTTCATTCCAAGGCAAAGCCATCTCGGTGATCAATAAAACTATCAATCAGACCAATAAGCAGGCAAAAATGTTACATTCAGTTTATTAAATACGCTGTGCTCTCACTGAAAAGCTAAACTCTAACAAGATTAATGAACTAATGAAATGTTCATATAACTCAAACAACACAAACCAAACGGACCATTTAAACTTAAAGGGAGGAACCAGGTTAATTGATGAACCTTGGTTGTGGCAGGTGTGTTAGGCGCGCCACTCGCCTCTGTCGGATGAACAAAAGATGGGAGACAAACACACAAAACACCACATAACAAAACAGGTTTAACGATACAGAACATCAATACATCAACCTCCTCCCACAACTTAAACAATCTACCCACGAGAAAGGGCATCAGCAAACACATGTGAGAGGCGCAGAGTGGTAGTCATACAGAGCCATGTTGAGACAAGGCTGCATGTGCGACTCCGCAGGACAGGAGATTAGGGTGGAGCTCTGGAGCAACAGATCATCACAGTTCATCACAGTTAATCACAGATCCTCACAGTTCATCACAGATCATCACAGATCCTCACATATCCTCACAGTTCATCACAGATCATACACCTGATCATTTCGGGAAGTACTGAATGTTGCTCATTAAGGTAGGTTACTAGCCGATCTGATAAACACTTCTTAAACTCCTCAACGAGCACCAATTCCCTTATTGATTTAAAATCAAAAAATCATCTTACTGGCTTTACACCAGCGGTTGAACTGGGTCTCTTTCTCGTGCAAATTCAACAAAAGTTTTGCCAGGAGATTTTCAGAGATCGAAACTTTTGCCTATAGGCTTCACTGATCAGCTCATAAGCATGAAGCACCGCTTTCTTAAGCACCCTATAATCACCTAGACCAGGGGTGTCCAATCCTGGTCCTCGAGGGCCGCTGTCCTGAACGTTTTAGATGTTTCCCTGCTCCAGCACACCTGATTCTAATGAAGCGTCGTTATCAAGCTCTGTGGAGGTGTGCTGGAGCAGGGAAACATCTAAAACCGTCAGGACAGCGGCCCTTGAGGACCAGGATTGGACACCCTTGATCTAGACCATCTTCAAGAGACAAAGAGGACAATATCTCCTGAGCTTTACCAGATAGTGTAGTCTGAATCAGTACTGCCCAGACATCTTCAGGCCAACGTAGAGCAATAGCTATTCTCTCAAAGGCATTAATAAATGAGACCACCTCATCCTCATGGAACTGAGGTACTATTGAGATATGTTTGCTCACATTGAAAACACCAGTACTAGAAGACATAGTACTGTAAAGTGTCACCTTAACCATTAATTCTAGTTCTTTGAGTTTTAGTTCATTTGCTAACTAACTCTAGCTTGCGAACTTCCAGTTTGTGTTCAAACTCAAGCTGCAACCGAGTTATTCTAAGCCGTTCACGTTCCTCAGGAGCTGAGGATGGAGGGACAGCATCATGAAATCCGCTCTAACAAAGCACAGGCATCAGGTGCAGGGGCGGATCTACGGGGGGGCAAGGGGGGGCAGACGCCCCCCCCACTTGAGAGCCTTGCCCCCCCAGCTGCCCACGTACTGTTGTCCCATGACCCCCTGCCAAGACCTCTTGCCACCCCTTTGCCCCCCCCCCCCCCCCCCCCCCCCATGTAAAATTTTCTAGATCCGCCCCTGATCAGGTGCCTCCTCCTCATCTTCTTCCTCCTCCCCCTCGCCATCGCCATCTGTGGCACCCGTGCCTGCACCCAGCACCTCACGGTCCACCAACAAATGGACAACGGCTTCTTTCAAATCGGCATTAACCATCCTCTTGGGTAACACAACGTCAAAGTGATCTGCAATAAAATACAGATCCTCCCTTGTGCACTCATCCACCTTCTCAACCGAAGGAGTGCTGAGAAAGTCGTCCAACTCAAAGGAACTCATAACATATACCACTATGTAACCACAACACTAGACTACTAAACAGCCTATACTATTACACACCAACACCTCCTCACACCCTCGTCTCCCCCCCCCACTTTCCATCCCAGGCCTGGAGGGGGCGCTGTGGCCAACACTGCACAACAACAACCCCATCAGACCACATCCAAGCCTAAAACATCCATATCACCTCCTAGCTCAGTTTCTCCAAGCCTTGGTCCTGTTCAGGCAGGAGTCAGGTGGCACACATACACTACACACACACACTGTCTGCTCCTACACACACACACACACTCTGTCTGTTCCTACACACACACACACACACTGTCTACTCCCACACACACAAACACACTCATACTCTATACACACACACAAAAACACTATACACACATACTGTCTACAACTACACACACATACTATCCACTATCCTACACATACTTGACAACTACACTACACACGCAGCTAGACAACGCCACATTCACTCCGCACACAGATATGTGCAACACTCGCACGCTCCAAAATCGTAGACAACATCACACACACTTCTAGACAACTAGACAGGCCCTGTATGAATCATCCTGCTGTCATCTCCATGACCTGCGGGTCTGTTCACACCTGTCCCAAAGACACTACCACAACACTGATCTAGAAACTTCTGGAATGAGGCTGGTGTGAGAGGGGGGGGGATCTGAACAGGATACACATATATGTATTGTCCATATATGGGTATGGACAGATCTATATCATAATCCTTTATGTACGTCCATATATGGTCATGGACAGACACATCCATAAATATGGCTGGGGGGGGGCGTTAGACTCACATAGAAGGCCTGTTCCCGTAGCGATGGGTGTCAGGCGGACTCTGGTGGTAGGTAGAGAAGCGCTTGTTGACTTTTGGAGGCTTGTTGTTCGTGCTCGCTGCCGCTTCTCCAATGGACTTCACTTTGATTGACTTCTCTTACATTCACTTTGAGCACTCGCCACAGATTCTCAATAGGATTGTGGTCTGGGCTCTGTCTGGGCCACTCTAGGACCTTTGTTTTGGTATCCTTCAGGAACTGTTGGACCAATTTCGATGTATGCTTTGGGTCATTGTCTTGCTGGAAGACCCAACGACCACCTAAGGCTGGACTACAAGCAGATTTCTGCGTATTACCGTGTTCCTTGAAACATCAACTCCAGAAGAGGCCAGGTCAGCAACAATCATCTTGGCAGATGTCCGGGGCATCTTGCTGATATCTCCTCTCCAGGGTTCTTGAAATCTTGCGCTTAAGACCATGCCCAGTTTTGTTCCTTACAGAATTGGTCTCCTTGTACTTGGCAATGATGCAACGTACGGCAGTTTTAGACACTGTGAAATGGCAGTATAGCCTTCCCCTTTATTATGAGCCTCCACTATCTTCTTTCTGAGCTCAAGACTGATTTCCTGTCTTTGGCATGGTGAGTAAAAGTAGTGTTTTCCCAATAATGTGTTCAAGTTCCCTGTTCCTTGGAGTCCTTTAATGCTGATTGAATGCCCAGGTGTTAGTAGGAAGCCAATTGACTGCATAGGTGTGGTTTGAAAGCTGATTGATTAATTAGGTGTGTTTTGGAAGCTGATTGATTAATTGGGTGTGTTTTGAAAGCAAATATTCACAAGGGGCTAATATTTTTGACCACCCCATTTTCACTATTATTGTTTGTAAAGCAAGCCAAAATTGTTATTTTAAATTCCAAATTATATTGATTATATCACACTGGTTTGTATTTGTTTATTTACCCCCCTTTCTTAAAACATCACAGGAAACGTCTCTGGAAACACATTTTATTAATCATTTGTTTACATTTGATGCCAGGCAACATAAAATACCAGACAATAAACTTTATAGAAAAAAGAAATCCAAGGAAATCAGTTGATTTATTGCTAAACAATCAGTGAATCTTAAGGAAAATATACTTTGCAGCAGTGTTAATATGTGTATGCACTGCATTTATTCATTCTTAAATAAAGATATGTCCTCTGTCTTTACGTTTCTTTAAATGATTCTCCACCAGAGCTTGAGGCACTTAGATGCTGAAGAAAGCTGTTCAGAGCTGTGCTGCCTTAACATTCAGGAAACAGCTGCATCCAGAACTCCCAGGCTGAACTGGTCTGCCACCAGCTTGTTAAGAGTAATCACAACAGGGAGATCCCAGCCCCCAGCCTCACTACCTTCACCAGAAAGGGGGGTGTTGTCACTCAAAAACAGAAGTACATACACTCCGATTGTCCTGACAGTGCCAACTGAATTACAATACAATTATATAACATGTGCACTTCCAATGGAGTATATAAGAATATAATGTTGTTATAGGATTATGGCACCGATTGGTCTGGCCCGACCCCGTGTCATGGCAACATCAACCTCAAGAAAGCTTCTCCACCAACCACAGTCCGCGGAGGAAAGTCCTCTAGCAGTGCTCCTCCAATCATAGTCCTGTTTTCAGCTCTGTCACCGGTGACTGATTGGTCCCCTTCAGTTGCACTCCCATTCACGCTCACTCAGACATTGAGCTCTTTCACAAGCTCATCAGATCAAAAGTGCGTTTGCCTGCTATACATTTGTTCATTTTGTGTTATATAGATTATGACCTTCCATGACTTTTCTCTCTCCCTCTGTCTAAACCTCCCTTCCTCTCCCCCTGCCAATTTATACTTCTCTCTTTCTCTCTCTTCTTCTCTCCATTCCTCCCTGTCTATACCTCCCTCCCTTCTTCCCTCTCTCTCTGTCTCCCTCTCTCTTCCTCTCTCCCTCTGTCTATACCTCCCATGCTCTCTCTCCCTCCCTGTCTATACCTCCCTCCCTTCTTCCCTCTCTCTCTGTCTCCCTCTATCACTCTCTGTCTCTCTCTCTCCACCCCTCTCTGTCTTTCTGTCACTCTCTGCCTCTCTCTCTCTCTCCCACTCAGTCAGTTCATAGTGGGTTTAAAAGGTCTAGGCGTGATGTAAGGCAGATCGTCCTTCTTCAACTTCCTGTCATCTCGTCTCACGGCTCAGCTGCAGTGTGTGAGACTAGAGTGTTCAGCAGGTTTATGTGTTCAGTAGGGTGGTCATATGTGTGTGTGCCGAGTGCCTTGTGTTGGATGTTGGGAGCGCACAGTAAGAGTGTGTGTGGGTCATGAACATGGTAGGGCAACAGTGTGGAGACCAGGTGTGTGTGTGTGGCAGGGGGGGTTAGAAGGCGGTGCTGGCCATGCTGCCTGGGGTGAAGAGACGAGGGACACCTCCCTGAGAGGTCTCCACATGCCGGTGGGCCATCTTTCCCTCCTCACCTGAGGGAAACACACACACACAGATCGGTATACTGGAACACATATCACCTCCACACACACACACACACTTCGCTTTCCTCTCAAGTGATGTTTCGTGTTTTGTTTTTGTTGTTGTTATCCTGACTACACACTCCTGACATACAATTCCTCAAATGAAAGAGTAAAATACAGTATCTTACCCAGCACCAGCAGAGCCTGTTTGGCCGCATCCCTCACATCCTCCTTGTCTGTCCGACACAGATACACCAGCTGGTCTATGCTTTCTTTGGCCTGGGGAGGATGTAGATGAGGGGAGCGTTGTTAAGTGTGTTGGGATGTTCCTGTGCTGTGTGCTTCACTAGGGTGGGGGTGGTGGGGGGGGGGGGGGGTGTTCAGACCCACCTTGAGGCAGGCCAAGGCCTTGCAGCCACACACTCGGGTCTCCACACTCTCCTCCTCCAGAAGCTCCAGACAGCTGACCAGGGCCTGGGGGGGCGGGGGGGGGGGGGGGGGGGGACAGTTCAGTTACATCTGTGGGTGTTCAGTTACATTTGAACACACACACTCTCACAGTATCTCTGTCTCTCTCTCTTTCTCTCTCACACACACACACAGACACCTTTACTCCTCTCTGGTACTGGGGGAGGACAGAGACACACACGGTTATTTCTAAACACACACCTGTACCCGTACACACTTCCTCACCCTCTCTCTCACCCTGGCAGCGAACAACAGGGCCACGAATACATGGACCCAGTCAGATGTGAACACACACGCCCGGTTCCTCACCCTCTCTCTGTGCCTGGGCTGGTCGGCCAGGCTGCGGAGCAGGGAGCTGGCCGAGGCGGAGACCTTGGCCCTGGGGTCCCTGAGCAGCCGGGCCACGGCGTGGATCCCATCCCTCTTCAGGCTGCTCACCGGGGGCCTCCGCAGAGCTCGCACCAGGGCTTCCTGTTCACACGTCTGCAGGCTCTGGACCAACCACACTGGAGGAGGGGGAGGAAGAGGAGGAGCTTGTGGAACTGGGGTGACTGACGCCAGGGAGATGGGGCAACGCATGAGGAAGATCTATTTTTTTTTCATTTGTGTTTTAATGGGACTGACGCAGTGAGGATTGATATGATATGTAAGGGAAATGGGGAAACATGCAAGCAGTTGGATTCGAACCCGAGCATCTGTGGTGAGAGTTTCGTCAAGGTGCTACGCGTTTCTGAGGGCACAATGTGTGTGTGTGTACCACCCTCATCTTCCAGCTTACACGTGTGTGTGTGTGTGTGTAAACGTGTGTCTCACCCTCCTCCGCCAGCTCGCAGATGTGTGTGTCCATCTCGCTGACCCCCTCAGCCTCCAGGTAGCTCCAGAACTGAAACAGAGTCAACATGTCCACGGAGGCTCCGCCCCCTCGCCGTGGCAACCGCCGCTCCAGGATCCTCTCCACCAACCGCAAAAACACTAGACCCACACACACACACACCCAGTAAGCACACACACAAACACACAGTAAGCACACCCACAAAACCCAGGCTTCTGCGATAAGGCATCAGACTATACAACACACACACTTATCTGGTTAACTCTAGTCGAGTCTTCATACATTATTCTTTCAACATAATTCTTTCTTTATTTTATAGTTTCTACGATTTAGCAAACACGCTCACCTGTGTCGGCCATGCTGGAGGCTCTGTCCGGCAGTTTGGAGGTGTAGCTATTCGCCAGGGCTGCCAGAAAGGTCTCCATGGAAACGCTGTACACGCAGCCCTGCTCTGTGCATTGCTGCCATAGCAACGCCGCCCCTTGGCATTGTTCCAGCTGGGGAACCACTGCTCCACGGACACAGGGGCCAAAACACAGAGATGGAGGATTATGTTTGTTTAAGAGTCAGGTGGCTCAGCGGGTTAAGGTGTTGACTTTGATCAAAAGGTTGTGAGTTCACTGCCCGGCTGTGGCTATGTGATGTTGTGTCCTTGGGCAAGGCACTTCACCCTACTTGCCTCAGGGCGACTGTCCCTGTGCTTGCTGTAAGTCACTTTGGATAAAAGCATCTGCTAAATTAATATTTATTTATTATTTATAAGAGCCAGAGGTGTAGTGGTTTCATTACATATGTTTGAGAGTGGTCCCTGTCTCCGAAACACTTTTGATTAATAAAGTTATATTTCACAACCACATCTTCAGTAAAATCCATCCCACCCACTTTTGAAAACACACTTATGCCCCTGACATGAGCACTTCATTAAATCACTTCATGACTGTGTAACATCCTTGTGTCTATCAAGTATATTTGCCACATTTCCCTATCCAGGCTCAGGTTCTGTGAACAGCTCCAGGAATGTTCCAGGCTGTCCTGGGGTCTCATTTATAAAGCTTGCGTACGCACAAAACGGGGCTGAAAATGTGCGTACGCCAGTTTTCACGCAAAGTCAGTGATTTATAAAAAACAAACTTGGCGGTAGAATGTGCGGTCCTCCACGCAAACTATGACCCTCCCGTAAACCTACGCACTTTTTGGAGACAGTGGGAATTGGAGACACATACTGCAAAAAGTAAAAGTCGGAGAAGCTATAACTCGTAATATTTATGCATTTTGTTGTTCTCACATACATTGACTCAATTTATGATTATAATGAAGATTAAATACATCAGTGTTATTTGAGCTTGAACTGCGTGACAATTGTTCCATACACATCTTGTACAATGCAACTCAAATTTGTAATCAATATTCAGCGCTGTCTGTCTCACAATCAGATTGTCCTTTTACCGCAGTGTAGGAGGCTGAAATGCATGTAACTACAGAACACAAAGTATAACTAAATATATTTCTTTAATACTGTGCATATATCATCATATGTCAAAAACTGGAAATACAGTTGTTAAGCTCTCGCGCAATCACTACACTCATTACACTTCAGAATCAGAATTCGTTTAATCGCCATGCAAGATACTTAAACATGGAATTTACTTCTGCAGTTGTTACCGCTTTTTCTCCGGTTCTGCCACTTGACGCTGTCGCACTAGTGTTGTTTTTTGTTTGCCTTGATTCACCGTGAAAAAGAATCACCTGCCAGGTTCATGCATGATAATGATACTAGATTAGCATTCATGAGGTCCTTTGCATTGACCATTTATGGTTAAAAATGGGCGCGTTCAGGGCGGGGTGCAATGATACTTTACGTACGCACACTTGTGGTTAAGCTGTGATTTATAAAGCGAACATTGCCTACAGGTGTGCGTACGCACGGTTTTATAAATCTGAATTTTTGTGTGCGTACGCCAATTTACGCTTTTGGGCGTACGCACACTTTTAGTAAGAATTCTACGCACTCCTTTATAAATGAGACCCCTGGGGCCTCATGTACAAAGACTTGCGTGGATTTCCTACTGAAACTTGGCGTACGCCAAAACCCAGAAACTGTCGTACGCACAAATAAATTCAGATGTATCAAAGTGTGCGTAGGCATGAATCCAAGCACGTTTCTTTTGTACATCACAATCACCGTGGAATTGAGCGCACATGCAGAGGTGCCGAACTCCTCCCTGTCCACGCCCCCATTTAAATATGCAAATTAATGTAAATAGGCCCTGGACCTGAGATTTCCCTCTTGTGTCTCACATTGCGCATGCTTTTTATGAGATCAGGGCCGACTCTTGGCATAGGCGACATAGGCGGTCGCCTAGAGCGCCATCGGTTGGAGGGGCGCTGCCAGGCACCCTTAATCATGCCGTTTTGTGTGAAGACGTTTTATTAAGTAGAGCCGGCCCTGGATCAGATAAATCAAAATGAGTAGAGGGAAGAAAAGAGTCAATCAGTGGCTTGATAGAAAGCTTTGCAGCTCTAATTTCAATAAAATAAAAACATATGAATGCACACTTGCCCAAATGTGCATTTCGCTGTTTTACTTATGAGCCCGTTATTGTTTGCAAGTAAATCCTTGCGTTCCCTAAAAGCTTGCTCACGTCGGATTGCACCATTTGCAAGGTCCTTAAACAACGCTAACGCTGCCATTGTTAATACCATTTTCTTCATCACTTTGCGCATGCTTTTATATTCACCTATACTATTACAAACGCCTGGGTGTGTAAATTGTTCATGACGGTGTCTCTGATGTGCACATCACTCTGATGACTGTTTTCACATTATTAACAGTTTCCCAGCATCACCTCTAAGTGTCGCCAAATGAACAATAGCTGTAGAAACGTGCGTACGACAGCTATGAAGTTGGTGTGGGGCACCGCACATTTCCACGGTCATTTCACGTTTGATACATCTGAACGTGAGCGTGGGAAAGGACGTACGCCACGTTTTTGTGCGTACGCAACCTTTGTACATGAGGCCCCTGGTCTGTTTGGGTTTCAGACACACTCCGTCCTTGAGGGGGGCTGAGGTCTGTAGGTCCACTACAGGAAATGCTAGCTAAACCCAGAGATGGTAGCAGGCAGAGGCCCGTGTGTGATTTCCTGATGTGCCCTGCCTCTTGTTTTCTAATGGCGCTTTTCCACCGCATGGTATCAGCTCGCCTCGCCTCGACTCGACTCGCATTTTTGGCGTTTCCACCGCAGTTCCATGGTACCTGGTACCTGGTAGCGGGTACTTTTTTTTGTACCTTCTTGCTCTAGGTACCAAGCGAGCTGAGTCGAGCTAAAAGGTGACGTCGGCAGACGGCCGGCCATTGATTGGCCAGAAAGTGTGACGAAGTCACGAGAGCGACTTAAAGCAACAGCACCGCAGCTAATACTTATTACTATCAGATACAGTCCATTACACCAACAGTCTACAAGCTTTTTAAAAGTCAGATAATTTACAAAAGACTAGTTCGTCAACATGGCTAAAATTATAATGTGGGTTCTGTCCACTTGTGGGTTGCGTTGGTGTTATTTACGTCGCGTACAAAAATACGTCACGGTCTACGTCACGCCCCTTTCGCCGACGACCAGGAAGTACTATTTGCGGTGGAAAACCACCCGTGTTTACTACCAATCGAGTAGAGTCGAGTCGAGTAGTGCTACATTTGCGGTGGAAAAGCGGCATAACACATCAAGAGTTGTGAATCAGCTGTTGTTGTTGCTTTGTTGTTCGCTTCCTACAAGTAGACTACTGCCCGTCAGAGGTGCCTGCCTTCAATTTGTTCGGCTGAAAGCACTTACAGCTCTTCCCTTGGCCCTTATTGGTTCTCACGATAGATGTTTCATAATCTACAAGCCTGCTATGTTTGGGGTCTATTTCGCTCAATCACCCGTCTAACCCTTTACGTGGAGTTGAGACCGGTCGATTGCCTCACCTTCCTCTGATTGGGTGAAGGCCCCTGGCGTTTCCTTGGCGACGCGTCGTATGAGCTCGAGGACGCGGGCCTCTCTCAGTAGACGGTCTAGAGCGTACATCTCGCCACAACGCAGAGGACCGAATGTCCCCAGACGCTACACACACACACACATCATAACACACCATCACTCAGGGTCATGACACACATTACAGCACCATGACACACAGGTCCACACTAGGGAAGTATAGGGACGGTTATATGAGCCATGTGTCTGAGTAGTCTCGAAACTAAAGCTTAAAGGAATTCAAGTGGCTGAGCGGTGAGGGAATCAGAAGGCTAGTAATCAGAAGGTTGCGAGTTTGAATCCCGGCTGGGCTAACATGACGTTGTGTCCTTGGGCAAGGCACTTCACCCTACTTGCCTCAGGGGAAAGTCCCTGTACTTGCTGTAAGTCTCTCTGGATAAGAGCGTCTGCTAAATGACAACATTTAAGTGTTAGTGTAGTGTGTGTTGGCTTACCAGCAGCTGTGCGCTGCAGTTCTTCAGATGCACCACTAGGGTTCGGTCTAGAGCTGGGCAGCCCGTAGTGAGGGGGGAGGAGGGGTTCTCCCAGCCTCTCTCCTCACACCCCTCGTCTTCCCCCCCACTTTCCTCCCCAGACCTGGAGGGGGCGCTGTGGCCAACACTGCACACAACAACAACAACCCCATCAGACCACATCCAAGACTAAAACATCCATATCACCTCCCAGTTCCTCCAAGCCTTGGTGGTGTTTCAGGTAGTCAGGTGGCTGAGTGGGTAGGGAGTCAGGCTAGTAATCAGAAGGTTCCTGGTTCAAAACCTGGCTGTGCCAACATGACATTGGGTCCTTTGGTAAGGCACTTCAGCCTATGGTTGCTCTATCCTGCCACAGTAAATCCTGTGTTTGTGTAACTTTCATGGCGAATGGAAACAAATTCTGATTGTGATTCTGATACTTCTACTTGCCTCAGGTGAATGTCCCTGTACTTGCTGTAAGTGGCTCTGGATAAGAGCGCCTGCCAAATGATTACATTAAAATGTGATGTAATGTTTCAAACTCTGGAATCGAGATGTGTTGCAAGAACTTTCCACCAGGTGGCGGTATAAGCCAACGCTTGAATCACTTTGCTAGTCGGCTTCCACCGTGTGTTAGTTAAACCTGAGGGTGTGTGAGGGATCTTAACGGATGATTCTCTGACCTGTCAGACCTGTTCCTCTTCACTCCACCATCTTCCTCCTCTTCCTCCTCTTCCTCC
This sequence comes from Neosalanx taihuensis, assembly GCA_030340665.1. Classification (NCBI taxonomy): domain Eukaryota; kingdom Metazoa; phylum Chordata; class Actinopteri; order Osmeriformes; family Salangidae; genus Neosalanx; species Neosalanx taihuensis. The sequence continues at coordinate 10,627,963 of CM059290.1, read as the reverse complement.
AGGTCGGAGGTGTTGAGGAAGTCAAAGCTGCCCAGTGCTGTCTCCACTGTCAGACTCATACTAGAGCTCCGACTTTGACTACGACCCTGCTCACACACACACACACACACACACACACACACACACACACACACACACACACACACACACACACACACACACACACACACACACACACACACACACACACATTGTTATGTACATGATTTATCTCACTGATTGTGTGTGTGTGTGTTTGTATGAGTGTGTGTGTGTGTGTGTGCTTGCAAGCAGATGCCCAACGATAGCACTGATCTCCCTCACATCTCCCAGTGCATTGTGGGACGTAAACTTTAAACCTGAGGGACAGGAAGTCCCACCCTGATCCCTCCCCCAGCGCCTGGGGAGCTGGTGTATTCTGGGAAGACTGAAAACAAGCCTCCACTTTCTCCCTCCTCTCTCTCTCTCTCTCTCTCTCTCTCTCTCTCTCTCTCTCTCTCCCCCTCTCCCTCTCTCTCTCTCTCTCTCTCTCTACCTCGCTCATTCCCTCCTCCCTCTCACTCACTTTCCTCCTCTCTCTACCTCCCCGACTCTCTGCCCCACCTTCTCTCTCTCCTACATTAACTATTTCCCTTATTTCTTCTCTCCCTCCTTTCTTCTCTCCCTCCTTTCTTCTCTCCCTCTTTCTTTCTCTCTCGAATGAGCTGCAGCTTGCACTGGGTGGTACCCATTGCACAAAACACCCTGGCAGCTTATTAACAGGAAAGGAAAACAAATTAAAGTGAATCTCTTACAACACTACAAGCAAACATACACACACGCACGCACACACAAACGAACACGCACAGCAGGACCGAGCGGTAACTCACGGTCAGAATGTTCTCCAACAGTTGGATCTCTTGTTCCAGCAGCTGCAGCTCAGGGAACTGTCCTCTGTAGTCATCCAGAGAGGAAACCACAGCCCCCAGGGCCTCTTCAACCCCACTGTCTACAGCCTGCTGACCCTCACCCTGGCTGGACACAGTCTCTACTCCAGCCCCAGGCTTCTCCACGGCCTCCACCAACACCAGGTGGGCCCTGTACATTTGGGCTCCTTCCTCTGCTTGCTGGCTCAGGGGCTGATGGTCCCCCTGGGCAGGTTGGAGTGTGTGTGTTTGTGGCTGTGTTGCTGGGTGTGTGTCTGAGTGTGAGGGGGAGTCTAGCTTGGCCTCCACCGGCCCAGTCCTGCTGGGAGAGGGGCTGGGCTCTGTCTTCTCTCCCCTGGGCGGTGTCTTCTGCCTCAGCTCATCCAGGGCTGGAGGCCCTGAGCCCTGAGGACTAGTCTCTGCTGCCAGGGTCACCTTCTCCCTGGGGGGAACGACCGTGTTGGCTGGCATCAGCTCCGACCTGACCGCCATCTCCATGTCAATGTCGTTGACGGAGATCCCGGACAGCAGTGACGTCACCTCCGACGGCTCCACCGATTCGCCGGCCGACCTGTCCGTCAAGGCCCCGTCCACGCTGCTCTCGCTGATGTGGCTGAGCGACCGCGAGTAGCGGGCGTGGCCGTTCGGCACCGCCGCCGCCCCCTTCCCAGCGTCTTCCTCTCTGCTGCCCGCCACGCTGTCTTGCTCCTCCCCCTTCTCGTCTGATTGGGCGGGGGTGGGGGTGGGGGTGGAGCAGGCGGAGTCTCGCGGGGAGAAGGCGATGTGGATGGAGGGGGCGGCGGCCTGGATCTCGGGGGCCACCAGGGTCTTGTGGGCGTGTCTCGTTCCCAGTGACGGCTGCGGGGAGGAGGAGTCGTCTGAGGACTCGGAGGAGTTGGACCACGCCGTGCCGCCCTCCGCCTCCTCGTGGCGACGCAGCATGTTCTAGAAGGGGAGGGGTCACGTCAATAGACCACATTGACCAATAGCATTAGAGAAGGGGAGTGGTTTGACAGATCAGGGATTACAGTTGTTAGGGTATAGGGCAGACACAGATCCTTTTACTTCTCCTGGTCTGGGGGACGCTGGTGAATGTTGATGTGTTGCCCAGAAAAGGTCAGGCAGAAGCAGGGAACTGAGCTCCAGAACTGACCTCTGTCTCACTCACTCTCAACAACAACCACACCTGTCTCACTCACTCTCAACAACAACCACACCTGTCTCACACACTCTCAACAACAACCACCTCTGTCTCACTCACTCTCAACAACAACCACACCTGTCTCACACACTCTCAACAACAACCACCTCTGTCTCACTCACTCTCAACAACAACCACACCTGTCTCACACACTCTCAACAACAACCACCTCTGTCTCACTCACTCTCAACAACAACCACCTCTGTCTCACTCACTCTCAACAACAACCACACCTGTCTCACTCACTCTCAACAACAACCACACCTGTCTCACTCACTCTCAACAACAACCACCTCTGTCTCACTCACTCTCAACAACAACCACACCTGTCTCACTCACTCTCAACAACAACCACACCTGTCTCACTCACTCTCAACAACAACCACCTCTGTCTCACTCACTCTCAACAACAACCACACCTGTCTCACTCACTCTCAACAACAACCACACCTGTCTCACTCACTCTCAACAACAACCACACCTGTCTCACACACTCTCAACAACAACCACACCTGTCTCACACACGCTCAACAACAACCACACCTGTCTCACACACTCTCAACAACAACCACACCTGTCTCACACACTCTCAACAACAACCACACCTGTCTCACTCACTCTCAACAACAACCACACCTGTCTCACACACGCTCAACAACAACCACACCTGTCTCACTCACTCTCAACAACAACCACACCTGTCTCACACACTCTCAACAACAACCACACCTGTCTCACACACTCTCAACAACAACCACACCTGTCTCACTCACTCTCAACAACAACCACACCTGTCTCACACACGCTCAACAACAACCACACCTGTCTCACTCACTCTCAACAACAACCACACCTGTCTCACACACGCTCAACAACAA
>CM059290.1:10605000-10620000 GCA_030340665.1 Neosalanx taihuensis | reverse complement strand
TCCTCTCCCCCTCCTCCTCCCCCCCTCACCTTGGTGTACTCCTTGTAGCCCTTATTGGCCTCAGACAGGCTCTCCTCCCCTCCTCCTCCCCCCTCCTCTCCCCCCCCCCCCCCCTCACCTCAGTGTACTCCTTGTAGCCCTTGTTGGCCTCAGACAGGCTCTCCTTGGCCTCCCTGCTGCTGGGGGAGGAGGAGGTGTAGGCCTTCCACCCATCTTGTTGGCTCCATCCCCTCAGACGCCGCTGCAGACAGTAGGCTTCGTACAGTTCTTCGATCTGACCCCACACACACACACACACCACACACACACACACACACACATTAGCCTAACAACACCAGATGGCTGTATGCCACTTCATTTCAATCTCTTGTTCTCTCTGTCTCCCTCTCTCCCCCCTTCCCCACTCTCTTTCTGATACAGTCGTTGACAGGCAGACCACCACCACCCCCTTTTCCCCCTCCCCCTTTTCCCCCTCCCCCAACACTCAAGACAGCAACAGAGACTCTGTCTACATCCTCCCATTAAACTTTCATTCACCTCCACCACAACATGTCTCGCTTTATCCAGGTCAAAGAGGTGTGTGTGTGTGGATGTGTGTGGATGTGTGTGGATGTGTGTGTGTGAAGGCTGTACCGTTTTTTTCCCCCCTCTGAATCAGCGCACAGCAACATGGCTTTAAGTCGCGATTCATTTGCCGGAAAGAAAACACACCCCTCTCCACCCCCCCCCCCCCCCCCCTCCACCTCTCCCCTCCCCCTGCACCCCCCCCCCCCCCCCATCACCCCCTCAGACACAACTTGCACTGCGACCGACTTCACACCAACAACATTCTCTGCTCCTGCCCTCCTGACCTTCACTGTACACCCCCCCCCCTCACCCCCAGCGGGTGCCCTGGGTCCAGTTTACACACAAAGAAACCACACACACACACAAACACGCACAACAGCAACCCGGGATCAAGTCCCACAAACGTCCTCAGCGGGGTCCCGGGACTGAATGAACGAACAATTCCTCTTTAATGAACCAGCGACCCCTCTCCTCTCCTCGCCTCAGCTCCTCCAGGTTAGGAGGTAACACAATTGAGGGATCAGCATTTCCAAGCATTTAAGTCAGGACAAGGTCAGAGGTCAGATTTTGACCAGGACGACGCTGAGCAGAGCTCAGCAGATCTCCAACTGAGCCTGCTATTCCCAGAATGCATTTCCACCGGGACACGCTGATTAAAGCAGAACTAACTAGACCCCTGTGGAGCGAAAGCGGGGGGGGGGGGGGGGGGAGAAGCGCAGAGAGAGGGAGGGGGGAGAGGCAAAGGAGGTGTGCAGAGCAGGGAGAGGACAGGGAGAGGGGGAGGACAGAGATAGAGGAGGAAAGAGAGAAAAAGGAGAGGAGGCGAAGGAAAAGACGGAGAGGAAGGTACCGAATCCTCTGCAATGCAGAAGAGAGCAGCCTGAGGGTTTACCCAGTCCCATCTGCAAAGCTCACACACACATGTCCTAAGATACACACACATTCATGTCCTAAGATACACACACATTCATGTCCTAAGATACACACACATTCATGTCCTAAGATACACACACATTCATGTCCTAAGATACACACACATTCATGTCCTAAGATACACACACATTCATGTCCTAAGATACACACACATTCATGTCCTAAGATACACACACATTCATGTCCTAAGATACACACACATTCATGTCCTAAGATACACACACATTCATGTCCTAAGATACACACACATTCATGTTCTAAGATACACACACATTCATGTCCTCAGATACACACACATTCATGTCCTAAGATACACACACATTCATGTTCTAAGATACACACACATTCATGTCCTCAGATACACACACATTCATGTCCTAAGATACACACACATTCATGTCCTAAGATACACACACATTCATGTCCTAAGATACACACACATTCATGTCCTAAGATACACACACATGTCCTAAGATGCACACACATTCATGTCCTAAGATACACACACATTCATGTTCTAAGATACACACACATTCATGTCCTCAGATACACACACATTCATGTTCTAAGATACACACACATTCATGTCCTCAGATACACACACATTCATGTCCTAAGATACACACACATTCATGTCCTAAGATACACACACATTCATGTCCTAAGATGCACACACATTCATGTCCTAAGATACACACACATTCATGTCCTAAGATACACACACATTCATGTCCTAAGATGCACACACATTCATGTCCTAAGATACACACACATTCATGTTCTAAGATACACACACATTCATGTCCTCAGATACACACACATTCATGTTCTAAGATACACACACATTCATGTCCTCAGATACACACACATTCATGTCCTAAGATACACACACATTCATGTCCTAAGATACACACACATTCATGTCCTAAGATGCACACACATTCATGTCCTAAGATACACACACATTCATGTTCTAAGATACACACACATTCATGTTCTAAGATACACACACATTCATGTCCTCAGATACACACACATTCATGTTCTAAGATACACACACATTCATGTTCTAAGATACACACACATTCATGTCCTCAGATACACACACATTCATGTTCTAAGATACACACACATTCATGTCCTAAGATACACACACATTCATGTCCTAAGATACACACACATTCATGTCCTAAGATACACACACATTCATGTCCTAAGATACACACACATGTCCTAAGATACACACACATGTCCTAAGATACACACACATTCATGTCCTCAGATACACACACATTCATGTCCTAAGATACACACACATTCATGTCCTCAGATACACACACATTCATGTCCTCAGATACACACACATTCATGTCCTCAGATACACACACATTCATGTCCTAAGATACACACACATTCATGTCCTCAGATACACACACATTCATGTCCTCAGATACACACACATTCATGTCCTCAGATACACACACATTCATGTCCTCAGATACACACACACACAACACTCACACGCTGCATTCTGGGACACTCATATTGTGTATGAACTGGCACATGTGAATGTAAACATAAACACATGTGGCTGGACTCTGGCAAGCACACACATACATACACGTACGCAAACATGTACAGCAACACACACACAGACATGCATGGACACACACATGCACGTACACACACACACTGGCCACAGAGACGCCGTTTCTCCCCAGGGGGGGGAAAGAAACATAAACAAAATCCAGCCTTTTAAAGTTTTACTGCAGCAGGAGGAGAAGGAGGGGGAGGGAGAGGAAGAGGAGGGGGTGGAAGAGGAGGGGGAGGAAGAGGAGGAGGGGGAGGAGGGGGGGAGGAGAAGAGGGGGAGGAGGAGGGGGGTAGAGAGAGTTAGAAACCTGGCTGTGCCAACATGACGTTGTGTCCTTGGGAAAGGCACTTCACCCTACTTGCCTCAGGGGAAATGAACCTGTACTTGCTGTAAGTCGCTTTGGATAAGAGCGTCTGCTGAGTGACTAAATGTAAATGTAAACTGTGATGTAATAATACTGTACTGTAAGTAATGTAAGTACTATCAGAAGTACTAGGACAGTTCTGTTAGCAGGACAGGGAGGGACCGGGCAGGAAGTTATGTTCAGCAGCACATTTGATACAGATAACCTGCAGCCATTTGACCTCAGCTCAGAGAGCGATAAAGACATGAAGAGAGGGAGGAGGAGTGGGGGAGACAGAAGGGGGGAGACAGACGGATGGGTGGGGGTGGAGGGTGGGGGTGGGGGGTGGGGGGGGGGGGGGGGCAGAGAGGATGGAGGCATTTCGAGACGTGAGACCAGCAGAGGAAGGGTTAACTAAAGGCTCTGGAATGTCAAACTAGCCTGAGGCCAAACCCCCGCTACTGAACCATGACAAAACACATCGCGAGTGTGTGAGTGTATTTGAGTGTGTGTGTGTGTGTGTGTGTGTGAGAAAGACAGGCCTGCACATGTCTTGTTTTGAGAGCTCAGAGCTGTAAAGTCAGTGGTCACTCCCACAGTGTGTGTTTAGCTGCTGGACCCTGAACCATTGTGTCTCTGGAGAAACACACACACACACGCACACACACACACACACACAAGCATAAAGGAGACATACCTTGCTGAGATGAAACTCAAGTTTTCTCATGAACCTCTCGATCACCTTCACTTGCTGCAGAGAACACACACAGACACACAGACACACAGACACACAGACACACACACACACACACACACAGAGACACACACACAGACACACACAGACACACACACACACACCGACACACACACACACACACACACACACACACACACACAGACACACACATCAGGTCAGACGCTGTTATCAGCACATCCACTGATTGCGTTTGTTGGGAGCGCTGAGGGTCAGTCCTGAGGGTCAGTCCTGAGGGTTCTACTTTGTGTCTGTTATGGTTCTACTGTGGTTCCACTGTTGTTCTGTAGCAGGTTCCTACTCACCTTGTCCAACTCGTACAGGAAGCCCTGGGAGAATGAACACAAACATGGTTATTACAGTTTGAAGTCTCTTTTTAGGACATTTCTGTTTGACTTGGACAGAGACAGCGGGGAGACAGGGAAGGTGCGGAAGAGAGAGAGAGAAAGAGAGAGAGAGAGAGGAAGGACAGGGTGGGACTCGAACCCTGGTCCCTGCCGTGAGGCTTTGCCTTGGTGACCTACCAGCCTGGAGTTCCTCTTGGACTCCCTCATCTGCCTGCTCAGACCCTCCAGCTCCAGCTGGTGCACCTGCAGGTACGACCTGGACACACACACACACACACACACACACACACACACACACACACACACACACACACACACACACACACACAGGCCTGTCTTCAGACTGTGAATACATGAGTGATATGAGTGTGTGTGTGTGTGTGTGTGTATGTGTGTGTAGGTGTGTGTGTGTACATGTTTGTCTGTGTGTGTGTGTGGACTCACTGCAGGCCTCTCTTCAGAGCCTCATAGACCTCGTCCAGCCTCTCAGGCTGGGGCACTTTAGGGGGCGGAGACTTGGTGGACAGGGTGAACATCCTGCTGGCTCTGGATGGCTTCCTGCTCAGGCCCGGGGTGCTGAACACTGATAGGTTCCTGAAACAGCAGCATCATCAGCGTCATCAGATCCCATCAGATCCCCCCCCCCCCCCGCCCCACACACACACACACAGGGACGGACTGTACACACACATACACACACAGGAACAAATAGAGAGAGACACACGCACACTGATACAGGGACACGGAAACACAAACAATAACAGCTTGTCTGTCTGTATGAGTGGCAGTGACGGCCATGTTTGAAGCTCAGCTGAGACGACAACAGTCCCAGACAGGAAGTTCAGATCTCAGGACATCCTGTCAGGCGGTGCCGCTGAAAACACAGTCTGTCTGAGTTGTGTGTGTGTGTTTATCTGTGTGTTATATGTATGTGTGTGAGTCTGCCTGTGTGTCTGCCTGTGTGTCTGTGTGTACGTGTGTGTGCCTGCCTGTGTGTCATGTGTACATGTGTGGCTGTCTTTCTGGAACGTGTGTGTGTGTCTGTGTGTCTGTGTGTGTGTTTTCTTACCGGTAGGGCTTGTCGTAGGAGTTGACCCCAGCGAAGGACTGGCTCCTAGTGATGGAGCGTGTCAGCACCCTGCGAGAGGGTCGCACAGACAGCGACATGGTGGAGACCGCCCTGGAGGGACTCCCTGGGGGACAGGAGGGGGGGGGGGGGGGCAGTACACCGTTACATTCTGGGGGGAGGGGGGGGGGGGTTTAGCAGTCGCACACACAGCCAGGGAGCCGCCTCTAAGCCCCCAGATCTCCTTCAGATGATGTCATTTGACCCCTGACCCCGCCCGCAGCCAATGGGAATCACTCAGAAAGACAGATCAGCGCGGTCGACCAATGAGCACTGCTTATTTCTGGACTGCGTCTCCCGATGACGAGATCGCTACTCAAAACCAGTGGTTTACCAGTGATAATGTTGCCATGGTGTTGTGTGTGTGCGCGTGTGCACATCGCTTTCAATGTGGTTCCTCTCCTCTTCTAACTCTGATGATGACATCATCCTTTCCTGGATCCTGCCAGCTCAGACACTGTGAGCTGTGTGTCACACCGGGGTCAGAGACCGTTCGTGGAAGGGGGGGGGGGGTGGATGGTTACCGTCTCCAGGTCTAACAGAAACCCCCCCTCCACCACCCCACCCCCCCCACCCGGACACGTCCGGTTGGAGTTAATCCAGCCGGCCATCGCCCTGTCTTCCTGGAGGAGGTGGGTGGGTGGGGGGTGGGGGGAGTGTGTGTCACGGCTTCCATACTGGGCTGGGAAAACCCAGCGTCAGAGACAAACGCAAGACAATCAAACCAAGCTGCTGCTGTCTCCCTATCTCCCCCTCCTACAGGCTTCCTCTGGATAGGATATCACTGCTGACCCTATCTCAGAGAGGGAGGGAGGGAGGGAGGGAGGGAGGGAGGGAGGGAGGGAGGGAGGGAGGGAGGGGGGGGAAGAGAGAGAGTGGGGGAGAGCGAGAGAGGGGAGGGAGAGGGGAAATGGGACAGAGAGAGAAAGAGGGGGGAGGGAGAGAGAGAGAGATCGACCCCAAGAACAGAGACAGACAACATGGGAGGGAGACAGAGAGGAAAACAATGTTGAAAGAAAAAAAGACAAGACAGAGATGGAGGAGGAGGTGGTGGAGGAGCAAGAGGAGGTGGTGGAGGAGGTGGAGGAGGAGGAATGAACAGATGAAGAGAAAACCCGGAAAGTGAAAGAAAGACAGAAAGAGAGAGGCCCAGTGACAGCCTGAGTGACTCAGTGTCTGAGTTGATTATCAGTAATCTGTGCTGGCATGGAGAGCAGGGTGGTGACACTGGGTACTTTGTCCCAGCATTAGTGACATCTCTCTCTCTCTCTCTCTCTCTCTCTCTCTCTCTCTCTCTGTCTCTGTCTCTGTCTCTGTCTCTGTCTCTGTCTCTGTCTCTCTCTCTCCCTCTCTCTCTCTCCCTCTCTCTCCCTCTCTCTCCCTCTCTCTCTCTCTCTCTCCCTCTGTCTCTCTCTCTGTCCCTCTCTCTCTCCCTCTCTCCACTTCCTCTGCCCTCCGCTTCCCTCGCTCCCTCCTCTTTGATGAAGGGAGAAAGACTAGATTAAACGCACACCAGTCCCCGGGGACCGGGCCAGGCTCAGACACACACACACACACACACCATACCCTGGGACCAGGCCAAATCCCACACAGGCCAGTGTAGACACAGACAGTATCAGTAAATGTGGTGGTAGTTGCGGTCAGTCAGTAGACAGCAGCAGTATAACTGAACGCTGCAGTTCTAGAGAGAGGAGGGGGATTTCTCACCAGAGTATTGTCCCTCACAGGGGATCGTTGGGGCTTGCGTGTTAATCAAAGTCAACAGGTTATCTGCCTGCTCTGTGAGGATGAAGGATGCCTACTTATGGAGAGAGTAAACAGCTCCAGCATTAAAGGATTGGCTCCTATCCAGGCTACCACACTGCTAAATACCACAGCTGCTGGGATGAGCTGGATCAGACCAGCAGCCGTCTACAGACCTCTACAGACCCCCAGCAGACCTCTACAGACCCCCAGCAGACCTCTACAGGCCCCCAGCAGACCTCTACAGACCCCCAGCAGACCTCTACAGACCCCCAGCAGACCTCTACAGACCCCCAGCAGACCTCTACAGACCCCCAGCAGACCTCTACAGACCCCCAGCAGACCTCTACAGACCCCCAGCAGACCTCTACAGGCCCCCAGCAGACCTCTACAGGCCCCCAGCAGACCTCTACAGACCCCCAGCAGACCTCTACAGACCCCCAGCACAGGAGGTTTTATGCTACTGGTTCTCCCAACAGGGGATTCTGTAAAGGTAGAAAATCCGTATAACAGCATTCTCTCTCCGACCCCTCCTACCCCCCTTCTACCCTGCCTTCCCCCCTCCCTTCCCCCAATCCCTCCCTCCCTCCCTCCCTCCCTCCCTCCACCATGTTGACACAACCCACTTTGACTAATAACAAACAGAGCCTGACAGCGTGTTGAAAAGAGGAAATAGAGTATCACGCAGGGAGAGAGAGGGCTGGACAGGCTGCCGGTCTGACTGAACCAGGTCTGTCTGCTGCTGTCAGCCTGCTGCTGTCAGCCTGCTTCTCTGTGGTACGGACACACACACACACACACACAGTCAGCCCACTCTGGCAAACAGAAATTCAACAGCAACAAAATACCAGCAACAAGTGTGTTTTCGGCGGACGCAAACACACCTTCACTGCTCTACACAACGTCACTGCTATACACAACGTCACTGCTACAGATACCCCAACAGCTACACACACCTCCACAGCTACACACACCTGTGCTGGTTGAATCCTTGACTTTGCGTGTGTCTAAAGGCAGACAGGACACAGGTAAGCGACACATGGTCCGAGTGTCTCTCTCTCGCTCTCTCTCTCCTCTCTCCCCCTCCTGTGTGGAGCCCCTCAGGCAGCAGGACCACACCCGCAGCCCCCAGCACAGCCCCCAGCACAGCCCCCAGCACAGCCTCCTGGGACGCAGCGTCAGACGCCAGTCACAGTCCCATCAGCCAGTCCCATATCGACCTCAGCACGCTCTCCCTGCCCATAACTATCATTCAGTCTGCGCATGCGTGTGTGTGTGTGTGGGTGTGTGTGTGGGTGTGTGTGTGTGTGTGCGTGTGTGGGTGTGTGTGTGTGTGTGGGTGTGTGTGGGTGTGTGTGTGTGTGTGTGTGTGTGTGGGTGTGTGTGTGTGTGTGTGTGTGTGCGTGTGTGGGTGTGTGTGTGTGTGTGGGTGTGCGTGTGTGTGGGTGTGTGTGTGTGTGTGGGTGTGCGTGTGTGTGGGTGTGTGTGTGTGTGTGGGTGTGCGTGTGTGTGGGTGTGTGTCCTACCTGTCCCCAGTAGCCAGACCCACACCAGTCCAGAGATAATACAGTAGGATCAGGCCATACAGACAGGCAGGGGTGGGTTTCCCCAAACATAACACATCATTCCCCTGGCCCCCTCCCTGGCCACACACACACACACGCTCTGCCCTGACCTTCCACAGCCTTCCATGATGACTGGGTAGCTACGGCCAAACACACACACATCATCCTGTCTATTGTTCTTTTGACTGGCTTCCCTCCAGGACTATTCTAGAATGCAAAGCCATGGGGCCGCACGTTGCCACACACACACACATTCACAAACGCATACACATTTTCCCTCCCTAACATGCCTCGCCCACCCTCAACATCAAGGCACACGTAAACATGTTTAACATGTAGAGCCTGCATGCGTGACCCACACACACACACACACACACACACACCTCTCCTCTCGACAGACGAGCAAGCCAATAGACAGAGCCCTGCTCAGCCGGCCCCGCCCCCATCTGTCTCCCTGTGACATTCCAGACATGACATAGTGGCGGGGGGGACAGGAAGGAGGAGAAGATGAGGGGGTTAGAAAGAGAGAGAGAGAGGGAGAACGATGTAGGGAGAGAGAGAGAGAGAGAGAGAGAGAGAGGGAGAGAGAGAGGGAGAGAGAGGGGGAGAGGGAGAGAGGGAGGGAGGGCGACAGCAAGAGAGAGAGACAGAGAAAGAGAGGAAGAGCGAAGGGGAGAAAGAGATCGAGAGAGAGAGAGAAACAGAAAGAGAGCGAAGGAGAGAGGCAGGGAGGAAGGGATGTCGCTAACCAAACACAGAGAGAGACGAGGCCGCTTGCTAACCCAACACAGGGACCAGACAGGTCAGGGTGCCTCCAGAAACAACACCAGAACACAGGCAGACAGACTGTGCGGAGTACAGCTGGAGCACAGCTACACACGGCTGGGAGACTAGGAGTCAGCAAGCACACAGAGAGCAAGAGGCGTCCAGCGCCCACCTGTAGAGAACACAGGTGTCATCAGCACAGGGCCACACCCTCTGTAATGTAAAATAGGCTTGATGTCAGTTCCAGCTGCTGTGACTTCCTCTAACCAGCCACTAGACTGTGTTAGTGTTGTGTAGAGTGTTGTGTAGAGTGTTGTGTAGTGTGTTGTGTAGTGTGTTGTGTAGTGTGTTGTGTAGAGTGTTGTGTAGAGTGTTGTGTAGTGTGTTGTGTAGAGTGTTGTGTAGTGTGTTGTGTAGTGTGTTGTGTAGTGTGTTGTGTAGAGTGTTGTGTAGAGTGTTGTGTAGTGTGTTGTGTAGTGTGTTGTGTAGAGTGTTGTGTAGAGTGTTGTGTAGTGTGTTGTGTAGAGTGTTGTGTAGAGTGTTGTGTAGTGTGTTGTGTAGAGTGTTGTGTAGAGTGTTGTGTAGTGTGTTGTGTAGTGTGTTGTGTAGAGTGTTGTGTAGTGTGTTGTGTAGAGTGTTGTGTAGAGTGTTGTGTAGAGTGTTGTGTAGTGTGTTGTGTAGAGTGTTGTGTAGTGTGTTGTGTAGAGTGTTGTGTAGTGTGTTGTGTAGTGTGTTGTGTAGAGTGTTGTGTAGAGTGTTGTGTAGTGTGTTGTGTAGTGTGTTGTGTAGTGTGTTGTGTAGTGTGTTGTGTAGTGTGTTGTGGGGTTCAGGTCCGGTGAATGCGGCGACCACTCCGGGTCACACCTGTGGCTGATCAGTCGGTCAGGGAAAAGCCGCCGTAGCCATGCCAATGACTCGTCTGAGGTGTGGGGGGCGGCACCATCCTGCTGGAACCACTGGAGGACCCAGTGGTAGGATTTTATCTAAATACAATTTTGGAAGTTATTCGTTTTTTGGTGATGACCGTTTTTTTTTTTTGTGTCACCCTAAATGGGGAGGGGGGAGGGGGGGGGGGGGGGGGGTCATGTGACTTTCTGACCCTCGCCGGACACACAAGCGTCCTCTTCCTTCCTGTTCATTCTCCTGCTAGGTAACCCTGTCCACCCCCTCCCCGCTTACTCCACCACCTCCACCCCCCCCTCTCGGTTCCTCTCTACTACTCCCCCCCACCCCCTCCCCACACGCTCCTTCCCTCCCCTTCCTCCTCCCCGGCCCCCGCTCCCTCCTCCTCTCTTCCTCCCCTGTCCCTCCCTCACCTCATAGCAGACTGCAGCAGGAAGTGCTGTTTCAACCACAGCCTTTCAAAACTGAGCCCCAAACGGTCAGGAACCCAATCACATCCAGACCGGCAACCACTAAACTCTTACCGCTGAAACCACTGGGGTTGAAGTCACCACAAACTTAGTACCACCCTCCACTCTCCCCTGTAACCCTGATCACAGACTTGCCCCTGTAACACCCCCCTCCCACACACACACACACACACACACACACACACACACACACACACACACACACACACACACACACACACACACACACACACACACACACACACACACACACACACACACACACACACACACACACAACTCAGTCTCTATTACATTTCCATTTAGTCATTTAGCAGACGCTCTTATCCAGAGCGACTTACAGCTACTACAGGGACATTCCCCGCCTGAGGCAAGTAGGGTGAAGTGCCTTGTCCAAGGACACAACGACAAGTAGCCACAGCCGGGAATCGAACTTGCAACCTTTAGCCTTAACCGTTGAACCACATGCGTGCCTCTCTGCACTAGGCTTTTTGTTTCCCTCCCCTCTCCCCCTCCAGGAGCAGGAAGTGGAGGAGGGGTCCTTCCTGTTCTAAGAGAAGTGCCAGGAAAGGCCCACTTGCAGGCTTAAATTACAACGAGGCTACCCTACAGTCCACCCTGTCCAATCAGGCTGTGCCTTCTTCTGCCCTACAGTCCACCCTGTCCAATCAGGCTGTGCCTTCTTCTGCCCTACAGCCCACCCTGTCCAATCAGGCTGTGCCTTCCTGTGCCCTACAGCCCACCCTGACCAATCAGGCTGTGCCTTCTTCTGCCCTACAGCCCACCCTGTCCAATCAGGCTGGGCATTCTTCTGCCCTACAGCCCACCCTGTCCAATCAGGCTGTGCCTTCCTGTGCCCTACAGCCCACCCTGTCCAATCAGGCTGTGCCTTCCTCTGCCCTACACACCCTGTCCAATCAGGTATCTTCCTAGATCTTGCTGCCCACCCTGTGCAATCTGGTACCTTCCTCTGCCCTACAGCCTACAGTCTCCATGGTGACAGCCCCACAGCCGCGGCCCACAAGCTCAGATCTCCAAGCCTGGAGCTGGACTGAACCAGCTCTGAGCCTGACTGACGGTGAGACTGGGAGAACACAGCAGGACAGAATGAAAGAGAGATCAGAGCGGACAGAAAGAGAAAGAGAGAGTAAATGAGATCTGGGAGGAATAGATGAGCAGATGATCAAACCTGAAAACACCTAAGGTGATGAAATGCTGAAGGATAACTTTACATCACAGTAAACCCACCTTAGAGACACACACACAATCTGAACATGAGAGTTTGTAAGCGACAGGAACCTCGTACCAGGTCCGAAAACACCCAGAGAAGCTACCAACAGTGACGACCCATCCGATTTCAACCCAGTTCAGCTTGAACGCACAAACTATCCCAGCCACAGCACCAGAAAACTGCGAACTTCAAACAAAGACAGAAGAACAGAATCGGTCAAACTTGGAAAGTCCTCGTCGCCTGTTGGACGCCAAGTTAGCGCCAGAGAACAGTACCTCCATATCCGCTGTACATGGTGGCAGGTGGGGGGGGGGGGGATCCAAGCCAAGCTTTCCCCCTGCGGACCAGACCCACAGACCCTGTTTCCACAACCTCCTCCTGGGAAGACAAGACAGCTCTATCCTGGGAGAACCCTGTTCACCAACTCCCCGCCCCCCTCTCTCTCTTTCCCTCTCTCTCGCACAGAGACAGGGAGGAGAGGAAGCGAGGGAGGAGAGGAGGGCGCAGGCAGGCGCTACCAGGAAACGGGAAGGCAGCCCCTCTCCCAGGACCCCCCCCCCTCGCTCTTCCCCGTGTGACATCACAGCCTTCCTGTGGCCGCCCCTCCCTGCTCCAGCAGGCATTGTTCACCTCCTCAGACTTCCAGGAGACTCCTCCCCTCACAGTGACTTTGCTGCTGAGGGTGTGTGTATTGAGAGTGTGTGTATGTGAGAGTGTGTGTGTGTTGTGAGTGTGTGTACGTGAGTGTGAGTGTGGGTGTGTGTTGTGAGTGTGTGTGGGTGTGTGTTGTGAGTGTGTGTGGGTGTGTGTTGTGAGTGTGTGTACGTGAGTATGTGAGTGTGGGTGTGTGTTGTGAGTGTGTGTACGTGAGTATGTGAGTGTGGGTGTGTGTTGTGAGTGTGTGTAGGTGAGTATGTGAGTGTGTTGCGAGTGTGAGTTGGAGTACAGTATGTGTGTGTGTTGTGTTTTTGTGTGCATATATGTGCAACATAACCAGAGCCTCCTTGAACACTGTGGTTGTCACATAATGCTGAGCTGTGTGTTGACGTTGTGTATATTTTCCTGTTTGCAAGAAGACCACAACAATATCACAACACACAGGTTCAGTGGAACAACAACAATGACGTATTCATTTTGCAGAAGCGGTTGACCAGCTGACCTAGCAATGTCCAACGGGGATTCGAACCAGCAATTACTTGATCAGCAGTCAAGCGTCTTAACCGCTAAGCGATACCCTCCACTACAGCGATACCCTCCACTACAGCGATACCCTCCACTACAGCCATACCCTCCACTACAGCGATACCCTCCACTACAGCGATACCCTCCACTACAGCGATACCCTCCACTACAGCCATACCCTCCACTACAGCCATACCCTCCACTACAGCCATACCCTCCACTACAGCCATACCCTCCACTACAGCCATACCCTCCACTACAGCGATACCCTCCACTACAGCGATACCCTCCACTACAGCGATACCCTCCACTACAGCGATACCCTCCACTACAGCCATACCCTCCACTACAGCGATACCCTCCACTACAGCCATACCCTCCACTACAGCCATACCCTCCACTACAGCCATACCCTCCACTACAGCGATACCCTCCACTACAGCCATACCCTCCACTACAGCGATACCCTCCACTACAGCCATACCCTCCACTACAGCCATACCCTCCACTACAGCCATACCCTCCACTACAGCGATACCCTCCACAACAGCGATACCCTCCACTACAGCCATACCCTCCACTACAGCGATACCCTCCACTACAGCCAAACCCTCCACTACAGCGATACCCTCCACTACAGCGATACCCTCCACTACAGCGATACCCTCCACTACAGCGATACCCTCCACTACAGCCATACCCTCCACTACAGCGATACCCTCCACTACAGCGATACCCTCCACTACAGCCATACCCTCCACTACAGCCATACCCTCCACTACAGCCATACCCTCCACTACAGCCATACCCTCCACTACAGCCATACCCTCCGCTGGCTGGTTAGCTAGTTTGGGTGGTTAGCGCTAGCTGTGTATCTCTCCACACTGTGGAATGGCAGCAATGATGACGCAACATCCAGGAACCTTCAGATCGGCCTGTTTGAGGAGGCTAGCTGGAGGCTGCATCACTGACAGTAACAGCACACAGGATATTAACTTGTCAGCTGGCTGACACACACACACAGACAGACACTCACACACACAGACAGACAGACACACACACACACAGTCACACATACACACACACACACACGCACACACACACACAGACAATGAAGATCTAAATCATTGTGGTGGTGTTTGAGGCACCGTGAGGGAGGACAGTCTGGTGGACAGGTTTGAACCAGCCCAGCCTCCAATTGGCTCATTTATCATTACACACTAACCCTTAACACACACA
This sequence comes from Neosalanx taihuensis, assembly GCA_030340665.1. Taxonomy (NCBI): domain Eukaryota; kingdom Metazoa; phylum Chordata; class Actinopteri; order Osmeriformes; family Salangidae; genus Neosalanx; species Neosalanx taihuensis. Next base: position 10,605,239 of record CM059290.1, on the reverse strand, counting down.
CACACACGCAGTCCTGTGATCAGTAAACCTGATGTAATGGTTTCAACAGGATGCACACAACACACATACCAGACATTGACAGACAGACAGAAAGTATGTTTGTTTTGCTATCCTAGTGGGCAAACACACACAAGCGCACACATACACTATTCAGTCTTGGCGCTGTCTAACTGGACACACTGTAACAGAAGGAAAGGGATCAGCCTTGATTCTGTACACAGACTAAAGTCCAGCACATT